>VSDK01021311.1:116855-163753 GCA_009767595.1 Symbiodinium kawagutii
ATGCCGAATTGGGTTGTATATAGCCCGTGAACAAGGAGAGTAAGACGGATATAGATAGTCCTATAGGGGTTTCCGATATATCATCTATATGGAGGTATAGATATTTATGTGTGATCATAAATCTACGATCCAATTAGAAGTCTTATGCAAGCCAGATGGGTCTGTGAATCTATCATCAACTACTTCCAAGCCTCATTAGAGCAGTTCTCATCGAGCGAGGGGGTACCACGCAGACCACAAGGGGAGTGCCATGCAGAAGATCATTGGAGCCGCAGGATGGAAGTGGCAGTGTTTGCGCCGCCGCAGCGGCAGAGGTTGGGAACTGGGAATCTGAGACCACCAAAGGGAAACCTGTCCACAAAGCCAGACGTGGGGATCTATCTAGTCTTCAATTGTTACAAGTTTCGATCGTTACAGAGATGCCCAGCCTTTTCAAGTGATGCTGAGTCAACACCTTGTACCCACTAGTGAGTCTTCCTTTCGTTAAAACCTGGGAGCTGCCTTGTACCACAACCAGGTTTGGGCACATTTGGGCGTCGCAATGCAGCCCATGGGCTCAGTGGACTCGGGACTCGGCTGACCCATCAGGAACAAAGACTTGAATTCTGTGGTTGTAATATTGCCCTATGCTTCCAGTTACCATTATAGTAGGTAACCAACCCCAGTTACAACTAGCTGGTAGAAACCAGAACTGGTAAGCTGCTGTAGTTGTCACTGGAAGCATAGGGTTGTATGTGTACATATGGGTTTTCAGCTTGGGTTGGATATTGTGTTCACATTTGTTCACTCGGCGGCTGGATTTTGGATCCAGGTTTTGCAACAGGAACACTGAGATTTGTGGCTGTGAAGAGCTGAACTGCAACCAGATCACCAGGAAGAGCCAGGTGTAGAATTCCTGATTCCCTC
The DNA here is from genome assembly GCA_009767595.1 of Symbiodinium kawagutii. Classification (NCBI taxonomy): domain Eukaryota; class Dinophyceae; order Suessiales; family Symbiodiniaceae; genus Symbiodinium; species Symbiodinium kawagutii. Next base: position 117,762 of record VSDK01021311.1, read on the forward strand.
TCCACAGGTTCATGGAAGGAACCAGGACTGTAGATGACTGTGATGGAAAGAGTGATGTTAGTATAAAGATACGGTTACTAGCCACCTCAGAGTGTTGCCAGTATACCCTGTATGAATCCTCATATACCCAACACTTCTTAACATATAGAGATGTAAAAAGAAACATGTGAATCTACAGTATAGAAGATGCATTACTCATTACTTAGTATATCCAAAATAGTATAGATAAAAGATGCATCTCATTACTTAGTGCATCCAAATTTTGTATCCACAGATGTCTACCGGCTGAGGTCGTTGGATCGAGTCCCTGAGGCCATTGACAGCTACCGCCGAGCTGTGGGGAGCCCCACGGCGGCGCAGGGGTCACCACGTAGCACCGTAGCACCTGGGACCAGCAGCAGCTGCCATGCCGTGGCCATGCCTTCCTTCAAGGGTTCCAACTGATCCATGGCCAGGGCCCAATGCCGACGTCTCAGGTGGCCATGGATGCTGGCTTGCACGCTGCGGCCCCAGGAGCTGTTTACACACCGGATCTTCTAGATGCAAGTTGCTGACAAGTGCGGAAATGGTTGAGAGTGCGTTTGGTGGTTGATGAGGGTCAATGGTGCTTAGCGAGCAATCACTGCTCAGAATGGTTAATGGTGGTGGATTATTGTTTTAAGATGGTTCATGACTATGATGCTTCTGATTTTGAAGAACGGTTCATAATAGCAAAATGACTGCTCTGACCATGGTTCACGGTTGTCATTACTGATTCATAATGATTAATCACGGTGCCTGATGGCCAGTACTAGTAGATAGTGAACAGCTGTGAATATCGTAGTCAATGCTAGTTGGGAGTGATATGATATTGGGGATGCAAAATATGCTTTGGCTTTCGCATCATTTGAAATATCAGGGCAAATAATTGTAACTACCATCGTAATTGATATCATGGCGATGATTTCGTAATGTTTACTGGTGGCCAATACAGTGTAATTGTGGCAGATAGTGGAAATACGAATGATTATACTTTTGTGACTACATGTTGACAAAAAATACTGTACTTGTCGAGAACGACTAGCATCACATTTCTGAATGATTGCTATGACGACAATGGTTTGTAGTGGCTGATGTCCAGAGTGATATTGGCAATGTTGGTTCATGGTACTGGCTGATAGTTGATGTCGACGATAGTGAATATGGGTATGGCGAAAAATTGTCGATCTCGCGCAGTTGGTTGGGAGTGCTGAGGTGTGCTTCGCAAACCTAGCCACACTCCATGCATATTTGCATGAGAAAGAGCAGGCCCTGGAGTGCGCCATCAGCTGCCATGGTTGGGTCTGCTGCTTGAGAGATTGGCGCCCTGGTGTGTGATTCTTTGTTGGGGTACCAGCGTTAAATAGCGTTTATGGACAAACAAGTGTGTCTATACAGTATATTTATATATATATATATGTATGTAATATGTATGCATATATCAGTTGCTAAGCACCATGATTCACGGAATGACCATGGTTTATTCTGATGTACCGTTATTAATTCATAATCATTAGCAGACCCATTGTTATATTCCAGGGATGATATCAGCCATAATATTGTACGCCTGCAAATCATCAGACCCATGGTATAACCATTATCAAAAGTAATCTAGCGACCATAAAAGAAAACATGATTCAGCTATGAATCGGTCTTATCAACCAGTTGTTAATCCTGGTTTACCATAGATCACCAGTGATTAACCATGATTACATAACCATGATTAACCATGATCAACCATGACTACATAACCATGATTAACCATGATGGTTCTCCCCCTCCCCGTAGCATGCGAACACCGGCAGCTTGGCCTCCAGGTACATTGCCAAAGCCCTGCAGGTGGAGCCAGCGAATCCCACCTACCTGGCGCTCAGGAGCACCGATAGCCTGGTTCAGCTGTTAGAGGCTAGTACTGGTTTTTGATGGTTGTACTATGGTTGTTGATATCTATTAACTATGGCTGGTGATTTGATTGTTGGTGGATAGCTGAACTATATCTGAATTATCTATACGCAACTATTTGAACTATGATTAGTCATGCTTACTGTAATGTTGAGATGAGTCAAGGCTGTTAACAGCTTAAAACTATGGCTAAGAATGGTTGTCACTGATTATATCCTACAAATTCGAATTGACCATAGCTGTTGATGCTTACCAGCCATGAGTGATGTGACTGGTCACAGAGCGTGATGGCTGATTCACTGTTGATATGGATTTGGACCTGCTGTTTATAGGTGGCCCATGTAATTACTGGGAATAGCTAATTATGAGCCAAACTGCTGAGTAGGATAGGGGTATACTTCATAGCTCCAATATATAGTATGTTGGAACATGGGCTTCTATATCTTAATATAGCTTGAAGATGTCTTTTCGTCCAGTAGGAAACACACACAAGCTTCTAAGCAGTTTGCAACTTGCAACTTTGAGTTGATCACTTTAGGAGTCTCAAATCATCCAGCAATTTAACTATAAGTTATCATCAACCAAATAGGCCAAGTAATCGCTTACTGAAGTAATAGCTTAAAATTTGTTCATCTTGATTTGGGCACTTGAACTATCGAGCCAGAATTTCAACATGGTTGGCAGCTGCTTGGCAATAGGGTTCAAGCCTGGCACCATCAATCATACTATCACCGGGCTGTTGTGGCAACCAGGAGCCATAGCTGGTTAGTTCATGTTGGTTGCTTCAAACAGTCAAACGTGTCAAACTCACAATAGTGGCCGATGACACTTTGTTTGATAGAATGCTCAGAACGGTTGATGACAGAACGACAATGGTAAAGATCACTAATATGATTGATAAGGACTTTTGGTTCATCACAGCTCCGCTTCATGATAAAGGTTAATCATGATGGCCCAAGAATTCAACGGCAAGTCTCCACGTTTTTTCAATTTCCTGAGTTGCTGAGCTATGCTTCAACTTGAAACAGCAGACAGTATGTAATGTACCTCAGGGCATCCAATCGTACCAGTACCTGGAAAAGTTGATGAATATTCTACAGGTTGAATAGCCAATTAATTGCTGAAAGAAGCCTTTTCAAAAATCAGGAAAGTATTTTGAACAGTTCCCTTCGACTATTGTGAATGTCATGATTGAGTACAGCGGGCTTTTGACACTCGCATACTTATGTCCTGATGTTGTCAAAGTCTGCAAAGTGCTGGTCTCATGCACAGCGCCCTTGCGGTCCGCCACTTGTTGAACGTATTCAGGAGCCAGTTCCTTACTGAGCCAAAGGATGAAAAGACGGCTGAAACATCAAGAAGTGAAACAAGTGAAGAAAACACTTCACCGGTTGAACAGAGTTCACTCGGTCAATCCGCTGGTGAACCCCCTGCCAATGAATTCGCCGCCAGCACGGAGGGTTCAAAAATGAAGAGCTGTTTGCTGGGCTGGAACTGGCTCAGGGTCACGATCTCTCCACGGGCCTAAAAGTATGACTATGCCAATGAGTGCCCTTATGAATGCTTTGTCGAAGAATTCAAAGCATAGATTGAATGTCTTTCTCGGATCGCTGGGGAGCCAAGAAAGTCCTCCAAAGATTGAGTTGATGACTATTCCCTGCTATTAATCCCTGTGAACCACTACCAATGGTTGATAAAATCCGGAAATCTAACGTGGAAGTGAAAATCTAATGCTGAAGTACAGTAATTCTTGGGGTTCCACATGAGCTTCCACGTAGGGGGGCTGGGACATGGTGACTCATCAAATTGGTTTGACGTTGCGAAGTTGTACGGACAAATAAACAACCAAACAAACAAATGTAACCAGACAGACAGACAAAATCAAACAGACAAGAATCGGTCAACTGCAATTGGTTCATGCTTGGAGTCCATATTATGTTCCTCATCGCCTCACATCATAGTTTTCCTTCTGGATGTTGGGTGTTTAGGTGAGAATATCCCTGGATTTCGTTAGGTTGGTTCAGTGTGTGCAGGACCACGTACCTCCAAACAAATGAGACATGTAGAAAAGATTTGAAAAGACCATTCGCATTGCATCTAAGGTCGTGAATTGCAACAATCAGATTCTAGTTTTCAGCCTGGTGTTCATCGTTTCATTGTATTTGGTTTGTGCGCATGTAGTTGATCAAGCTGTCAAGTATATGGTCCGTGTCTTGAATTTGCTACGATTGAGATTGTAGCCGCAAAGTAATCGACGGCTATATCCATGAATATGGGCACCCGCAAACATGAATGGCAAGTATTTGCACAGGCTCATTACCAACTTTGGGGCGCACCAGCTGCGGAGAAACCCAAGCCAAACAGAGTTGGTGAACCGCTTGAAATGGTTGGATCTTGCCCGCGCCCTCTCAAGCGGCCAAGCAGCAGGCCTGTGTTCACGGCCTTCAGGGGCACAATTGATACGATCAATGCAGCGGGCAATGAAGCATCAATCAACCATGGCCTAGCCATCAGCACCAACCATCAACACTACCCATCAACACTACTCATCAACACCCCCATCAATGAGCCTTCAAGACTACAGTGTTTGGGTTTCACTGTCATAAAATGAGGCCTTATTGCCACAGTCCACAAGACAAAAGGGCATAGTTCATTCTGTCGCAAGCGCGTCCATTGAGATTGCTGTGCCGCTTGCTAATTGACGCTTGCTGATACAACATGTGGTTCAATCCAAACGTTCTAACCCTTTTCCGAAGGGTAATAAGAAGTGCAAACTATGAATGATTGCCCAGGCTTAGTCAATGAAAAGAAAACACAGAGCACACAGATCATTTGCGATCGAAACTTCACCGGGCGCAAAGTTTCACCCCGATTTTCCCCATGAGTCGCCGAGGCTGGCCAGTACTGAACTATGGTGTGATGAATGTGTATGATTGCATGTGGAAAGCAAATAACCAAGTGGTTAATTGCTGATACTAATCAACAACATTCAACAACTATTAGTATTACATAATGTCATACATTGATGCTGATGTGAGGTTCTTAACAATCACTTGGGAATTGTCTTTCAACTGGCCATGAGGGATTACAGTAACCTGTTGTGAAAACAATGACCTCAAGAAGTATGTATACAAACAAAGGCTCATGGCCCATGGCTCATATATCAGATAAAATCCCACGATTTCAGCGGGAACTCAGACGTCCAAAGTCTGTGCATTACTTTGTCCAGCAACAGTTTCATTCCACTGTTGACAGGATCGATTCTCAACCTGTCCATGGACAGGTTTTGGCAGTTGATATGCTTGCGCCGCTGGCTGACATCCCCGAGTGAATGTCAGTTCACAACATGCACTTGTTCACTTTTGGGTGTCAGAGTACCGTACCTCTTTCAAGGGTACCATTGTGACCTTTCAACCAACCGTTGGATCAGGGTGCTGTTATTGTTAGTGGTGGTGGAAGCACGTTTGTCCTTCTGGTTATGGTGTGTGTTGCTGCTGTTGTTCTTTCTAACTATACATAGATTTTTCCTGGAACGATACCTTTGGGATGTGTATGCTTAGTTGTCATCATTCATTCTGACGACCTCTAGAAATCAATCAGTATGAGGTGACGATCCTTGGGTGTAGGTCATTGTCTTAGCCTTCTTGTGGTTGCAAATCTTCTCTGCTGTTTTGGCTCACAGCTGCGCAGCTGAAGCCAGATACAGGCGATGCGGATGGGGCAGGAAGTTGAAATCCAAGATACATCACCAATGACGGTTCTGATCAAAGGGGATTGGCGATCAACGGACATAGATAGGGGTACAGATGGGTGCAGTGATTTTGCAGTGAATGAATGTTTTCCCCAAACGCGGAATACAAGGATCTTACAAGCAAAGAACTATGGAATCGCGAAAGAAGCACTTGACCACAGCCACTCTGCGAGTGCCCAAAAGACAATGAGAAGCAACCCAGCGACCAGCCCTTCCCTGGTCGATAGACACAACTAGAGAAATCCTGGAGTTGTGGGAGTTCCTGGGCCCAGTTTCTGGTGTTTTCTTTGCACTTGCTGGATCTGGCTGGTAGATATCAAGGTCAATAATGACTGTCATAAGTACACGGACAGGAAAATGATATCGGAGGGATGTGATTGCCAGGAGTGCCGATGATATCAAAGATCATTGATAGCATACACCATTTGGAGCTTTTGATCAATAAATTCAATGTGCTGCCCAAACAATATGTATCATCTTGCATCTTATTACGGACAGGCAATACATATATAAAATGCACATTCAAATAGTACATATCATAAACATGTATCGAACATTGATTTCCATGTCCCACGTTTTGGGACATTGCTGGCGGGGAAGCAAAGTAGAAGCTTGAAGCCTGTTCACTGGGACTCACTCACAGTACAATTGAATAACCTGTGACGGTCAACATGTTTCTGAGAAGCTGCGGAAATGTCCGCTCTATGCAGGGATTACAATAATTGTGATATAGGGGGGTTAAGTTTTTTGTGCCTACCATCGTTGAGGGTTTTATGGTCTAGCGATGTTCAGGAAGGGCTTGTTGCAAAAGCAAAGGGCATGTGTAGGACTCTGAGGATCTGGAAAAAAATTACATGGTCCTATTTCAAATCATCCCAACACCTTACCTCTGACACCTATCAATCATTGTTCACCAACCATTATCGAAGATGGGTTGGTTATAACCACTCTATAATTCATAATATCAAGCGTTGGTGGACATTGATTATCACCGGTCAATAGTCAATCATAGAAACTGCTAATAAATCATTGTTCAGCAAGCATTGCCTAATCAACCATTAATCAGGGACCAACTATACATTTATCATTAATCAAGACACAACTTCAGGGTTCTCACCATTCTGAATCTGCGGGCGAAGGCCGTCGAAGTCGCGAATCATGGATTCGCGCTTGGCAGCGAACTTGGCAAAACTCGACAAAGTGGCGGGGCGCACCATTGCAGCTTGGAAGAACTTTGGGGCACTGCAATGGTGAGCTGTAGCTGTAGGGTATTCAGGATGGATTTGATGATGGAATTTTCTTCAACATCGATAGAATTGATTTGATGATGGATCATTTTCTTCAATACCCACTAAACATCGACCACTTAGGTGATAGGGGCAGCGACCGCTGTCAGGTCTTTGTGTCCTCCCTTGACCAGCGTTTGCTCCAATCCAAGACCGTCTTGAAGGCGCTGAGCTGCGGCTAAGCCCCGTGGATGAGTGATAGATTTTGATCATGATGACAAGATCTATACAATGACCAGCACATATTCATGTAAAGTTCATATAAGTTTAACGACATGTTGATAGTCATGTTCATCACATTGATTTTGATAGGACTAGTTGTCAATGTTAGTTGATGATTTAATAATGGTATGTTGATACATGTGATGCTCACTTGTTAACCAATGATTTGGTCTTACAACTGATTGCTACCAACAGCTAATGTGGTAGTGAGTAAGCGTATGACTCAAAACCTGGGGAACATGCTGACCAGACATTTAGATCTGAAGAGTACCTTTTGCTGCCTGGTTCTTACAGAAAGTGCATCAGCATCTACTGGTCACCACAAAGATCCCAGCAGATGTCAGAATGTCAGACAATACATGACATACATACCAGATGAAGTTGCAGTGTTATGTCAGGCTGAATATCTATCAGGACCCGGGATAGAAGTACACATGTTTCAATTTTCTTGTTCCCGATCAGAAAGTCACCGTTCTGATCCCTTGCCCCAACAAAATTTGTGGCTGGTGGCATTTGCGCTGGGTTCAGGCCAGAACTGGAAATCTCGAAGCCAATGGTGAAAGTGACCCTTGGCATGATCTGATCAATATGGTAGGTTCCCTCCCCAAGCCGGTGAACCCTCCAGAAATAGACAGATTTAGCTCAACTATTGATGGGGTTATTAACCCTCTCAATCAAGCAGTACGCGTGTGTGGGTGACAATATGTGTATATGTTGAATATATATATATATGTATATCAATATATCAATGACGTTGCATGTTTTGGATTCTTGACAGTCCGGACATGGAAATCTCAATCGCAAGCGGCCAGTCGATCCGATCCCAAGAGAAGAATTGGCTCAATTACTGTCTTCGCAAAAGATGTATCTGTGTGTGTGGGTAGGTGGGTCGGTGCAGTTTTTACCAAGATGTATGGTGGATTTCTTCTCGAGACGATAGTTTGGAGGTTCAGTTCACCTGGGCAGGAAGCCGTGAAGTGTGTTTTCAGACAGCGTAGTTGTTCCTTATGTGTTTTGATTTTGACAGGCCAAAATGTCGAGCCGAGAGACATGACTTTGCAAGTGTTCATCACGGTGGCCTATGCCGTTGTTGACGGATAAGATCTTGATCATCAGTGCAATGTCAAAGATCAACCGATGATGCTGCTTTGTCAAATGGTTCACCTACCACCTAGAGGTCCCTGTAGTTGACTAAGGCTCCTCCAAAAGCCGATTGGGACAGGACAGTGACAGATCAGATCATTGTAAGAATATAGAAGCTGAAAGATGGATGCCTGTGATTGACTGATTCCAAGCTTGACCGCTTTCACGATGCTTACATCGGCCTCATGATGCTGAAATGCTGGAAAAATAACCCAGGCTATAAGGATTCCAAGGGAAAACCTAAGAGATCAGAAACGAGTTGGTCGGTTGGGTCCTTTAGTTGGCAGGATAGTTTTTTCGGTAGGTGGTTCGTTGATCAGTCCGCTTGGATTGCACTCCTTGGTTTGTTGGAGATGTTCGTGGCTGCTTAGATCCCACGTGGCGATCTGCCGCGTCCCCCCCAAGGAACCAAAGAAGAAGTGCTCAGTCAGCACGAGTTCCGGCTCCGAGAATGGTGAGGTGCCTCAACAGAAAAAGATAGATTTTACATAAAAAGATCATTGGTTGGCAGTTGGCTCAATAAGATCCGCAGCATCAAACGCGTTTTTTGAAGGTTGGATATCCTATTCCACCCAGGCCTTGAGATGTTGATTCTTCTTGCTGCGTTGTGCGGCCTTTTTTTTTGGGTGCCTGAATTGAACTTCCACGCAGGTTCACGCAGAGTCGGGGAGCAGCACTGTGGAAGAGTTGTCCCCCGATGATCTGCGCACAACTGCTCCTGGGAATGAGTTGGTGCTGGTTGGTTTCCTGGTGCCGTCCCCAGCTGCAGATAAAGTGAGTGGTACAGCGGTGGTTTCTCAAGCCATAATTAGGGTACCCCAAAAATGCTTGGTTTATTGCTGCAAATGATAACTATTGGATGATTTGGGGTACCCCTGCCCTATTTGGAGAAATACACACGTGTTGGGAAAGTTGCCTACAGTGGATATGGACGTCGCTGAAAATTACCTTGACTTGGACTGGCATGCGCATTGCTGCAAATGTGTGGTGGTTCCTGAAGCTGATCAGCAGAGGGTATGCTGGGTGTGCGGTGGTCCGTGCAGGATACCCAAACTGTGTGTTTCCTTTGTTTACTCCATCAATGAAATATCCACAATGATTGACCATGTAATAGGACATGATAGGTTTTAGCAAGTGATAACGACCCACAGCCATGATTGTTGATGCTTGCTGATGTTCATCCCAGCTACGAATAAACGACCTCTACGGTTACCATCGCTGGTGATTCTTGCCTTCGAAGATGGAAACCCGATCCTACCCATGGCTCTCCAAAGGCGGGTTCCATTTTGTTCGGACTTTCATGGGCAGTGATCAGCGAGGGAGAAAAGTTTCATGCCCGTGAAATGTAACACGTTTCCCCAAAATGCTCATGTTCAATGTGAGACATTCGGTCCGTCCAAGATGTTTAAAGTGTTTTGTTTTTTTCTGCCCTGTGTATGTTCTGTTTTTCCCCCAAGCTGATCGATTTTTGATCAAATTACATTGCACCTGTCAAGTTCAAAATTGAAACCGCCAACCCATGTGTGGACAGTCGAACAGTAGATACGAGGAGAAAGAACCATTAGCCGGAAGCAGAGCCTTCTCAGGTGGCAATGAATAGAGCGGCTAGCGAAGAAAACCATGTGTGAAGGAACATGGCGTCGCTCACTTCTTGCGTTCAAACCTGGGATTTGCCCAAATGTAGTGTAGTCATGTGTAGTCTCATGTACTCCCCATGCGCCCCCTTTTCTCGAATCTATCGATACCCCAAAAACTACACAAATTTGACGCCTGCATTTCAGAAGGATTCGAGGGCAGACCACCTAGCCAAGCAGCTCACATGAAATGGGTTGTTTTCAAGAAGCCTCTTTTCAAGCCAGTGGAGAAGTTGTTGCTTCCTCTCAGTAGAGCACATCATGGTCAAATGTCTGTTGATTGTTCATCAAAATCCATCAGTATCCTGACCCCAAAATCCATCCAAAGGATAGTCCTCGTTTGGCTGCTGTCAAACCAATTTGTACTGATTCTGCAGTGTGTTTGGGCGGCATGTTTATGATTCGGTGATGCGTTGATGTGATTGCTATATATATATATACATACATCTATCGCTGTTGCCTGCAGCTGGGTATATTTCACATCATCACCATAGACTTTGGTGATCAGCAAGCTGATGTACTGTACCATATATATTCTATATATGAACAAAGCCATGATCATCATCACATTATATCAGCTGGCAAAGGGTATTTCAGCGAGCTTTGCTGGACAAAGCTGCGCGAGCTCCGCCATCTCAGGACTTCATCGGCTGCTGGTTCGACAGTAATGGCAACACCATCCACGTGATTCCGCGTGGCAGCGGACTTGTCAGGGACCCAAAAACCGGTCAGGTGAGTCATGCAAAGCTGTGGTTGGTTAATTAATTGATGTTAATTGCTTGTTCATCTATTGCAATGATTGATCGTTGATTGATGTTCATTAATTGATTGTTAATTGATGTGGTTGATTGTTTCTTTGCGATTATACTGACTGGTCATGTAGGGTTTACTACAGCCCACCATGGGAATATTTGCTACGACATGGGTGGACTGGTGTAACCAATGATGTCGAGGCGGATCTTTGGGTCGGTTGGTAGGTCGGTTTGTTGGTGTGGTGGTTGGTTTCGTGCCTCATGTATCCCTTCGCATCCTAAGAAAGTTCAGTAGGCACCAATTTGTTATGATTACGTTTAGTTGACAACAATGTCGAATACGCTTAGGTTTTGCTCATGATTTCCCGTTACTAGGCATCAATAGCCGACAATGAAACGGATACTTTGATTAGTCGCTACATTGGCGTGTTTGCAGGTTTACGTATAACCATATGGTTGTGTCCAAAGACGTGTTAGACCTAGAACTGGTGCTTGTACAAAAAGTTGCTTTTGAGGATTGCGTGGGTCTGTACTGATGATGCTTGTTCCCTCAGTTCATGTTGGCAGTGCATGCCCCCTCCGTTTAGGAGTACCGCCATTTATGCCCGGCCTCAACGAATGTAGCATCACGTCATCGTTCACATCTATGTGCAAGTTTATAGACCTCAGTCATCATTTCATTTGTTAAACATAATTTATGTAGATCAAATAAATTTGTTATCACAAAGATTTGATGCATGAAAAAGATGGTCACTTGGCAGGTGCATATCAGTTAGATCTGACCACTGCGAACCGCAGGTGGCCCATCTCAGTCGCGCGGGGCAGCGGCAGTTGCGCCTGAGTCTCTGGCGCTCTGAGGTGCGGGTAACATGGGATGTTAATGGTAATGCGGTTCGGTGATGGTCGGTTGATGGTTGGGGGATGGTTGGATGATGGGTAGGTGATCGTTAGGTGATGGTTGGTTGATGATTGGTTGATGTTTGGTTGATGGTTGGTTGATGTTTGGTTGATGGTGGTTGATGGTTGATGATTGGTCTAACATGGTTGTTGGTTGATGCTTTGTTTGCTAATGCTGATGGTGACTTTGGGGTGTGGAGTGATGATGGTAAGATTTTTTTGTGATGCTTGATGGTTGATGAACTGTTCATAGTTCTGGTTTCCAATGGTCGATGTAATTCAACTGATGGTCAGATTAGTGCTCAAATGTTCGTAACAGAACTGATTGTTGGTGGCCGATAATGGGGTCAATGAAAAGTTGGTTCATGAACAAATGGGTCAGTTGGTCATTGTGACTACTGATTGACCATAGATAATGATGGCTGACAATGACTAAGCACGCTGGTTGGTGTATATCCAACAAAGGGCCAAAGGGTCATGATTCACCTTAATGGTCAATACTGGGCGAAGTAGGTTTGGTCTATTGTGACAAGTAATTTCTACTTAATCATGGTCAATTGTTGGTTTGATTGGTTTTTAACACGCTTTCTTAAGGGGTAATAAGGATTAAGTTGATCTGTGGACTAGAGGTTAATGCATCCTAAATAAGTATACGAGTTGATGGACAGTAGCATTTAAAAAATTGACGGTCAACGATGGGCGGTTGATGTGTACTACATGGTATTCGGGACAACTCAAGTTTGGTAGATTCTGGTAGTTATGAGATGTTGCCTAGAGAATAAAAGACCTGATGCCAGCTTCGGCAAAAGGTGGAAGAAGCATGACATTTTGCAATTGTTCGTTGATTCAGGTGTTCTTCGCGTTTTCACTTTGTCAACATGGGACAACGGCAGAGTTCTTTGGCGCCATGCCACCCTGTGCGATGATCATACAACTGTGTAGTCTCATGTGGAATTCCCTACCTCAAGAAAGTAGTAAACCTTGCTGCAATCCCTCCCGATCTGTGGTGCTATTGACGTTTGAGCACCGGAGAAGTTTGCAGGGCATTTCCCAGCAGTGGGTTTGTGGCAATGCCTGGCTCGAAGAATGTGCTCGAGATCAGCTGGCACGGGGGATGGGGCTGACATTGGGGCAGATGGAACCCTGGGACCACAGTTTGTGTGAAATGTTTCTACTTGCCACTCCAAAGTTTACTAATCCTTGGTAAGTGTTCTTTTGGGAGTTGAAAAAATGGTGGTATGTTGAAGGAAATGCCTTCCGTGTTGCACATATACATACATCAAACGGGTTGCAGTCGCAGTCCTGATGGGACCTGGCGACAGGAGAAGCATCTATCGCAGAACCAAAAACTTTGATGTTTGGATCAATTACACACCAGTTGTTTGTTAGTGTTCGTGAACTCCCGAAATGAGGGCATCAAGTCAACAAAATTGAGATCGTCCAAGGCCAAGGCTCTTCATATTTTGGTTGTACACCTGAGTTACCAACCGACTTAGCAAATGGAGAGCCCTGCAGGTCTTTACAGATTTGTACTTTGAGCATCTTTGAACAATATAGCTAATATATTAGAACATACTATGAACAATATAATCAACATACTACAAGATCTAGAACTCCATACTAGAACTCATAAAATGACAAAATGAATTCCTCATTTGTTAACGTTCGCTCCTTCAGTGCCCATCGCTGTCAGCTCTGGCGCTTCGCAAGTGGCCGAACGTGCACGTGGGTTCGAAGCGAGGCTGTGGGCGACAACAAGGCGAGGAGCTCCAGTGCTCCAGGGATGGGTTGACCTCAGACAGCGTGGCAGCCGCATGGGTTGGCAGCTTCGTGAGGCGTGGCAAACTCCTACTTTGGAAGATGGCTATGGTCCCTGGCAACTGCCCAAAGCGCAGGATGGCGAAGCCGGTGAGAAACTTGCCGAGGGGAAGCATTGAGAAGCAGGGAACGTCGGTTGGCGACAAATTCTTGGTGCTTGTGAGGTGTTCCAGGGTGTTCATGCTGGAAATGTGATCCCTGGGATCCCTCGATTTTGGGAGCTTTGAAAGCATTGCTACTAGCACTGCTAGTCAGGATAGCAGTGGAGCAGGGCTCATCGAAGCATTTGGGGAATTCACATCAACCAGTGTTGATTGCACCTGCAGATAGAAGTTGTGCTCAATCCGTTCTGGAAGGTTCTGACGTGGTCTAACAAGAGACAGTCATCAGCCCCCATATTGCAAAATCTTTGAGCCTCAAAACAAAGATCACCGATAGTGACTTACTGTATGTATCCAACTTAACGAATTAGTATAGTCGAAAAAACGTGAGCTTTGCCCTCAGAATTGGCAGCATTTCCGAAACTATGTGAGACCAGTTGAGTAGCTTGGCAAAGAATGACACGTGGCAAAGCGTTTGAATGAAATCTATGACCAACTAGATTTTGGCCTAGTATCATCGACCATCACAAACCATCATGAATCATCATCGACCATCACAAACCCTCATCCACCATCATCGACCAACTATCATCAACAATAATTGATGGTTATTTTAGATGTGTTCATCATTCTCGCAGCAAAGCAGATTGCATTGCGCCCCTCCCTTCAGCAAACCATAGCCATGGCCGGTGCCGCTGGGGTCACAGAGACATGTTCTGGACACGGTGGGGGCATCCATGCTTGATGAGCACCTGAAATGCGCTGATTTTGGCACAAAAAGTCAACGGTTTGGGGTATGTCACGGTATGTCATTCATGGGCCCAAGTACCTGACCGTGCACTTCAACGGGGTTCTGCTCGGAATCTTTCATATTGTTGCTTTTTTCAACTGGGATGATTTCAAACAACCAAATCCCTCTTTGCGCAGTTTTCAAAAGAGCCCCGGCTCCACAGCTTGTCCATCTTGGCCAAGAAGATTTCAAACGGCATGATGGACAACATGCTCATCCCAGAAACGCAAGAGGACTGGGGCCGCTGATGGAATTCTGGTTTGCGTACATTCAATCTACGGACACCCGATATGTGCCCAGATGATGGCTAAAGCTGCTAGTTTTTTTCGGGATGGACAGGAATCATACTGTAATCATCACCCTTGGGGGATTATATTTGTGTGTTGTTCAATTTCCGCATGGGATCGTTAAAACCATTCTCCCCAGATAAATTCTTTCTGAAGCTGCTCTTGAAACTACGAACCAGCTAAAGATTGGCTACCTTATGCCCCAAAGAATGACTGGTTGCCATGATTTGTGGAATATGTATGGCAGTGGGTCAAAACCCTGTACCCCTGCTTCCCCTATCATTCACTGTTTTCCATTGTATTGTTGGTGATTACCCTTCACTATTGTTGGTTAAAGCCTTGACCCACAGCCATATGATTTGCTGCGGGATCTTCTCCAGACCTACAGAGTTTCGATCCATCCCAGCGAAAGCTTCCAAGCAAAATGGCCTCTAAATGTGCTCACTGTTTCTTATTTGGCCGTAGTACACAGCCCACATTTTGACCACATCGTAAATATGATGAGGTGGACAACCTCATGCAAAGTCAGAAGCAGACATGCAAAGCAAAATGATGAGATCAAAAGGGAAATGTTGACCAAATGCTGAAGGCACCTGCCTCATTTGGGCACGCTGCACAGCAACCCGCTGCGAAAGCATTCTTTGCTCAAGATGTGATTCGAATCAGTGTTCAAGAATTGGAGCATTTTGTCCACAGAATGGCAGATTGCTGCAATTTGGCAATATAGCGAAATTTGTAGTTCTGATCTTTTTTTTTGACTGTTCACTCAATCGAATAGCAATATCTTCAAATACGCACCTCATTGGTCCAACACATTCTAGATTTGGTAGTTTCTCAAAATATGGAACCCCAGAAATGGTTGGTCTTTTGCTACAAACGACTCTTAATGGATGATTGGGGGGTATACCTATTCTGAGAAACACCCAATGACTCGTCTAGTGTGAACTTGTAAATCTATGCTCGATGTCAGCTTCAGTTCAGCTGTATTGCACATGGTTCTACTGAAATTCATCCGTTCAATGTTCTAGTTGTTCACGATATCTCAAGATTAATTGTTGTACATGTATATTTATGGACCGTATGGACCTATGTAATTGCAGATAGATAGATAGACAGATAGATAGATAGACAGATAGATAGATAGATAGACAGACAGACAGATAGATAGATAGATGGATAGATAGACAGATAGATTGATTGATAAATTGATAGATTGATAGATTGATAGATAGATTGATAGATAGACAGACAGACAGACAGACAGATAGATAGATAGATGGATAGATCGATAGATAGATTTATAGATTTATAGATTGATAGATTGATAGATTGATAGATTGATAGATAGACAGGTCGACAGATAGATAGATAAATAGATTGATAGATAGATAGATAGACAGGTCGACAGATAGATAGATAAATAGATTGATAGATAGATAGATAGATAGACAGGTCGACAGATAGATAGATAAATAGATTGATTGATAGATAGATAGATAGATAGTATACAGATATTTACATTTTATATGCAGGTCTGATTTTACAGTGTATGTACATACTACAAATTATATAGTCATGATATGTCATGATTGTGTATACACAAACGGTGTGGTTCTTTTCGACGCCCACCCAGGATGGAACAGTGCTCCTTGTCCCTTTGACTGACGAGAAACTTAAACAGCTGGCAGTTGCAGCGGTTTGAGAAGCCCCAAAGGAACGACACCACAGTAGGCTACTCGTTTCGGTCGATAGTGGGAAAGATGGTAAATTGAAACCAGACATAGGTAGATTGTGGCATCGATAGTGCTAAAGATTGGAAATTATGGCTAAATAGAGTTGCTGATTATGATTAGTTATGGCCAGTCATGGCGGGTAATTGTTTATACTGGTTGATATTCAACAATACATGCTTGATGGGCTTGGCTTCATAGTAACACTGCTGCATTTCTGGTGGATTGTTCCTGGCATCATTTTGCCAACGAAAAGTGTGTTCAGCTTAAGATGCAGAACTGGCTCAGGGCGTCACAAGACCCTGAGCCTGTGAATTGCATCGAATGTTTACAAGTGGCCTTCGTGGGATTGTGTATCCAGAGGTCCTTTGCCTCAGCTAGTGGTTTGATACCAATATACTTTGCCTCAGTGACTCAGAAACATGGATTTTGTGGTCGACATGATCATTGTGGGTCGCCTCGCTATCACTAGTATCTCCAGGACAGAATTACAAAAACATGGATTTGCATCCATTCACATAGTTTCTAGATGTTTCTATAGCCTGTATGCCTGTACTCAACCCATTCCCTGCTCCATCCTTGCAATCTTGCTATGTTTGCGAAGCATCACCACAAGCTGAGATCCAGTTTCGACATTTCAATAGTCATCAGCATCAGCTGTCAGCATGGATGGACCAGCCCAGACTCATCGTTCCAAAGGTTGCATAGCTATGTACAATCCCAACTTCATCCACTCACAAGCCGCCACTTCGGCTTCAAATTTTGTGCGGACGTCCCGCAGTCTTTTTTGGAGCTGGACGTTGGTGACCGATCCAAAATTCTGCCTTGGAACGTGCTCAGTCGCAAAATACATGAGGGTTTGACCACATCATTGTTCCCTTTGGGTTTGCGCATGATGAAGCCGAATTTCCCAGATTCTGGTACACGTGCACTTCCACTGCCCCTCCTTTTTGACACCGCTGTGTTTTTTGGTATCAAAGCAAGGTGACATGCGCAGTAAAAAATCAATCATTTGTGTGCTGTACCAACAGAGATTGACTGTGGTTGCCAGTTCCATGTTTGGTGAGTTGGCACTGCCCCCAAATTGTTTTTTGTAGAGATTATCTGGCTGGTGGTTTGGAGGAAGCTAAGGAGCCAGGGGTATCCCTATGACCCTTTAAAGGAGGAGCTGTTTGGAGCTACAAGAAGTGGTGAAACCAGATGGTAGTGATAAACGTAAATAAAACTGGTCAAAATATTGTTGGTGATTGTCCCCAATTATTGGTTGGTTAACTGCTTGACCCATCACCAGATTATAAAATGTTATAAACGTGAATAAAACCTGTTATTTGGGGGCAAAAAACTATAATCTACAGAATAATCAACTATAATCTACAAAATACAACCTGTCAGTTTGCTCCACAATTTCAATGTCAGCTACGTCCACAGCTCCGCTGTCGCAAGCGGTTTTTGTCGATCGCTCTGTCGTCTCCTGTGTCGTGTCCTGGGCCATGGCGCGGCGGGCTGGCCCAAACGTCGGCCGCACCGCTGTTTCCGGCCGTGGCCCGGTGATTTGCACGTCGCCGTTGGAAAAGGAGCGGTTCCGGCTGCACTCGTTTGCTGGGTGGAGAAGTGGAGAAGGTATGGGTATTGGCAGACATGAATGAAGAATAAAAGCATATAAAAGCTGATTGTTTTTTAGCTAATATATATATTTTTTTTTTTCACTTTTGAGGGATAACAACATACGGAATTCCAACAATCATGGGGATGACAACAATGTTCCTGTGCTTGGTGTTGGTGTAGGTATGTTGGCTGCGGAGGATGGTTGGTTGTTTTCGTAAGGTATACCGTACGCATTGACGACCGCCAGTTGGCAACAGTTTTGATTCCCAGGAGTTGATTGGATGACTCTCGCGGGTAGTTTACAATCATCCATAGCCACTAAGTCACTAGTAACTTCTATTCACCATCACTAGCTAAAGATGCCATTCATCAAGTTCTCTATGTTGAACATTAATGCTAAATTCTTCAGCAAAGCGGTGGCTTCACAGCCTTCCGCCAGGTCATGTTTGCCTTTCGCTCGGCAGCCGAGAACCCTTGCTGCACGAACACTTAAAACCTCTTACTACCAGGTTCACTACCAGTTTTCCGGGCACAACGAGGTAGCTGGCGCCGGCCGCTTATGGGGCTGCTGGGTTTGACACATGGCTATGAGTCACGCTGTTACCTGAACCAACAAGTACCAATCCAACGAAGGATGGCTGCCCACTATGAAGCAGGTTTGAATGTCAATGCCGTTTATGCAGTATAAACCGCTATTATGAATTGTCACTAGCACTTCCATTCCCAACCATAAATTGCCATTCCATTCTGAGCTATTCTTAGCCTTTACAAATCACCAACGATCATTTCCAGCCACTATTACCCATTACAAATCACAATTACACATGATTCTCCATTATTATCCACTATTGGCCGCAATGAACCCTTCTTTGTACTGCACATGATGAACCATGGTTAGCCGAAATTAAGAAGTATCAAGTGATTGTTGGCCATTGTCAACCCTGCTTATCGTTTCTGAAGCATCATTATCAACTCTGATTCCATCATGAACTAAGCATTTTTGCCATGATCAACCATTCTATCCATGCAATGCATGACTAATTAACCATCGCTGTTTAGCCACTTATAGCCTTATATAGCCAGCATGTCTACCAGCTTGTCAACCAGCTAGTCGCAGCGTAACCAGCTTAGTAAGCAGCTTAGCAGACAGCATACCCACCATCTGCACCACTGACCCACCATTCGTGGTTCGCCAAGGCTGTTACTTCTGGGCTGGGGCCTCTCCTTTGCTCGAGCCTGGAAGCCCAGAGAGCAGGCCCTTCTGGCTGGTGGATGCTTACGACCAGAGCTGGTTATGAAGATAGGCGGTTTATATATGCGGTTTATATATGTTAATATACATATATATATATATATATAGGTGTATGTATGTATGTATGTGAATCTATCTATATATATATATTTTTTTTGTGTGATCGATTCTTTTCATGTGTACATGTGAAATTGTGTACATGTACAATTTTGTGCATACAAATACAGATGTGTATGCGATGTTATGCAAGCATGTTTGCTATTGAATGATATACATTTGACTGTGTATGTTGTATGATTTATACATCAGGTGGTAGTCTCTCATTGAGTCACATGTTTACATATATATATTTATTTATAAAAGATATATATATATACATAGTTATATTTATGTGTGTGTACATGTCTATGATAGGAACCATCACCCAGTATGCGCTTGTTCCTTATCGATCTCTGCACTTACACACATATATATATATACATACCTGCATGCAGCTTTGCATGTAAATACGTTTTGAATTGTAAGTGCGGATGTGTATGTGCATGTGTCAAAAGGAGTATTCAAATCATAGTGAAAGCGAAACCCTCAAAGTATTATCATTCAATCCTTAGGTTCTGATCCATCCCCCGGATCATACCCGTAGCCTGTAGCGAACCACCATCGTGCAGTCCAAAGCGCTAGTAATTCCAATTACATTCTACATCTCTTGGCAGATCAGATATTCTCCAACAAAACACTTGTGTCACACGGACAGATTTTGACGCTGGACTAATGAGGGCTGGAGAAAATAGAAATGCTGCTATGGGCCCAAACACGGTCACTCAATGCCCATAGTGTGGCCTAGCTATCATGATCAACTTGGAAACTGCCTCTAGCTGGATGGACCAGGAATTGGCCACTAAGATTAACAACCAGTCATCAACACTCATCAACACATCAACCAACAGATTAGCCACCAGACAAACCAACATATTAACAAAGACATCAACCAACAGATTAACCAACCATAAGAGTAGTCACCGTCACCAAGCCTCAGATCTGCCAACATCACCTCGCACCAAGAGGAGCCCCCAAGGTCAACTTATGGCAGAAGCAGTGGGATCGGCATCTTGGCGGCATGAGCGGGGGTATGATAGATATAGAAATGCTGATGATAGAATGATATAGTCACAGATTATGGCATGAATGAATTCATTGATATAATGATAATGACAAGGAATTATGGATATACACATTCAAGTGCATGTTTATGAGCTTCGTGACTTAGATTTAGTTCATGTTTCTGTTCAGTTCTGTAATTCCTATACCTTGTTATTCATTTGCATTTTGTATTTGTTTTTTTTTGTAGGCTTACTCACAATGATGTATCATTTAAGTCATAAACTCACAGATACATTATGCAAATAAATTTAAAAATCTTTGTTCAGCGGCTCAAAAAAGTGATTTTAGGTTAATTAAATAATTCCTTCAAATGCTGCAGCTGGGCAGTTGGTGTAGTGGTATCACACCCGCTTACCATGCGGGAGGCCCGGGGCTCAATCCCCCGACTGTCCATGCACTTGATGAATCTAGTTCTCAGTCTTTCTCTTTCTCTGCTTATTTGTCTATCTCTCTATCTGTCTATCTCTCCATCATTTTTCATCTTTCTATCTATCTATGTATCTATCCATCCATCCATCTACCAACCTCCATCTCTCACTCATTCACTCACTCACACCCTGCCCTAAAATGGTTGATGTATTTCATCATTAATAAAGGATGATAAGTGGGGGGCGCCTTATGACTTGAAAAACACCACCATACATATGTATGTTTTTGTCAATATACATGTATACATACGCTGCATACATGTCCCGTGCAAGATCCACAGACAGGAGCAACGTCTGGAAAGAGTTTGAGAAGCGGAAGATTCGGAAGACGCTTGGTGCTTCGATCGGGGGTCCGCTGTGAACCAAGACACGGGCGGCTCAGTTATCAATGATTCGCATAGGTTGCGAATGACTGGTGATTTTAATCAATCCATAGGTATATGACTGCTTTGACCAACCCACAACGTGGATACAATTGATATTATAACCAATCAACACTGGGCATCACTGGTACAAGCAATTGACGATTCCCTGGGAAACGATAGGCAATGGTTGCTGCTAATTTGACGTCGCAATGGTAGGCATGTTCTATTAAAGATAGGGAGCCCGTAGGCCCGGAGGCGTTGATGTTTCCGCCCCACATTTTGGTGGCTCACCCAATAACCCCTGCAACGCCTGATAGGCTGTAGCAGCAAGATGCTGAGTTCAAACGAGCGCAACATATGGAGTTGTCCGAAAATCTTGCAGCAATTGATACCCTAACATCCCTCAGCCACCCAACAAACTCATACTGTCAGCAGGGAGCGGGGAAGTCACCACTTTTTGGAAAAACCCCAGTTATGACAACCCCAGGCAGACCATGGGTACATATGTTTCATCCTTCAGGTCTTGGATTAGAAGCAGAAGAGTAGTTTTTCTTTCTCGTGATCTTTTTCATCCATACAGTAGATGGACAAATCAATCAAACCTGGAGCACAGGTCATGGTCCTTCCCCCTCATCCGCTGTAATCTCAATGTTAAAAGTTTGAAGTTGATTTTGGAATCGGGGGTTTGATTCATTTCGTCCACTCACGCCAACCTCAGCAAGACCAAATTTAACATTGAAATTGGGGAGCCAGGGGGTTGATGTTCCTCAGGGTTTGAATAATTCGTCCACCTACGGTATTTCATACATGAATAAAGTGATGTTTGCTGCTGTGTGCTTTCATGATGGTACTGTGGCTGGTCAAGTTGGCACTGGACATGTCAGCAACAAGCAATCAGGGGCTCCTGAGCTCTTGCAGGATCACTTGGTTGTGATAGGACTTCCACAGAAGAATTGATAGCTGGCTACAGCTTCCACCTGACGGCAGCACAGTTGCTTCCTGCTTCGATGCAAGGTTTACAGAAGCAGGATACCACGTAGGACATGTGCCTCGCTCGCAGCGGGATGGAGTTGTCTTTGAAGATGCGTCCTTTCCCCTGCAGCCACGCAACCAGTCAAAGAACCAGCCACCTAACCAAATTGGAGATCATCAAAGTATGATACGTGAGTTTGCTGGCTTGCCAATCAGCAACACGTAAATATTGCCCAGAACATGGCCGGGCCATTTGGCCCAAGAATGGATCTGATTCTGAAGGAGCATGGCATTTGCTTTGCATGTTCTTCGGGACATTTTTTTCGGGACATCATTGTCTTGTGAAGTTCATCATGATAAATTGAACACACCGAAGGATTGAATTTTTACGTATATGGTGTGTATATGTGTGTGTGTTTGTTTCATATATATGGTTCGCACGTATGTATATAGATATATATATTGTGACAAGTGTGTAGATCTGTTTTTGAGACTTAAGAGTACGATCGAACCGCCCATGTTTGGGTGGACCGCTTCTCATCATTAAGCGCCCCTTGTAATATGTAACAGCAACAGACGTGTGGCGAATCATGATGAATCATGTTTCTAAATTAAATGATTACATCTGAATTTTTTAATGAAACGACTACAGTATATATATATATAACTTATACGCATTAACAACTTATATGGATAGCTTCATTATTGATTCTAAGATCGACTAAGATCGGCAGGTTTGGTACATGGCTGTGGGTCAAAAGCCCCGTGCCCCCGGTGAACATCCCCTGAATGACCAAACCCGTCCTCGTTGGGATGTTTATCTCCCCAAGTTTTGGCCTTTGTTTGCAACTTATAACTCCTCGGCACATGTTGACACCACGTGGCTATGGTTGGGTTCCACAAACGAAGCAGCGCAGGGGGTTCGTGTTTTTGTGCGCCACATGAACGTGGACACAAAATCCACTTCACACAGTGCAGGTGAGATCTACCTCTTCTGCTATCCCGAGTAGTTGATCATGGCCCTGTGTGAGCCTGTCATCACTTTGTGCCCTCGAGAACCAACATAGAATCGATCTATATACACGACAAGAGATCATCATCCAGCCGCATGTTTTGGTTGTATCACCCAGAAACATAGCAGCTGAGTCAGTGGCTGGAAGACGATGATTCTCCCAGAGCCTCAGCTGAGGTCAAAGCACGAGAAGGTGTGCAACTTGGGAAGGTCCTCAGCTGAGCCGAAGAAGCTGCCTCCAGTTCCGCTGCAAGCTGACCACGCGCTGCCCCGAGGATGACGAGAACATTGCGGTTGATCCAAAGGCCATGGAACAGCTCGCCAAAGAGCCCGTGGTTTTGAGGCCGGTGGGTGATATTCGCGAGTTGCCAGTTGCGCCACATGTGGGGGTCACGGTACCCATGACTGCAGTCATCATCTTTCAACATCCTTCAACAGTGTTGGATATCATCAACCAGTAGTAATCATTGGCAAAAATTGTAAAGCAGTAACCCGTGGTAGCCGTAGCTATTGATAACTGAACATTACTTATCTACCATGATGACGATGAACGGTCATTTGATATCATTAACCACTGTCGACGACCATGCAGCTGTATCAATCGTTATCATTATCATTCACCATTGTTTACCATTGAGCTCGCGGGCGGTCAGTTTGTTTGTTGGTTCTTCCACCGTAAATTGAACTCGACCATGACTATATAAACATGCATGCGTGGCTGCGCATCCTGCACTGATCAGCGGGGCTACCCATGAATGTTGACGCTCCCAATCATCCCTACACTGTCATTATCAGGAAGGGACCCCTGCCAGCAATAGGAGTATATCATTTGTGAATCCCAAAGGGATGTGATGTGGGTGTCAGTTTTCTGCAATTATCAGCCAAGGAAAATTGAAACTATGTAAGGAATCTTCAAGCTAATGTCTAAAGCCCATGTAGTTGACCCAGTCGTACAGACTTATGTTCCTTCCTACCCCCTTGCCCAACGTAATTGCCAGCCGAGTTGGGGTACAGAAAGGAGAGTAGTTCGATCAAGAGATGGACATATTTTCTTCGTAGGATATCCATTGGTGCTTGTTGGGTGCGGAAGAGGGGTTCTTGTGGAAGCTCCGAGAGAGTTCCGCCAATCCACGAGTAGCCCCTACCAATTTGATTTCATAGTTCTTTATGCAATACAAGTCTTCCTCATGACAGAGACTGGGGATCCATGGATTGAGAAGGGGCTAAGAAGTATCGCCATTTTTCCTCGAGAAATACTTTGCAAATGTTCGTAGCAGTAACAGTTGCTATTGAATCCGTTATCTCCAGGTTATCTTTCAATTAAAGACATTGCTGTCCTTTTCTGTCCAAGATCAATTTGTCATTATCATCAACATGTCTTTTGATCCCGGACCGGGCATAGTGTCCCTGGCTCACATCTCTAAATGGTGGTTTCTCAAGTCATAGGGGTACCTCCAAGTCATCCTTTTTTTAACCATTATTTGGAGGTAATAAACCATTATTTGTCTGGAACACCCACATTTATAGTAATAAACCAGCCATGATGTGCAACGCAGTTCCCTCGTCGCGGAAGGGTAACGCTGGGGAGCTGCAGGTTGGATCGATCTGGACGTGCCATCAAGGAAGGCGACACAGTGGACGGGTGCCTCGACCCTAACCACACCCCGGGGGGTGATCAACGCTGGGCATCTGGCAACAAGTACACTAGATTGGTATAGATTGGTTAGTTGTTAGGGATGTTAGTTATCAGTCCAGATTGGTTGGTTGTTAGTTAGGGATGTTAGTTGTATAAGTCCAGATTGGTTGGTTGTTAGTTGGGCATCGCCTGGCATCCTTGTTTCTTTCACTCGTTCTTGTGGATGGCTAGTTATATATCAGCAACGCAACTGCAGCATATCTTCGTTGAATGTTGTCTTGGAATTGTTTTGCTTTCAGACCTTTGCTGTCTAGATGATAGTTCTGTTGAAGCTTTGTTGTGCAAAGGTTTTGCTGCACAAAAGCTTAGTTGTAGAGAACAAGCCTGGGTTTGCAAAGGTTTTGATGTGTAGACCCGATATTCTATGCAGACTATAGTATCTAAGGTGCATGAGAGCTTTGTTTGACACAAGCTGGATGACGAGAGGAAGGGAATAGGAAGAGAAGAGACGAGAGAAGAGAGAGAGAGAGGGGGACAGAGAAAAGAGCAGAGAATCAAAGAAAGGAATTGAAAAGACGAGAGAAGACAAAGAAAAGCCAAGCCAAGCGAAGCAAAGAGCGAGAGGAGGAATGGAAGACAGAGAAAGAGGGCAAAGGAGAATAAGCAACAACAAAGAAAGAAGGTCGGGGAGGCGGGAATTCAGCCGAAGCAAATCGCAATCGTAAGGTGCAAGCTACTGTTGCACCTGAACTTTAGATCCTAATGCAACAGAGGTACAAGGTCGGTCCCTGACCAACAATCATGGGGAGACGATAGCTGAGAGCCCCATATCCATTTGTCACAGGGGGCTCACCTTCTATGAAGTGGACAAGTGTTGAATGTGCTTGCATTGTTTCAGGGCACTAGTCTTGTTGCTTCTCATCCCCATCTACTGTAGTAGTATGTGCTTTAGTTGGGACTCAAAACCAGCTCTAACTTTGAAGGATGGTGGGATCCCAATTTATGGACCAGCCCCATGATGTCCCACTTACCAGTCGTCCAGGTTCATGCCCTGGTCCTTAAAAGAAGGCCAAGGTCTACATTCTGCGCAGGCCGCTGCGGTGAAGGTGAAGGTGACCGGCAACTGGAGCCGTGTGAAGAACGGATGTCTAAGCTTAGGGAGTGCAGCAGGTAAGTCATTTGAGGTCATGGCATTTAGTAACTACTGTACTTGTTACATCATTGGTATCTGAACCATTGTGTGTTGACTTATGTTTGGGTATTCTGTCGAAAAATCAGGAACCATAGCCGGTGAGATGGAGTAGAGCTTCCGACAATGGGCTGTTGTTTGTTGAATGGGTGATAATATGATGTCGTACACTTGTACATATATCGAGAGATGTGTTATGCATCTATATTATTATATACATATATACATGTACCCTATACATCCAAACCCTTCAGTTTTTCAGGGTGTAGTGCAATACTCAAGGTTTCATATCAAAAACCAAGGTTTGTCAAAAAACAAGGGTTTCCTGTTTCCTGATCATCACGAGTGTATCATTTTCCAGCTCAAAGTTCGCAGAACGCCTGCATGCCTATATATCCACGTGAGATCCTCAGCCTCGAGTACAAGAAAATACATTATTTTGAAGTTCACCTAGTGTGAAACTTGGCTTTCCAACACCCGAGACCGAAATCGCAACGAAAAATGTTCAAAATGAAAAATCGAGCTGGTTTGGGGACCTCCAAACCATTCCAAACCCATGTTTTAAATCATGGCTTATCATGGGTATGTCACGGGTTGGTCACCGGTTTGTGTGAAAGTATGATTTCCACTAAGACCAAGTTTTTGGTTCCAATACTCAGGGTATTCAACCTGAAACCTAGGATTTTGTCTCGGAAATCACGGGTTTGTCAGAGGTTTGAACTCATACTCTTACGTAGTAACGCATTTGCATCATTTTGCATCAAGATTTGTTGTTTTTCCCTGTTCACACCTGACTTTTTGGGGAAACCCCGGTTTTCCATCCAGAAAACAGGTTATTGGCTAATGTTGGTCGAAAACCCAGGGTTTTCTTGTCATACGCGAGAAATTTTGAGGGCATGGGTTGTGGAAGTATAAGGTATGTATATATGGGCATGTTATCTGAGCACCCGACAAAATTATCGCTAATTAGTTTATTGTTCGTGCAATCATAGTGCAATCATTGGCTTTAGAGAAGTAGTGAACCCCCACAAGCGAGTAGATCCGACTGAAAAACGAGTCCAAAGCGAGTCCATTGTGGTGAAGCGTATAACCGACAAAAGCGAGTAGGTCTGACTGAAGGGCAAACCTCCTCCAATGATGATTACCGAAACAAGTAGAGAGAGACATGTCTATTGCGTTGCCATTTGCTCTGCTTTGTTTGCGGCAAGTATTTCGTGGTGAACAGAGCGGTGCCAAGCAGAATGCCATGATGACCCGACAGGTCACAGACTAAAATCTCAGACATTTCTAGATTCTACAGTTCATGCTTGGCCAATCATGTTCGTGTACATACCAGGAAAAGGTCGACAACTGGATGTTGGTGGTGGCTATTTGCTTGGCTGCAGTTGCACCAGTGCTGTGATTCTTGCCTGTGCATGTTACCCATGCCCACCCTGATGTCAGGCGCCCAAGGGTTGGGAAGACTTCTATGCCCGATATGGCGGTGGGATGCTTACCCGGGAGGGTTCATTCAAGGAAGCTGGCAGTACTGTCATAACATGGGCTGGTAGATAGAAAGATTGCATGATCCGGGAGCTGAGAACTACCAAGAGTTATGTGTTGATGTGTTGACGACATGGCTCTTGTTTTGCAGTGCCATCCTCTTGGGAAAACAAACAAATAATGTTTTCAGCGTCCAAGAAATGCCAAGTTTGATGCTCGTAACGTAGCGTACCGGATCAGATCATGGTGCCAAGTGCCAAAGGTTTGGAATGATGGTTGGTTCTGATTTGAATGGTGATAATTAGGTTCATAACTCAATCTGATCAGTCAAAGCTGTCCTTTGTTTTGAACAGTCAAGACATCCAAAGGTATTCCAGGCATCCACCAGAGTGCCCCTACCTTCTTGAAGTTTGGGCATTGCCCCAACCCCTGCTGGTTGTATGCTCTTGTGCGTCCCTGGTTTCTGGAAGTGTCGCAGCTCGTTGTGTCAATTCCCTATTCATCGAGCAAATAGACAAGATGTAGCTGGTTGGCAGTTTTTAACATTTTTTTGGTTTTCCCTAGGTAGCTCGGATAGTCGGTTGAATTGCCTACAACCACCACCCAGGTAGATATCCAATAACAACAAGTTCCAAAGCCTTCCATGTCCTTATCTATTTCGGCAGCAGCCCACTGAGAAATGGACAAGGGCGTCGAGGGAACTTTGGGCCCAAGAGCCCTCAACGAGCTTCAGCCGCTTGGCAAAAGAAGAAGAGAGGGGCCAAGAGGGGTTCATCTTTGTTTGACAGCTGTGTGTGTGTCAACGGTTCACATTACAATTGGTGAACTCTAGGGTGGGAAAATACCAAGACTGGGCAGCAATGAAAGGTCGATGAGGATTGTAGATGATTGTAGTCGATTCAAATGGTCTTGAGCACTGTAGGCACACGCGTACAATATACACATGCGCATCATCACGCATCGATATGTAAATATATGATACGGGCAGGCAGACAGGCAGACAGGCAAACAGAGATACAGAAAGAAACACAGATATGCGCACGCATGTGGACGCACATGGGCAATTAGTTCTGGTAGTTCCATTCCGATGATCGAATATAGATCAGCTGTTCTGTCACGGCCGCCAGGACAAATCTGGCTCAGTACGATGGAAAGGAGCCCTGCAACTGCGAAGACTGTTTGATGATGTTTGATGTTCTGCCACGTCTGCATGTTTTATGTCGATGACCATGGACAGAAAGTAATGTTGCTGTTGCTTGCCTTTATCGGATAATGGTCATGAGTCTTCACATTAGGGAGAGGGAAACATGAATGTTCCCTCCTTCAGCGGGTCAAACGCAGCAGAAAACCTTTGGATCTCCTCAGAAGACGTGTCCTCCAGTCGGTGTGCAGTCCACCCTTGGTGATATGGTGACCGGATATCTGTCTTGAGGCTCAATATTTAACTGCTTAATGAAGCTTACTTAATGGGGCGGGAAGCATCAAGCACCGTCCAGTGTTGGGATGATTTGAGCCATGGCCACTTAAGCCGCTCCCAAAGCGGTCTTGGGAATGTGCAAGGACGACTTTCGCGTGATTCGAACTTTGTCCTGGGCAGGTTGGACCGGTTGTATGTTGTGAAATGTTGTGAACAGGATTGCGTGAAACAAAGATGCCTTGAAGATGGGTCTGTTCACAGATGATGGTACCCCCCAACCATGCATGACAAAGCCAACCAGCCAGCAGGAGGGCCATAGACAATCGCAGCACCCGAGACAAGATCCGTTGTTTTGGACGGCAGTATATTTGGACGCGACAAAAGATCGGTGGATTCTCCTTGCAAGGCGGAGTCGACGGCGGTGGGCCTACATCCATCATGCTGTCAGCGGGCCCAGTGATGTTGAGACGACCTCGTCACAGCTTCCAAGGGAAGCTCCCAAGCGCCGGTGGCTTCAGCAGAGCCTGCGATTTCTCCCTAAAGACCGTAGCCTGCCATTGGAAGATGTTGCTATTGATAAGCAATATGCTGCCTATGGTGAATTTCTCTGTAGCCATGTCTGACCTGGATCAAGAATGATAGAGAATCGAATCCGAAATCACCAAAATCTGTTCGCCTAGAATTTGTTGATCCAAAATCTGACCACACCACTGGCTCTTGTGGCTATCAACACCCCTTTCTGTTGCTCCCACATTGGCGGATCGGGAACCGGTGCAGCCTCGGCTCAGAATCGGCATGGCTGACATGTCCACACGCTCAGCACGCCTGGCGGCACGAGCTGTCTACGAGGCAGCGCTATGTCCCGAAATCGCTGGTGGTCACATCAGGGCAGGTGTGTGATGATTTAGGATAATGATTCACATAATTATATATCACCAGCTGTTTATGACAAACCAGCTGTTTATGCTAAATCTGGTGAATGTCAAACAGCCAGGTTTAGCATAAACAGCTGGTGATTTATTGAACACGACGTGAGGGCATGTGACATTGCCATTTTTAGCTGGAGTGGAGTTGTTTTGTCAAATTTGGTTGCCGTGGCAGATCCGCAGGGTTCAAACTTTCAGCCTGAATAGGAAAGCGATCTAAGTCAGGGTGGAGATGGGTGAAGGCTGCAAGTCCCCAGGTGACTCATTGCAGCTTGTGCTTCGTCGAAGGTCGAACCTTCGGCTTTGATGGTGGAGCTGTGTCGCGAGCGCGTCTGGAAGCACAGTAGCAGTGCTGAGACCCAATCAATGGCTTGGTCCTCGACATGGTGGTACCTGTAGACCATCCAGCTTTGCTGTTCATGGCAATTCTTCATGGGGAAGCCACTAGTTGATCATGTTCAACAAGTGAACAAGCAGTGCTGTTTGTCTTGGTGGAGTCAACATGTGACAAAAAGATTGCCCACGTCAAGAGGTTTTGGCTCCCCTTCATGAGAACCTCACACTAAGAAAACTACCGTGCAAATTGTCAGCACTTCATGCATGTCATAAATGGTAGTACATGCACGGCCACTGAGATTGGCAAGCAGTTGGTGATGTCAGGGGCTTAGCCGGGCTCAGCAAGTGACCAGTGAAAATCGCAACTGTGCTCTGCATAAGTTGGAACACATTGTGAGAGTCAGAGGCATCTTGAAACATGGTGGTTTTCTGAGTGGTTGTAACGTGTTGAAACCAAAGTATCGTCAATCGCAATCAATCACCAATAATCATCTGAAAACGGTCAATAAGTAGTTTGTAATCCTCACTAATATATCTTATTATGAATTGTCACTATTACCTATCATTAAGCACTATATGGTCAATGTCAGATGACCATCATTTGACTGTGTTTGACTCTTCATGCTAAAATATCACTCGCCACGAGTTGGGGATGAGACCAAACGTCGTAAGCCCCACAGTCATCGACGGGTTCGGCCGGTAAACCATGGTATAGTCGCAGCTATGTATACAATATTATATATTGTCATGATGTTTGATGATATACATTATGTCATGTGTTCACCTATATATATATATTCATTGTTGTTGTTGTTGTTGTTGTTGTTGTTGGTGGTGGTGGTGGTGGTGGTGTTGTTGGTGGTGGTGGTGGTGGTGGTGGTTTTGTTGTTTGTTGTTTGTTGTTTGTTTTTTGTTTTTTGTTGTTTGTTGTTTGTTGTTTGTTGTTTGTTGTTTGTTGTTTGTTGTTTGTTGTTTGTTGTTTGTTGTTTGTTGTTTGTTGTTTGTTGTTTGTTGTTGTTGTATATTTGCGTGTGTGTGTGTCACTTGAGTACGTATTGGGTCGTTCCTGTCCTTCATCATTCATTTCCATAGATTCATCGCCTGGCACGGTTTTCCTTGCGCGTTCTGAACCTGGTGGGCCCAGGCCACGTGAGCACAAAGAAGCCGTGGCCAATTACGCACGCGGATTCGCAACCAGCGGCTCTTGCAAAGATTAAACCACTGGTCATAGTGTACACAGTGCATCATGGCGTGTGCCCAAGGTCCATTTGCCTCAAAAAGTGATAGCAGAAGGTCAGAGCTTGCCCTTATCGGCTTTCTTAAAAGCAACTCCCTACTTTATCGGTGGCTGTATGGGTGCGTATAGGTCAGGACAGTCGATAAATGATCTAAGCCATAAGCTTCCAAGCATCGCAACGATGTTCTTCTACCAAAATTTCCTGTACCGCGCGGTTTGTCCAATGCAGCGTGGCCAGCTAATCCTCATCGGCATCATGAGTGGGTTCACCATTTGGACAACATCCAGGGAGATGCCGAGGCGAGGCTCACGGGCGATCTGGGGATCAAAACCATCACCTCCAGCCAGCTGCACGTTGGAGGCGCTGAACCAGTGGACCAGAGGTCAACCCTATGGCGATGCGGTGGAACAGTTCGCCGGGAGCACTCAGCAGTCATTGGAGAGGAAGGATGGTGAATCGTGGTCGATCATGGCATATGAACTGGACAATCATGGTCAATCCTGGCTACCCGCTGGGGAAAGTGAACAGTCGGCTGTTTTTAACAAGCGAGCCGTTGATGTCAGAGGTGGATTTTGCACTTCAAGTTTGCTTTACCAGAGATTATGCACTCGGAATACTGCTTAATGATGGTTCAAACTGGTTAACAACCAACAACAAGAGATTTCATTTGCCAATAATAGCTCGTCCAATGGCTTGCCATGAAAAGCTCTTCATTTGCCGTCAGATTTGGTGAAGTTCTTGATCAATATTGACCAATGTACATCTCAAAGAGTACAGCAAATGTTGGTCAATGCTACCTGTCATAGAAAGATCATGAAAGATCATTGGCTCCACTCAAGAATCAAGGCGAAACAGAATCTTGTGCAAACAAACGCCAACCATTGCTAACTTGACTTGTGAACTGCCTCTTTTTGGGAGTTGAATGAGTCAGATGCTCCTTACACCAGGTTAGCGATGATTAGGGTACCCGACTCGAATGGGTAGGATTAGCAGGGAACCAAGCTTTTGTTGCCATTTCGCCATTGAATTAGCATGGCACTAGCCGTTTCTTGTTGTTGTTGCTCACTTCCAATTCGTGATGATCAAGACCCAAACGTGCCAAACTTCAAAGTTGTGGCTCAGACCGTTTTGAAGTTCAACCACCACGCTGCCGTGACTCTGCAGCTGCAGCTGGACTTCCAAGGCTTCTCAGCCCCCTGGCTCCATTCCCCGACTCCTTTGCGACTTGGCAGACTTGTAGTCAGCCTCAGGGTGCTTTCTCAAGCCATAGGGGACCCCGAAAATGGATGGTTTATTACTGTCAAAGGTAGATATTGGATGATTTGGGGGACCCCGATTTTGAGAAACCACCATTTTTTCTTTTCAATGGTTTCGAACGGTCAGCAATCGGTAGTGCCTCGCAGGGCATCACCAGGAGAGTCAGGGAATGACCACTCACGTACCCAAAACGACCATAAATCGCCGCTGTTGTTCGTTCTGGCAGTGATGGTGGGTCCCTGCCCAAAAGCCATTGTTTTGGGCAACAAGCCGATCCTGAGTCTATTGACGTCCATGCGGCATCAAGATGCATCAAGATGGCTGTACTGTTCGGGCCTTCCAAGTCTACATCATGCTAGTCGATTCATTGGGTGATCATTGATTTTCAAAATCGAACAATAAAACAACAAAACACTAGTGAGAATCCTTTTCTATCAGGGAAAAGAAGCTGCATACTCCATTGTAATCCGTGCCTAGCCATTGGTTGGCATCTTGGTCTGTTGTGTTTCCTCTTGCAAGAAAGATGATTCTGATGTTTGATGCACAGTAGTCATTGGAGCAGAATGCCATGGCTTCCCCCTGTGTCCCCTGAATGCCTTGGCTTGCTCACCGATCGGAAGTTCGAGGTCTGGGAGATGTCCGAAGCTCCACGATGGAACGTCTTCAACGGGAGTATGGCAACGAAAGTATGACGCAGGTCTGGACGACCATAGTGGGCCCTCGGTGCCATGGAAGCAGTGCACATCACAGGCTGAAGCACTAGGAGCTCACCCAGATCAACCATGTTCCTTTTGAGTGAGCGAACAAACGGCTTTGGGAGATACCTCTGTAAGGGCAACTGGCAAGGACATGGCTGTAGCGGCTGAATGTTGTGATGCAACGCCTTCGTCAAAGTGCACTGAATGGAATGCAAGACCAGCCTGCTCTTTGGAATCGTTGGAAATCCAACATAATCCAACCCAGCAGCATCCAACCCATGCATCAATACCAACCCATGGCACATGGTATTTTTTTGTGATTGACATCACTACCCCATCATTCCAATCCCAACGGCTTGATCTTTCTCTTCGTTGGAGATATGGTTGTTTCTGACGCTCGGTGAACTAAGTCACAGCCACCTGGTCACCTGATTTGATATCAATTACATGTATAGAGAGTAGTCAAACTTGTGTATTGTATATGATTCTATGCTTGCACATCATGCGCATGATTGTATACAACGTATGTACTTCGAGAGTTGTGTCAATTTATATATATATATATATATTTACAGTGTATTTATATATATATATATAACTATTTATAAAACTATTTATGAAAATAAGTGTGTGTGCGAGTACTGATAGAAATATGGCAGTGGGTCAAAACCTGTACCCCTGGTTGCGCACCATGAACCATTGTTTTCCCCATTATTGGTTGGTCATTATCCCCCATATTGGTTGGTTGATATTGACCTGTAGCCATATATATATATATATTGCATTTTCCCTCCACGTTTGCGGGAATTCATTTGCAGGAGTCCACACGTTCTTCCCGCGCGCGGCAGATGGCGTCGGGGCGCCCGGAGAACAGCTCCCGCATCATTTTGATGGTTCTAAGGCATGGATTACTCATGGTTGATGATAGGTTCAAATGCAATGATTACTAATGGTGATGATAGTGATGGATACCTGGAGAAGTATGTTCTGACCAACAATGATTGTATGGTGGCAGATAATGGTTAACGAATAGTAGTAAGCAATGGCTGAAGATTAGCCAGGATGAAGCCAAAACAGTTGTTGATCAATACGGAGAGTACCATGTTGGTAGAAAAGCAACACTTTGGAGGGAATCCCCTGGGTTATTGTGAACCAAAGCAGGACCATTCAGGTAACGATGATTGACATATCTGGGCTGATCCATACAGGATGCATACAAGGAATCGTTCCAAGTTGTCCTGTAGATATTTAGCAATGACAATGACGAACAACAACAGCAACCAATGGGTATATCAGCCAGTGTTTGATCATCTTTGCTGCCCAGAAACCAGCGATGTTTGAGAAGAAGACACCAATCCGTCAGAATATGTGTCGGGGAGTAATGTAATTGTGGCATAATTGGCACACCGGCACACCCCTGAAGCGTTGGCGGTCTCCCCGCATCAGACATTGTGGGGAGATTTTGGAGCTTGGAGGTACCGGAATTTATGGAAAGAGGTTTCCTCAACTGTGGGTATCCCGGATCAGTGCTTCCCTTGTCTTTTCGGGGTGCTTTTGACCCTCAAAGTCTATCAAAAGGGTGTCAATGGAGGTAACCACACGATAGTGTGGTCACTTTTGGTCAGACCAACCAGCTATGGTCTTCATAGAACAGTCGTGGCCACATCATCCACTGCAGTGGGAAGTGTCCACAGCACTGTGTTTCATTTCGTGGCTTCACATGGCTTCATGCCTTTTCCAGGCGAAATGTTGATGCTTAGCCAAAGGACACTGCCACAATCGACTGGTCTTGTGAAGTTGGATCTACTATTATATACTGTTGCTAATTGATCCCTGTATTGATAATTCTTGATAATAGTTGACCATGGTTGATAATCATTATAATTGGTTATATGTTATAGTTACTGGGTAGCCATAATTGATGATGATTCTCACAGTTGTTGTCCATATTCATCATGTAATCTGAGCTCCTTGCTTAACCCCCGGTGGCTCCCCGTTGCTTACGAACCGGGCTCTTGTTCGATGAGCCAGGCGTGGCATTATCTCCATGGCTGCCGGTGGCCACAAGGTTGGAGGGTTCAAGCTGAGATCGGGACCATTGAATTTCTGGGTGGTGGTTTTAATTTGTTTTCAGTTTTCCAGAATATTTCCGAATGATGTGTTGGCTGACTGATTTTTTCATAGGGATTCAATACCACCAATCAGATATTAACTGACCAAGCAATTTGTTAGGATGGGTCCATCAACCAAAATGGTTCAGATCCAATATGATGCAACAATTCGGTTCAATCAAATATTGACCCATATATGGGTTAACCAGCCAAGCAAGAAATAGGTTGATGATTTAACCAAATCGGTTAATGACCAATCAACAAAATTGGTTCTGGTTGGGACCAAGCAACAAATGATCCAACCAACCAACAAACGGGTTCATGTGACCAATCAATCATTTGTTGGGATGAGTCAATGTCAACCAACCAACCAGTGGGCACTAGTTCACATCCCAACAGTTTGACTGATTTGGTCGGAGCGGGGTATCTTGTTACGGGTTATTGACCCACACCCAGGGAACCCACAGATAAGTATATGAAGCCTCGTGCTAGAGTTTGTTTGAGGAAATTGGCTTGTTCTGTTTCGATCAATTTTTGGCCATGATATTTGATTATGATTGGATCGACTGTTGCGTTTGTTCGTTGCATGAATAATAGTAGACTCATGATCATAATGAGGATGATGTTGGGTGATACATGATTGTGATGTGATGTGATTGTCTATAATATAGACAGTTGCATTTTATGCACATGTCACATGATGTTTTCAAGATGTACGCTTCAGAGGTTGGTGGTCCGATTCAAGGAGTTCGGGCTTCCTTTATCTCCCCAACTTTGTTGGTGCAATATCCACTTTCCACTCTCTTTTTGCGCATTTGTTGGTTTCTGAAAGTCATGTTCCCACGGGCCAAAGGAAGAAACGATAATTGCGAAACCCAATTCTGTTTAGTCTGGGAATATTCGCTGAGGCAGCGTAAAGTCTCTTATAAGAATAGCGTCAGTCAAATTGAATTTCGTCAGTGTCAAATTCATAGTGTTACCTTTGGTATCCCTCGAAATGGCACGCTTTACCTTCCCATGGACGGTGTGATGAAGTGACACATGGATAAGGAATGATCACGAAATCTAGGGTATCAATTGTCACCGTAATTCAAGCCAAAATTGACAATGACAATGACCGGCCAATGTCGCTTGATTGATTGATAGGAATAGCAATCAAGCATTTTGGTATAACCAAGAACACTCTTACTAACGAGGGCAAAGTCTTGATGATACCATGAATATCTATGACTAACCCTTGATAGCTACAGTAACAATCAGAAATGAATCTCAAAGTATTCATGATCAATCTCATTATGCCAGCTGAAATCAATATTTGAATATCCATGATCAACATCATTAAACAACCATTACGATATCTAAAATAGCCAAAGACAAGTTCAGCCAACAAGATCCAACAAGTAAAGATAAACATGATATATGAACTAACAACCATTCAAATATATATATATATATATAGTCAGCCAAACTTTCAGAAAATGTTCACCAGGTCATTCTGGCCCTTCTGGACACGGATCATCTCGGACCCGCCACCTGGCGCAATCTGAGGGAAATGGTTCCAAGGGGCGATGTAGACGTGCGATGGCAAGGTTGGTACTGGTAGCAGCGGTTACTACAGCAATTGTTAGCGATGGCAGCCAGCACTTAAATAGCAGCGGTGGTATCTAGTGGTTAACTACAAGAGTTGTTAATGATGTAGTGAGAATAGTAGTTCGAGAAGTGTTTATGATACGAGTCAGTAGCCAGGAACAAGCTAGTTGACTAAGAATCATGATTTCGGAATGTTTCAGGATGGTAAGGGGGATTAGGGTCGTGAGTCTTGATCTATGGAGACCCCAAGTTTTTGTGTAGCGAGCATCCCAAGCCAAGCAATGTGATGCTTTCTGATGTGAGCCCGGTTTCAAGATGGCATTTCTGGGCTGACATCCGCAGTAGCGAAGCCGCCAACTCTGTTTTGGTAGTCCAGAAAGCCCTGCTATGAAGGTTGTTCCCCAACTAAACCAGCGATTCCGGGGGAGATACATATTGGGGGCAAGGAATTTCCAGACGGTTTCTGCCGATGACCAATCCTTGGACCTCCAGCTTCACATTGACTCGCTGACTCTGGCTGCATCAAGATTGAAGTTGCCGGTGAAATTGTTCCTTGCCACTCAGAAATTGTCTCAAACAACAACGCTGTCATGGTTGTTGCTAGCCGCGTGGCTCCCACTACAGATGCTCCACCGGGTTCATTGTCATGACCCGTACCGGTTCCATTGTCATGACCCGTTCTGGTGCTTTACCAAGCCAGCATGAGAATGAGAGTCACATGAGAATCTTGCTTTAGTATCTATCAACCATCACTTATTGAGGATACTTGAATAACCCGTTAGTATCTATCAACCAGAACTATCATCCGTTGAGCTCCATGGTTGCCCCCAGGTGAGCTCCTGGCTTGAACGTGCCGGTGCGCGGATCCGGGCCGTCGCCTCCTCAATGGCCCATGATCCGTGAGCTGAGCATCGCCCAGGTGGATGGTCAACCGTCAATGTTGATATACTGATGGGGATAACCAAAGCTGCTGATGGGGATGACTAAACCATCAGTATAGTATAGTATACTGTAGTATCAACTAACGCTTAGATATGCTTTGCGATGAACAATTCTTGATGTTGATAGTGCTGATGCTGTCGTTAAATCGATGTTCTTGGATTGTTCAGACAGGTGGTAGATGATGCTTTGTTGGATAGCATTGCAATGGACAATGCAGATATGTTGGATATTGTGGTGGATAGCAGTCTAGATGGTGCCCTGTTTGATTGTTTGATTAATCATCCGGCGCAATCTGACAAAGCGACAGATCGATGACGAGTCTACCTATTCTGGGGTGGTGGTCTTTTTCCAGTGCCAAGTAACGGAGGGTCAGTATTGATTGAAGCAGGGGATAAAGACCAGGTAACGACAAGATGTTCTGGTAAGCAACAATTGATCGTTAGTACCAAACAGAAGATAGATACCACTGCATGCAGACTTTGTTACTTACAATGACAGTTACGAATAATAAGAATCAGAATCGGAGATTATTAACAGTGATTGAATGTTATCCAACAGTTGATGGTGTGAACTAGGTGATTTTTGTGAACAGAAAGTTGAAACTGTGAACTGTGAACTGTTGATTATTTGTTGTTGCTTCTGCCACCATATTGATTGAGCAAGAACCAGTTGGACGGCAAGTATCCCGATATAATGGCCAACAACAGACAGTTAGTGATGCATCTGTATACGGTTCATCAAACATGGTGATGATAAATGGTATAGCATAGGAATGCTATAGGCTGCATATGGATGCCATGGGATGCCATAGGCTGCCATATAGCATGGGCATACCATACGTCCATTTATCGAAAATGTGCCCATTCCTTGGGCATATCCGATCGGTAATTCATTGTCACATCGTCGTCATGATCATCCCTGGTTGAAATCCGTATTGGGTAGCCAGTACCACAGGATAGCTTTTTGACTGCTTGGGTAAAATGGTGGCCAGTGAACGATGAGAGTCAAAGATAATGCGTCAAAGATCATCCATCAGATGCTGGCCATGATGCAACCAATTGCTGGTACGGTGAAGCCTGGTTGACATGTGGGGTCTGGGAGTGGGACCTTCAGGTTGCTGACGCCTCGGACATTGAGAGCAATCGCGAGAGCGGGGATGCTCGATGTGCCAGGAACATGTAAGCCCAAAATGGTTGGCCAATACTTAGCCCGGGAAGTCCAATACTTAGCCCAGCGCGCAGTTTGGTTTTGGTGACCAAGATGTTCCATAGCTTCAAAATGGAACCAAATGTATAGCTAAACATAGATTTCTGGGGTGCTGATGGAGGACGGACTGTCTGGAAATCGGCAAACCTGCAGGGAAGGTGAGAGATGTTTTGCAATCCATGGATTGATACAGTTGATCTTAAGATGGGATGTCTCCTCGCTTGCAAAAAACTGCAGATGATGAACTCCCAACTCCTTGGCTGTGCCGCATGGACTTCTACATGTTGTTTTGGGAGTCCATTGGGGTGATTCCTCTGAACTAATAGCTTCCGCAGGATCGCTTTGGAAGAAGGGTCATGGATCCCTTCAGATGATGAGCTTGTACTGAACGGTTCCCGTTTCTCAAAGGATGTAAGGATTGTTGTTGGGATGCGCGTGAAACAATCTTTTTGACTAGGAATCCAGCAGATGCCATCAGCTCAGAATGAATTCAGCCCCTCAATTGATTGGTGTTTGGCTCTTGAAATGGGATTTGTTGGTTTCAAGTTTCAACCCAAGTTGCAGTCATGCGTGCTGAGACCGGTCGGATTGATCATTTGTCCGGAATACATCCAAATGGATCAAAAACAACAGGACTCCCACAGATCTCCCGTATCCACACAATGGTTTACCCAGTTTCAGCAAGCTCTTTGACAGTTCCATTTGATAAGTATAAAAGCTATGCGAGCTTGGGAGAATCGGAATGACCCGCCTGTGAATATTCAACATGCTGAGGCCTCAATGCTGATATCAAACTGGGGCTCCAGAAAGACAAGGTCAGCTGGCTGCGCGTGGTTGCCACGCTGCAGAATTCATAACTCTTCGGTGAAGGTTGTAATTACTTTTATATATGATTTTAAATATGATTTTATATATGATTTTAAATATGATTTTATATATGATTTTAAATATGATTTTATATATGATTTTATATATGATTTTATATATGATTTTATATATGATTTTATATATGATTTTATATATGATTTGATGGGTGTATCCTCGACATGACCCAACAAATGCGTTCTTTCCCAAAGCTGATATTTATCTTCCCACCAAGTCAGCCAGCGCTGACGCAGATACGTTTAGCTTCTTGAGAAGGTCAGCAGTAGATTTCTGCTTGGCAACTGTCGGGGCATGATGGGCACCATGATGGACACCATGATGGGCACCATGATGGGCACCATGATGGGCACCATGATGGGCACCATGATGGGCACCATGATGCACCAGGATGCACCTCGCCCATTGCCATAATGCACCTCGCTCAAGTCATGTCTCTTGAGTTCATTTGTATCCCAGAGACATCATTTTTTGTAGCACGATCATCATAAAACCGTCATGAGCCGCGTTGCTCAGCAATAGGCTGCTACTATGGCTGTCGGGTCAAGGTTTCTTTACTATAAATGACTAATGATTTATGACCATAAATTACTACAATGATTGACTATCAATTACTTTTGTTACTGCTATGATTTAGGGGTACCCCTATGGCTTGCTCAAGGTTTTGAGACACCAGGTGGTCATGGTTGCCCGTTGGTCACAACATGAACCCATTCCCGCAGCTCGTTGCCCCAGGGCTCGCCACAAGAAGCTCAGTTGCAGGCCACCAAGGCACTGAGCTGGCGCTGGGGCCAAGCCCATGACGGTTCCACCATGATCCAATGGCGGGTTGCTTACAATGGTCGTGGTAGCCCCAAATGGCGGGCCATGGGTCAAGCAGTTCACCAACCAATTTCATGGTGGAGAAGGACCAACAATGGTAGTTGGAAAACAATGGTTAATGATGGTACACCCATTCCGAAAGGGTGTACACCTCACTTCGCAACCCCTTTGAATGGTATCACCCGTGTTTTCACCAGCATTTGACAATTTCTTGAAGGTGTGGGATGTTTGTCCGTTCACATGATGCTAATATCAACATACGTCAGGTAGATATGGTCGCACCACTGTCAGGTTGATGCGCAAGCACGCTATGCACTGGAACTGGACTCAGCGGTGCCTTTGGGATTCTTCTTGAACGAGGAGGTGCTGGACAGTCCGCTGAAAAGGGAGGAGCGTCACGTTTCGAAGTTGATAGCGGGACACAGCTGCATAGTTGGAAAATTGGGAGATGGCCAGTTAGTGACTGACTGTCCAATAAATATCTAAAATCATGATTTTTCTTGGTTTAATTGTGGTTGGTAGACACGGTTGGTGTATGTGGATTATATTTGCCGCTTATGTCTTGTCGTTGATCACCATGTACCATCAGCAACCTCTGGAACATGAGCGGCTGGTGGCTGCAAATGATCTCTCGTTTTAGAGACCCATGAAAGTCGTCAACCATTCACCATTGACGTCAGTCAGCTATGGTTCGCAGTCAATGATGTGGTCAAACACATGGGGCACATTGTGATGAACGGTAGGTGAGAAGGTTCGATGACCATCTCCTAAACCCCACATACCTAACCCCATGAACTTGACTCGACCGAAAATTTTGGGGATGGGTGAGTGAAGCCACAAACATGGACAATTCAGTGATTGATTTGTGGTCGATCCTGTTTGATTGCAGAGACAGCAATTTGCAACATCTACCCGTCATTCTTCGCAAAGGTGTGGTGGATAGGATAAGTGTATTTACCAGCTGTTTAATATGCATTCTTTGCTTCTGACTTCAATATGCACTGATTGAGACAATGTGAATCAATGGTTATTTGATTGTTACCATTGATTGTTGTTGATGGTCAATGATTGATGGTGATGAAGAATCAATCGATCCTGCTGTGGTTCTTTCAGGGCTTCCAATTTCTGGAGCATCGCAAGCGTCGACTTCTTCAGCTGCCGCCTGGCCGCGGGGATGGCAGTGCATGTGGAACTGAAGGGTTGCTGCTTGCCGGTGATCTTAGGATGTTGGGTTCATATGGCTTCTCACAATGGGGAACCCCCAGCATGGTTGGTTTACTACTTTAAAAATGGTTCATAAATAGTGGATGATTGGGGGGTACCCCCATTTTCAGAAACCTCCATGGGATGCCATGGGATTTCCAAGACGTGGTCGATCATCCTGGTCATTCACTAGGAGGGCAAGAAGCAACTCACCAATCTATTGGTTTGTTAGTTGCAATTCAGGTTGAAATTGTTGAAATTAGCTCGGTGTATCCAGCTGTTTGATTGTTGTGCGACATGTGTCACTCCTGAAAACAGAGTCATTCCACTTACATGCTAGTTGAAAGGAGAAATAAACTATATAGTTAGCTGGCTGCTGATTTGACTACCATCGAGGTTGGGGATGCATCCTTTCATCAACAAGCCCATATCAATATGCTTGGGGACGCGAAGACCAGTTTTGCCAGAACTGATCCGTAATGGGGGGTCATTTGAGAATTCAATAAGTGAGGTGATACACATAGCGATTTATAATTCACTTAATTACATTTTAAAAAAATACATATGAGATATACTATGACATACTTCCGATTGCTATGTGCGAGCGGTAGCTCACAATGCTATGTCCGATCACAACTCTTTAAGGACTCGCCTGAAAGACCTGATCCGACACACCGAGAAGAGAAAGACCTGGGAGGCGATTGGACCACGACCCGCGACCCACCATGAGTTGTAACACCATTTCGTACAGCCCTGTCTGATGAATAGCTTTGCGACCCAAACTCTGGATTTTCTTATGATTACTTTGGGTTGATTGGACGGCTACAGTGGCTACATGCCGTTTCAAGCAAGTGGCTGTCATCATAGACGTCATGGATGTCATAGATCTCACCGCTACAGAAATCCCCAGCTGGCTGCAGACAGCAGAAGAGCTCTACGTGGTCTTGCCGGGTGAGAAGATTCCTGGGCCCGAGAGCAAAGTGCCAGGCTGACGAAAAAATCTGTGTTTTCAAGCCACTGGGAGTGCCTGTGAAGCAACAAACAAACAGCAAAAAGGTCCCAGTTTCTTGAGATTCCTGAGTTGGATGCGAGTTGGATCCTTTCTCTTCTGGACCCTCAGTGGTGCTGGAGCGGCAACAACTGAGCAATCTGAGAATCCCCAAGTGTTTATCATTAATCGGTAGAACCGACCAGTTTGATGGTGTCAGATCATGTCGTCTAAGCCTCTAGCCAGCAGCCGGGCCCAGCGGTTCCACTGTGGGAGGTCAAGAGCCCGTAGGTCTTCGCTTTGAGTCCAGCACTCAGTCTGACAGGGGATGAATAGCAAGAAATGGGTCAATATGGTTCATGTCGGAACCATATGTGACTGGTTGGTGGTTCTAAACTGATTTTAGACTGGTTTTTTTCTTCCCTAGTATATTTGTTCCGGAGGGGGTGAAACTACCAATAGGACTAACCAACAATGGGTAGGCAGGTCAACATCCCAACAATCACGGTTATAATCCCTTTTGGGATGGCAGAAATATGAAGTCTTTATACGCAGCCATATGCATGAATGTACCATGGACGCACGCACTGCGCGCACTTGGGATTGACAGTCAATCGTTGCGTTAAATGTGATGATGCCATGG
This sequence comes from Symbiodinium kawagutii, assembly GCA_009767595.1. Classification (NCBI taxonomy): domain Eukaryota; class Dinophyceae; order Suessiales; family Symbiodiniaceae; genus Symbiodinium; species Symbiodinium kawagutii. Next base: position 161,454 of record VSDK01021311.1, read on the forward strand.
ATAGAGATGAAGCAGGTCTTGATCCAGCCTCCGAGGGTTGATACCGCACCATTGTCTTTCGCATTTTCCGATGTGATTCTCGGATGGATCTGGGTTAGGGATTGCCTGCATGATGAGACTACAAGAGACTGTATGGCTGATCTTTGATGGACCTTTCACATGGATAATTTCCTGGTGCTTAGTGGACTGGTGCCATGCACGCAAATGGGCATTGAACACTTCCAATCTGCACCAGGATGGACCGGCTAGAGATTCCTGATCATTACCTTCGGGACTGCAAGATTGGCAGATGGCAGATGTTTGCAGTGGGTTTGTGCTGTCAACATCTGGATGAATTTAGTGGGTTGAAAGGTCGAGGATGGGATTTGATGGGACGGGTAGCACAAAGCTCGGTCAGCAGTCAGTTTGTCAACAGACCAACGGGTTGATCAAAAAAGCACCCACTTGAGCTGCTTGCTTTCTTTCCACCTGCTGACGTGTTGAAAGGAGCTCTACAGTGACACGATATTGCAATGTTCAGATTTCGAAGAGTGCAGGTTCGTGTATTCTGAACAATTGCGTGATTAGTTACTGTATACATGTTCTTTATTGGTCATGATATTTGAACCATGATGAACTGCAAGAGATACTGTACTCCTGAGGGTGTGGGGATTGAGAACATCCAGCTTGTGGAACCCGGCCAATATTGGCAAAGGATGTTTCTCAAGGGCATCGCGGACAACATGATTTAGTTTAGTACCTGGTGATACGTTCTATGGAGATCTGTGTTCGAGGAGAACTCTTCTTGGTGATACATTGTGGATGTTTATGTGGCGAATGATGTCAAGGCACCAAAGATATCAGTCACATGGTGGCTTGTAAGGCGAATGATCTGCAAGTGGGCTTGTTATTGACCTGCTGATCTGAATCATACGCTACCCAAAGGATGCCTTGTTTCTTTTGTTTACAGCCGGTGCTGCTGTCAAGTACATACTTCTCTTAATCATACTCAGGACCATGAGTTGAATTACAAACATGTCATTGGCTTAGCCACCAACCAGTATGCATGGTATGTAACAGGATGTAATGTAATGCAGTGTGATGTAATGCGTGCAAGTTTATAAAGACGTATGTGCCAGACTTGTTCACAGAATCTGTACTCTCATACCTGCGCAGTCCTGGCAAAAGGCGTTCATTGGGTCCTACGTGATTAACCGTACTCATTCATTTGTACGCAGATACATTGCTAGTGCACACAGTCCCTGTGCATTAAAAAAAAAGTGCATGGGCTTACCTTATATGGATGGTTTGCCATCTCTTTGTTTCGACATTGGAGGTATTCTGCCGCAGTGCTTTTTCACCTGCTATCCCAGCAATTGCAAAATGGCATGTATCCCTCTGCATGTACATGATACAATTATCATGTGTATACTGCCTGAAAGCATAGACGATTACGATACTACATTCTGCTGAAAAGGATTGTATGTTCATTCTTTGTATGTATTGGTTGTCACTTGCAGGGTTGAAAGTTGATTATGGCAGGTCTTCAGATCGGTAGGTCATGGATGCACTCGGATACATTTCTAAATATGTATGATAGACGAGATATGATTAATCTACTTTGAGTATATACATATGAAATGTATCTTGTATACAATATATGTGTGTACTGTCGTTGTATCATTCTGTGTAAAGCTATATTTATTTAGACAAATTAAGACGGATGTAGACCTCCTTGTCGCCAAACAAGACTTCGTCAGGATGCTGGCATGGAATCCTATAGAGACGATCTCTGGCAGAACCTGCTCGCCGGCGGCATGGCTTTGAGCTCAGAGCATACTACATCGAAGGACCTTGGCATTCCCATCAATATCTTGGCACCTCCCAACTCCTTATTGTGAACAAAAGCAAACAGTATAGTCGGTGATTCAGAAAGGCATGGGTGCCCCTTTAAGACCTGGGAATCTATGGCAAGAGCAGCTTCATGACTTTGTCAGAATTGTTTGAGTCTGACTGGAGGTCAGTAGATGTCACAACATGTCGTATCACGTGGTCATACTCCATAAATGGATTCCCAAGCAGCATTGGTGGAAAAGCTGAAGCTGGAAGACCATGGCTATACCAACTCCACACCCTCAGGCCACAGAAGCAAAGGATCCAGCAGAGCTCACCTGGTGGGCTGCTGGTGCCATTGAGGCATGACCTGTGCTTCTGAGTCCTTGACATCTTTGGTAACCAGGGGGTAAAGGATCACAATGATTAGTCGTTTGATGAGAAAGATCTAATTGTCTTTCAGTGATTGGTGCAGTTCATCAGGAATG
>VSDK01021311.1:166412-195733 GCA_009767595.1 Symbiodinium kawagutii
ATTAAAAATAAATTATTAATAATTAATAAATAATTTATAATAATTAAGAATTAATATCCAATAATTTATAAATATTAACTAATAATTATAAATTAATAATATATAATTAATACCCAATAATTAATAATTAATATTTTTTTCCTAATAATTAATACCCAATTATTAATTATTTATACCATATTACCAATAACTAATAACCTACAATAAATAACCAATAACTAATAACTAAAAACTAATAACTTATAACCGACTACTAAAAACCAATAACTAATAAATAATAATTTATAATATATAATTAATATATAATGATTAATATTCAAATAGCAAATTCTTTCTAATATTAAAAAACAATTTTAAAATTATTTTTTATATTAGGAATTTATGATATTAAATTTTATTTAAATTTTTTAGAAATATTATAAAATTATATTAATTTATTAAATATTAATAATTATATATTTTTAGGGAAAAATATAAATTATATATGTAATTTTTTATTTTTATATAAATAACCCAAAAATTTAGAATATAAGTAATCCGTATAGTGGTTTACCTATAATTTCAGGGTATTATATTTAAATTCGATATTACAGTGACATATATGAATAGTAATACAAATAATAATTATATATTTTTTGGAGACAAATATGTGGAGCAAAATAATTGAGTGAAACTATTGCATTTTGGTTCTTTTGCTTTCCCGTTGGCTGCTCCAATGAGCTGCTGAAACAAGCACTTTCAACACTAAGATTCTTTAAATCTACAAGCTGCAGATGGTCTGCAACAGCCAACAAAAAAAACGCGGGAAGCAGTTCGACATACTCCAGACATTGCCACTTCGAGGCAGCGCTTGTCGATTGTCAAATCTAGGGACCCGCCCATGTCCTGCGGTGAGGTTGTTGTTTCAGATCTCTTGGCGCGACTCAAACAACGAAAGGTAATAGGGGATGGTGTCCATGCGTAAGATCTCCAAATTGCTGGTGGTTTGCACTGCTCAAACAATCCCAAACATGGCATTGGCAAACAGTCTATGCTTTTTGTAATGAAACGCTTCCTGTAGACATAAAGATGCAGTTCTTGACCCTCGCTGACAAGCCTGAAGTAGAGACTTTGGTTTGATGGTAACGTTCTTATCATGTATTGTCTGTATTCGAAGGGTCCCCATTGAGTGCCTTTGTCATCACGGTGTCACACGACCACCACGGAGCATACACCACGGACAGAAAAGACTTCTTCAGAGCTTCTTGAATACATGCACAAACAGTCCAGAACCAGGTCAACTCGGTGCTTTTCTGTTGAAACTATTTGAACCCAAACGTTTGTTATGCCCCTCCTTGAACTCTTTGGATCTCTTCTTAGTGAAGGAGACTAAAGTCCTTCACCGTGAATTGACAACTTCAACCTCAACGGATCGGTGGCGGTCTCTCTCCTGGGAAGGGAGCCCTGGGGAGGAACGGTGAGACGTGCCCCCACGGCACAAGGTCGGTCGACCCGACACCACCGCCAGTTGCGGGGGGTGCCTTGTCCGCTGACCTCTCATGTGGCAAAGGTTGCAAAGTCTTTGTCCCAACCGCTGCCATCATCCTTGGCACAGTCACCCTGCGAGCATTCACTTGATCAATTTACATAAATCTTAGGGTTGAAAACGGTTCAACATTGATCCGCTGATGTGTTTTGAGTGACATGATCCGGGAAGCCATCTGCACAAGCACCCTGTCATACCTTACCATCTATGCGCGAAACCTCTCCAAACTTGCTGGCGCCTGCATGGTCACCATGTAGATTGACTGTTACAAACTGATCCAACAGTTTTGAAGTTAGTCACCTTGATGGCCTCTGGCACATTTTATCCAAGAGAGCAATGTAAGAAGTATGTAAGTGTAAAAATCATACCGGCAAGAGACCCCAAACAGTGTGGTGGGAGGAATTGGGGCAAGGACACAGTATCGCGGACAAATGAGAGCACCCATATGAGAGCACACATATGAGAGCACACAAATGAGAGCACACCTATGAGAGCACATCGGAGCACCCATATGAGAGCACAAATGTGAGAACACATATGAGAGCACATAGGAGCACACAGATGAGAACACACCTGTGAGAACACACATATGAGAACACACATATGAGAGCACACAGGAGCACACATATGAGAGCACACATGTGAGAGCACGCATATGAGAGCACAGATCTGAGAAGACACATATGAGAGCACAAATGTGAGAACACACATTTGAGAACACACAAATGAAAACACACATAAGAGCACAAACATAGGAGCACACATATGAGAGCACATAAGAGCACACATACAAAAGCACACATATGAGACCGCACATTTGAGAGCACGTAGGAGTACACAAATGAGAGCACATAGGGTCACACACATAAGAAAGCAAACATATGAGAGCACAAAAACAGCGCACACAAGTGAGAACACAAACACAAGTGAGGACACAAAAAGAAGAACGCAAATGAACGCCAAAAAAATGACTGCACACATATGAGAGCACGCATATCAGAGCACACATGCACATATAGTAGCACATAGGGGCACAAATATGAGAGCAAACATATGAGAGCACATAGAAGCAACACATATGAGAACAAGCATATGAAAGCACACATACATATGAGAGCACAAGTGTAAGAACACACATATGAGAGCACACACGCGAAAAACACATATGAGAGCGCTCAGAAGCACACATATGAGAGCACACATATGAGAGCACATATGTGAGAGCACACTTGTGACATTACAAGCGTGAGAACAAACAAATGCAAGCACACATATCAGAGCACAAATGTGAGAACAATAGACCACACATTTGAGATCGCACAAATGAGACCACGCATTTGCGAGCACATAAGAGCACACACATGAGAATACTCAAAGAATTGAAAATTCGCTCCGCACGCAGACAGGAGCGATCCGACACGCACGAAGTCTGCAGAAGGTTGCAAGCGATCCGATGCGCACGAAGGTGGCAGAAGGTTGCGAGCGAAATCAAATTTTGCACCGCACGCAAACGAGACGCCCTGAAGTGTCCGTTCCATTGCGATGTGGCTTTTCAAGCGCTGATGTTGCAGCGGAACGCGCTTGCCACAAAAAATTGATCCCGAGGCATACGACGTCCTGCACCTGTCATGAAAAATCATCTCGACGTAGATGCAAAAATGACCGCAGTCTCACGAAACGAGCGTATGTGTTGAACTCATTAAAAGAGCCCTCAAGATCACGAAATGCTGCGCCTGCCACAAAAAGTCTATCTAAATTCAAAACGTATACATTATAGCCGGGGGGAACCTATACGGTACAATGTCTGAAGCGTACCTTCGATGTGTACGAGGTAGACGGTCAGTCCGTACAGTGGGTACGTACGATTTGTCCGAACAATGCAGTCAGTCAAGTCGTGCGATATGCTGAGAAAATTGCACATAGTGCACGTACGCACTGTACATGTTGGCTGTACATGCTTTTCGAGGTCAAAGTGCTCACAAGAACCATGTTTTGTGACCACAAAATGCTCACAAACGATCATGTTGTGCGCACCTGTACATGTACACTGATTACATGTGTGATGTGTACATGTGTACCGTACTTGTGTACCACAACACTGTACCATCGCACCTGTATATATATATATATGTATATTTATATACTGCACCACCATACGTACATCCCGTATGCATGTACCGTACCATCGTACCTCCTTACCGCATCACCGTACGTACATACCGTACAGATGTACCATACTACTACAACATTTTGCCAGTCTCAAAGAGCACCTAACAAGTAGCATTCATAGCTCTTCGAATACGATTTGAATTAAGATAAGTGTTCGGATCATGATCATTTTATGTGTGCCTGCCAATGTTTTTGCAAGGTGGCAAAATCGAAGACGGTTACACGTGCTGTTTAAAACATACGGAATTCCTTGCGCCTGCCACAGATTCCTAACGCCCAAGAAGGACAAATGTGAGCCCTCCCTTGCGCTTGCAATGTAAAATGCACTTTGATCAAAAGACGGACACGGCACGCAGACCAGAAAGCAACTCCGGAAGAGAGGTCTCCCGGCCACAGTTTGGTGCGAAGCTTATGCGGAAAACGGAAGATGGGGGAACGTTTTTCACGAAAGGGTGGACGAATTAGCCGCGCCCACAGGAGAACACCTGGATCTACACAGGGTCCTTTCACCTACCGTAAGAACCCCTTCAGTGCACACACACACGCACACACACACTGTTTGGGGAACACCTTGCTGCTGGGCGAGAGAAATTCCCTCCTAGAGGATACATTTTGGTTGTAGGTATGGCAAGTTCATAGTCATGTCCGTACAAACACTAACCAACCATTGGGGCCTCTCCCCTCCTGAAGCGCTGCTGAGAGGCTTTGTATGGAACTTGTGGAGGTAGATCTTCTTTTCTGGCTGAGAAATTGGCCAAGTCCTGACCACAATCATCCCCCCCAAAACGTACTTCAGCTGCTGATGATTAAATATGAAAGTGATACTATGCGCACATGACAATCATTGAAAATCCAATCAAGTCACATCTATCTATCTACTCATCTCTCTGTGTACGATGCTGTCCAAGAGCAATGTTCAGTCTTGCGGACATCAGATTCCGACAGAATCCTGCCTGAAAAGGAGGTCACACATGTTGTAGTCTGGATATGACTTATGACGTTTGGTGGAAGGAGTGCCTAGTAGACTGGCCACACAGGCGTACTGTAGCTGTACGCCCAATGGTCTGTTAATGTCTGCAGTGCACGAGTTCAAACAGTTGAGCATCCAAATCACACGAGGCACATTGCGGACGACACTTGAAGCAGTGGGGCGTCCTTCTTGCTCTTGACTTGTGGCTTGTACGGTGGCTCCATCTTTCCCGTCTGCAACGGGAGCGGGAATGGAGACTGACTTTGGAGGATTTAATACGTCGGCACCGAGCAAGGCGAGCGGGAACATCCCAAAATTGCACCGAACAGGCGCAGTCTGGATACTTACTGAACGACATTTAGTTATAACCCAGCCACATCTTGGAATCAAAAGGAACAAATTGCGCGAACGAATTCAGCTCCAGGTGATGGAAGAAGCATTCTGCGGATCAGGTGTTTTGAACATTGTGCACCTAGATCATATTCCCCCAGATTCCTATGTACGTAAGTATTCCCTACATCTCAAAACTTGATGCCTTCCCAACTCGGTGGAATGGCGAACCCCAGGGATCCCGAGGGTACCCTGGGCCCCGATATCCAACCTTCCTGGAAACGTGAAAAATGCTGCGGTTCTGAATTTCTAATCTACATGTGACATGTGGTCCAACTTTTGCATACCTCCACCACTACTGTTTGGCAGGGGAAAAGCATGAAACAAATTTTTGACCCCACTGTCTTTTTCTCCGCAGTGAGCCATTCAGGCTTGGGGGCAAAGAAAAATGTTGGCAGGCGGTGACATGAAGAGAAAGAATATATGAAGAGGAGAAAACTGCTCGGGAGAAATAAAACACGATTCACGTTTCAAAGAGTTGTTGTTGCGAAGGAGGCCACTCGGACCCCAGGATTCCATATGAATAAAGAAAAAATCAAAGCGTGAAAGAGTTCTTTTCACTTGGCCAAAGCCCTAAACAGAGCGCAAAGAGAATCAACGAGAATGACTTCAAATTCGAACCAATGTAAGAGTTCAAGTTTGAGAGACACTTCTTAGGAACCTCACTGCAATCTGGATGCATGGTGCTCAATATTTTGAACAAGCATCTCTGAGAACCCCGGGGTACCCTTTAAAAAATCAGGGCTCCAACAGTTCCACTGTACCTCAGTTGCAGTTGCCATGGGATGTGCCTTTCTCACAAACACAACAGTTCCAAGATACAAAACCAAAAAAACAACCCGAATGCAGCTCAGTCGGTCATAGTTGGGGGTCGAAACAGGGCAGATATGTTGCAGCGCTACATTATGAAATCAACAGAAATGTCACATGCTGTGGTAAGTAAATCAACTTCAAATGCTGCATAGTGACTAAACCATTGTTGAGTTGTGTTAGCATGTTTGATTGATGAATGGAGAACGACTGATATATTGGGGCACTCTGAAAGATTCGATGATTGTTCCCATTTTGTTGATGCGAGCCTGCGACACGCCGAGTGCCCCTGCTGGCACTCCCCTGTTGCCAGTGAGTCCCGTACATTGACTGTTTGACATAAACCACGTCATAATTTCACCGCAGCTGGTGATTTCCAACATCAGCTCCTGAATGTCCCATGATGGGTGGAGTGGTTGAAGTGGTTGGGTTGGTTGGATCGGTCCCCCTATGCTGGACTGCTGGTTCTTGGCAGATCTGCCCCCTGCACATCCCTGCACCTCATAAGCTTCCCAGTCAAAGCCCTTGTAGAACAAATGCCTTGGGAGGTTCCCTGGTGGCATCCACAGGGAAGGTGTTCCAGTGCGCACATCCGAAGTATCGATCAACGTAGGAGAAACGAAGTCCCCAGATGTCCCCTATCACATGTCTATCTTTGCCAAACGTGCTTCGTTGGTGAACCTAGCTCTCTGATTTCATGCATCCGTCTTCGTTCTGTGCTCCCCTGCATGAGAAAAAACAAAGCATCTGCCATTGTGACATAGCTCAGAGAAACAAACCAAAAGACGCCCCTTGGATTTCACTACAGCAGCTGCCAAACCCACTCCATCCATACACGAGATCAACAAATATCAAGAGTTGGAAATCCATAGGACATCTTCGATAACCTTAACTCTGATGCACAGAAGCACAACCCGACATTCCATCTGATGCCACTCAGTTCCCAACTTTTTGATATTTCCAACGCCACCTTTCTTCATTGGTAATCGCTCGGAAGGATCCTGTGCCCACACTCTGAAGGTCGCTCAGGAGGGTTTGCACATTGGAGATCAGGGCATGACCCATGTATGACCTGTGTGCGTGTCACATAGTATATAAATCTTGAGGTGTCACATTGCATAAAAATGTTGATGAAGCTTCAGGTGGTTTGGTCAGTTCTCACAACCCAAAGCCCCAAGTGTCTCAGTGCAAGCAAAGCCCTGTGCGCATTTCATTCAAGGCAAAAAGAATTGTTTTCATCATGATCAAAGCAGTGTTGTTCCGTGGATAGCGGCATGATTTCAGTCACCAGGCGCTTCCAACCAAGGACACATGTGATTGATCCCTAGCAAGGACACGCAGCATGACACGCACTTCTGGATCTCACCAGGCGCCCAACCAAGTTCCCGGTCGGTCGGTCCTTCTTACACAGCCCCTTCACGAGGTCCTCAGCCTTAGCAACGCGGTGGAAGCCACCTTCAGGCAGATGTAGATGTACATTCATGAACCATCATGCCTTATGATCATTTATGATCAGTACTTTCATACATGTAAATTTGAATAGATGTACAGTATATGATAATTATTATGGTGTCTGATAATTATTCATGTATCTGATAATTATCATAAATCATATATGTTAACTATTCCTCATGCATCTGCCTAAAGATCTTCTTCTTTATTGTGTACTGTGCTCTTCCAGGAAGCCAAGACACAGCGCCTTTGCACTTTGGTGGGAAGGTGACCTTGTTGATACCCTTGCTGACCTGCAAATGGAGGACGGTAGGGACCACCTCCATTCCCAGCGCCCACGCAGCACTGTGCCTTCTGATAGATCTGCATTGGGTAGGCAGACTCAAAGGGTGGATGCCCACCTCGCAACTCCAGCAATCTCATCCTAGAAAATTGTAGGTATCAAAGACATGAAAATTGAAGCATCCCCAGTAGGTAAATGATCCACATCGAAAATTGACGATGTGCGTCTCTTAAAAATTGCTGAGATATCAATTGAAGGTGTGACAAAACGTGACGCTTTCTTCACTGCTTCCCCCCAGAATCCAACCGACGTCAGGCGTCAGCAGACCGGAGGCCAGGCTTACGCGCACACAACATGTGTGTTTGCCAAGGCAACAGGAGATCCGCACTGATGAACCACCCTTGTTTGGGCCTATCTCCACGCTGCCCAGGTCCCGGCATCTTTTTTGTTTGACTGAAAATTGATGCTTAGTCAATCCTTCTACCATGGTTGGTTGCGAGTGAATGACTAATTCATGGTTGATCATGCTCAATCGGTGGTTCATTGATTGTCTCCGCAGTGGTTCGTCAATGGATTCGGCCACTGCCGAGAAGTTGTCCTGCAACTGACCATTGTTGATAGGGTATTTCATGATTTGACAAGGTTACACCATCAATCTGCACACAATTTTGATAGCATCGCATAAGCCAGCAACTCAGCCATTGTCCGCTCCCCTGAATTCGGTTGACAGAAAAAGAATACAGGAGGACCAAGAAATCTGTGCCACATACAGAATCAACACAAGTGGCTTTTCCTTTTTTAGTGTCTGCATCAACCACTACCATATGTATTCATTTGTAGCAAATGCTCCCTGTTGATGAGGTGTAACAAGACAGTCCTGAACCTGGAAGTGGCGAGATTGGCTCAGCGCGGCGCTGAATTCACACTTTGAAGATGTTTGAGGAAATCATCAAGCAACCATGAACTCACCACGAATCAACTTCAACTGACCTAATCATCGAGCCAAAGCACTGAGGAGCTCAAAGGTCAGGATTCCCAGGGTCCACCAGTCCACCTGAGAAGCAAACATGGTATCCGTGGATGGTCAGCAGTGTGAAACTTTTGTCCATGCCGAAGCTCCAAGGAGATACTGCATGCACCCGTGTACAGTAAGTAGATCTACAGAGGTTGAACAAAAATGTGTGTATATATAATATTCAAATATATATATAGTATATGTATAATATAAACACACATACATATACTTAGATCATAGGAAAGCAATGTTGCTGTGGCCATATTAGGATAGTTCACCAATTGGAAGTAAGCCAAGTTTATCCGTTTTGGAGAGATGTCCCTTCAACAATGAGTTGAAAAGAAAACATTACTTCTGTGAGGTTGTTTCTTCTTGGATACCATTCAACAACATACAAGTGAGCGAAGTTACGGATTTTGTATCCCAATGCATGTGTTCTGGCTATTCAATCCTTCCAATCAATCATTACTCATCTAAAAGGCAACTTATATTGATTCATAAGTAGGCTTTTGATACAATAAAATAGAACATTTTCTGTTCCTTCTTTTGATTCCGCCTTTGTGATTCTAGTTCCCGACTCGCTAGCGAATCGGACTCTGAAAACCACAACCGGTACCAAAAAGTGTCTTGGATGATCTGGTAGGTTCGCTGGGAGTCGTACCGGCAGTTGAGTTCGTTTGTGTCTGAGTGAGATAGCTGGCTGGCATGTGTTGGATCTATTCTCAAAGACATACCAGAACTGCTTACAGTAATACTAATAACTTCAGAATAGTCAACGACACTTAGGGAACTATAGCGGGTACCTCTTGAGGGATTCCCCCCCCAGGTCAAGTGGGCACCCTGACAAAAATTGCAACCCACATCTGCAGCTCCTGCCGTGTGGTTGCCGACCTCATGGCATGTCGTTCGCTTACGCTTCAAATGATCATTGATGCACCAACTAGCTGGTAGACGCACAAGCAGCATCTACTAACAACCGCACTTTTGTCATACATAGTAGATGCTAATCATAATATAAACTAGCATCATAATATATCATAATATACTCCTGGCTCCTTCGCCCCATACAAACCACCCAGCAAACACTCCGCGACAGCTCAGGTCCCTAAGGGGTGGCGCCAAGGAGCTGGGTGCGAATGCCCTGCAGATGCAATCAACTCAGGAGCAAAGTAGTCCGGAGTGCCGCACCTCAGCCGAGTTTCACAAGTCATCACCAGTGTCCCATGCAGGGCTTTGGTAAAAGGGCTGGCTGAGACCTGGCTGCAGGGATACCTGGCTGCAGGTTCATGAAAAAAGTTGCCAAAGCCTGAAACGTGAAAAGTCTGCAGCATTGAGGACGGCACGTGGTGTAGGTCTTTCCAACCACCACTTTGGCCAAGCCCATGTCAGTCAGCTTTACCAGTCCACTCTCGTTCCTGAGCAGAGCCGGAAGTGCCCAGCACAACGGGGTACTTGCTCTGGTCTCCTCCAGAAATGTCTTCCCTATCAACAGACATTTCAGGGGAAAAGCTTGGTGACCAAAACAAACTTGGCTCTGCTAGCAGGCCTCCTGGACTCTCAGCAGAGTACATCCAAAAAACGTACTTCGACGAGGTGAAAATCACGGAAGGGAATTGCTCTTCAGTTCCCACTGACGCGTTCCCTCCGAAAATACCAAACGATTGTACAGTAACTCGTGGATGCTTGAGGGGCACCCTGTTTATGGTACGGACAACCCCCAACGTGAAGTTCATGGCTACGGGCTCCAATCCCGTGGCTTTTTACAACTTTGTGTATTGACCAATGGTTATACGGTATAACCACTGTATACCATTGTAACCAAAATTGACCATATCATGAACCAAGTTTATACTGGTTGTATCTGATTATACAGGTGGGCTGTTATCAACTAGTACTGAACATGTTTCCCTTGTCAACTTTCATTAACCTTTGTTTGTGGAGGCATCGGGACAGCACGCTTCCACACGTGTTTGCCAAGCTTCAGCAAAATGTTCTCCGGTTTCAAATCACCTGAGACAAACCCATGGCTATCCATAGATCGCAGCTCGCCTGTGTAGCGCCATGATGTAATGTTGATAACCTTTTTAAAGGGCTACCCCTACAGGTAGAACCATGTAACATGAAATTTATGAGTGTGAGGAGTTAACAATAATTGGTTGACCGTTAACTCAAATGGACTTACCAACATCATTGATACAGTATCAACAATATTCAATAATGATAAATCATAGGCTCAGTAACAATTGACCACATTTATACAATGTTCACAATAATCATCTGCTTGTTTACTAATCTCATGTCTACAACTGGCACTGATCCCCATAGCAGTTTCACCAGCTGATCCAACAGCACATGCAACCCCAAACAACCATATTGGGAATCAACGTGAAACAAAGATACGCCAGGGATGACTCGTCATGACTATATACATCCATTATCATATCATACATTATCTGACCGTAGTGTCCATATGCTATCCAACAACATCTGTGCATTCCAATGTAAATTTGTTTCAAACATTCGCCCACAGCTGAATTCTAGCAGCGCCACGGCACTTTCGACAAACATTCAACCACCCCCCATGACGCTGCTGAGCAACGAAACACGATCTTCTTGCCTTGGCTGCTTGCAGCCACCGTCACAGCGGTGCCAGTGAATTTTTGTGGCCTTGTCGCTGGAAATCACTGTTTGATTCTGGGTACCCCTATGGCACTGGCCCTGGCACTGCCCTTGTGTTTTGATTCAATCCCGCTTGGGTTTGGAATCTGTGGATCCCCAAATCAGCTATGTGGCAATGAGCCAGTCGAAATACTGGCAGATGTCTAATTTTTAGTCGTTGCTTCAGGCGGATTCCCGTAAGGCATTGTAAGCCTACAGAACCATTGTGTAAAATCCGTCGCTCTACCTTCAAGGCATGGGCCTATGCCAAGCACCAACTGAATGGTGAGTTCATCTTCATCTGAGTTCCCCAGTGCCCCGTTATGGAAGTAATGGCCAACGCGCCAGAAGAGTTGCTGTGTAAGTGGTCGAAGGCCAACACGACTCCTGCTGTGTAGAACTTGGCGTGTTGCTCCTGTCGTTGCGGAAGAAGTTTTGGGTTTCCGTCACATTTTAAGTTGAAACTGATTGACACAGGCAAAGCAAACCAGTTTTGGGCGTGTAAAAAAGCCCTAGATGCCTGCCAACAGAGAACTGCCTTTTGAGCATCGGTGTGTAGCCAGGATGTGTTGCGCGGTCGATGTTGTTACTACACTTTGTCAAGGCAATGATTTGCTTTTTCTGGCGAAAACGCCTGAAGTGGTGGTGATTGCATTTTAGCAATACAGTTTGTTAGGCCAAAATCTGTGATAATATTATATGTTGTGATTTATGTGTATATTTTTTTGACAATGATATATTCATGTAATTCTCTGTGGATATATACACAAGATATTCATTACACTATCTACATATACATATGAATACATATGTGTATGCACAATGTCGAGCTGGGAGTCATAACCTCCAAATGAATCATCCCTAAGCTCCCAACAACGCCTCTGTCGCCGAGGTCCATCCCTAGGTCCACCTCTTAATCCTCCATTCCATGCTAGTTGGAGAACCCTGCTGCCCTCAGCCCACAGTTTGATGCTTGGCATCAGTGTCACCATGTGGAATCTTGATTCCTTTTATCTCAAGATCTTGGAATGCGAATCCCTGATGACTCTTCTCCTTGCCAAAAAGGCCCTTCTTGTTGTAGGTGGCGTAGAGTTCTCCGCCCAGCGCAAGCTCCTGCAAGGAAATACCGTGAAACATTCAACTGTTCCACTGGCCGCCTTCCCAGCTGCAGGCACAAAAACAACAAAGATGAAAAGCTTGAGCTAGACCAATGGTTGCTGTCTGCAGGTTGGGTAACCCCCAGAAATTCAAGCATCCCAACTCTTGCAAAGCCGTGTTGGGTTATAGGGTTTTATAGGGATTTTTCTTGGCGCCCAGAAAGGATCCCCGGAATCTGAAATATTTTCTGTTTCAGCATCTTCACTGTTGAAAGACTTCAAAGATGGCTAGAGCGGCTAGAGGGGGCAGTAGCCCTCAATACCCTTCCGAAGAGTGCAGCATTGTCTTACACTTTTGAGTGCACCTTGAGCCTGTGGTAGTCAACTTCTATTGATTCCCTGCAAGATATGGTGAGATCAAATTTGCCACATCCCAGTGAGACTTGGATGTCCACGAATGCTGGCTGACAAAATTACTGCTTTTCTTCAGCTAAAACTGATCGTTGACGATGGCAACCGGGAGCCATCTTGTGGATGGAACAAGAAGTGAGCAGCGGCTGGGGGCTCCAGCAAGAAGTAGAGGTTCTGAGTTCCGTTGTAGGTCTCATAGAGCTTGATCTGGGATGATGCATGATGTTTCATGATGGTCCATGATGGTCCATGAAGGTCCGTGAGCAATTTGGAATCCATGTTGAATCAATGGACAAAGTTGTTGGCCAAGTTGGGATGGGGTACTTGGGTCTCAACGACTGATGACTGATTCACTGTGTTGTCATGATGGATGTTCACATGCTTGAACTATTCCAGCTGATTGCCAAAAGCAGTACCGCCTATACCAGTCCATCATTTTTTTCATGGCTCAGGTACTGTAACAATTTCAACATGGATTGGCTTCAAAAACTCAGGGGGTGCGATATGGACTTGACCATCCTGATTCCCAGAAGATATATACTCATATGCTATCATATGATCATATGATTGCTATCATCTATTAGACATAGACCGTTGGTGATGGTCTGGCAACGGAATCTAATTGCGGCCCCAGTGGCGATGAAAGGGGAGTCGCCTGAACGGCAAGCACTACGCTCACGCGATGACAAGTTTCCCAACTCTCAAAAGTCTAGTTCGTGGAAACTTGTTTCAAACAACATCACTCCATCCTTATCCGAGGCCAGTCAATGTGGAAGGTTTCTGTATGCCACTGTGAGAAATTTCTTGACACTATGGATGCCCTACAGAATAAAGTCTTCGCATCTGGTCATCAAATCCAATCGGAAAGGCAGCTGGTCCTGCCACGTTTGATGAACGCATGGGTCTATTCATGGATCCGATATGAATGCCATCACTGGACACAACCGCATTTCTTCAAACATATTGAGTTGGTTCGGATGCTGCCAGCAAGTGACACATGAGCTGCACATTCTTCTCGCTCATCACGCTAGTCTGCATTCCAGATTTGACTACGAAGCCCTTGCCTGAGTCGTTGCACAGCATGACCAGCTCCATCGTTTCCAAGGATGCATGGGTGTTGGCAAACAAACATGTTGTGGCACTGCAACAAACATGTTTTCAAATCTGAGCAGCAAGGTCTGCATAAGGTCCACTCAGAAGCCATTGTGAGCGAGGTGAGTCCCAACCATGCTGGGTCCCTGGGGCACTGCCAAGCCACTCAATGCCTTCAAGGCATAGGTATCTCCTGTGTCCACCTGTGACGGCATCCAATGTGACCCAGGTGGCAGGGCAACAGTTTGTTGACACCCTAACTAAACATACCCTGTCAACCATTGTCCTCCACAGATCATCATCGATGATCATAGTTCAATGGTATTGACTTGGTCGTATCAAGCACCAATGAAGCACGATCGGCCATTGATTAGTATTGGCAGCTCCCTTTCCCATAGAACACATTGAGAACCGCCTTGTTTGAGCAGGTTTGTTTGGTTCGGTTGAAGATCAGTGACCTAAACCATGAACAACCAAGGACCAAGTGTGCACTTCTGCGGTCGGTCTTCCTCCTTGTGTATGCCCCACAGGGATGCTTTTCAGCCAAATAGACCAAATCGCAGCAGACTTGCTCACTGACTTCGAAATCAAGTTTGGGTCCATCCCCGTGTGTTTATGTTCACATAGTGGTGGGATATGGTTGGATGGCCACTTTCCTATACTGGGCACATTAGTTGTTTGAGCCCATGAACCACGTCCCGCCCCTGGGCACATGTTGTACCAGTTCCACGGCGCCAAAGCCGCCACAGCCCAAAAGGCCCAGCTGCTTCAACTTCTTCCTGTAGCGACCCATGGTTGCGCCCCCAGGGGGGTGCTCCAATGGTGAGGAAGGGGCAAACATCTCTTAGAATGCACCAAATCATGGTCCCCGGACATGTCTAAAAGGCAAGTCTCACATCATCACATTGAAAGGGATACATATTCGTGTGACACTGTGCCTTTGAAGTCTAGCAACGGTAACGGTGAAGATGGAAAACTAAGGACAGGAATAGTTGGCATTTCTTCGAACATTCTCGTTTTGGCTTGCAGTTTGGACACGTTCAAAAGAAAAGGTGTGCGTACCTGACACAATTAAACTGATGTTTGGTAAAGCTACGGGAGTATGATCTTCGTAACTCCACGCAATCCATGGTCCAATTGACTTATGACAGGCATTTGATAGGATCCCCTGAGGGTGCTTAAGAGGGCCCCTTTAGTTCCTTTGCAGCAAACTCCCCACCCAAAAATTCTGACACGTTTCGCGCCTGTCGATATTTCCGAAGCGCTTTTTGCCTGTCAAGACAGGATGCGTGCAAGGGTTCTCTTGGAGCTAAACCACACTATCAAGCACCCAAAGACAAGCGAAAAGAAAGTCAAACAACTGCCCAATCAGTGCAAACACCCCTAATGAGTGCAAGCAGAATGGAGGCTCAAAAGTTTGCTGTAGCTACACTCGCTGGCTAGAGCTGTACTGTCTTCAACCCAAAAAAGAGAAACTGCCCGGGGCGTTGCAACAGTAAATTGGTCAACAAGTCTTTCAGTTGGCAAGAAGCAAAGCGGTGCAGGTCAGGATGCCCAATGAGTACCATCACGACCAGTGGATCCTAAGAAAATGATGATTGGGAACAGCTTCCCCACATAAAAGGATCACGTTGGGCTGGGAATTGAACCCATCAAATGCATTCGGACAGTAATCTGATGACACCATAGAAACTGACGATGACCCATCAATGACACCCATCTGGAAGCTCATGGTGTCATCGTCAGTTTCTATGGCGTCGTGTGGCTGGCATTGTGATTTCACCAACTCGCTACCCGTCAGCTTCCCTGGGAGAAGATGCGCTCGGCGGTGAGAAATTCCATTGGATTCAAAGGCGCTTGATTTGGCGAGCTGGGTCAAGCAGTTAACCAACCAGCCTTTCATGGAGGATAATATCCAGTAATGATAGGGAAAACAATCGTTAAGGATAGGGGAACCAGGGGGGCCAAGGGTTTTGACCCACAGCCATTTGTTGATTCCCGATGGTTTCCGGATGGTTTTCACTCAGAACCTTCTCCGTTTAGCCTGACCCGAACCCTGACCCGTGCGCCTGACGTGTCTTGCATTCGTGGGACGAGGTGTGCCTTTTGATCGCCGTGCTTTATAAGCGCACTTGGGGCATCCTGCGGATTGGCGAGGAAAGGTGGCATCTTGTTTTACCTGCTACTTGCCAGCATGCACGAATTTGAAGGGTCTATATGACTTGCTGGTCAACAAATCTTGTCGCACAAATACTCCTGGCATCTCCTGGCCACTTTTCAATGGTTTTCTTAGTAGAGGAAGCTCAGTACTTCACAAGTCCAGATAGGTTTCTTGGAAGGCTTGGGAGTGTCAAAAGCACAACAAAGGCAAGGCGAAATCCAAAAATATGAAGGGTCAATGAGTTGCTCTACAAGTTCGTTTAGGATTCAGGAGTGTTGATGCTTAACAAGCTTATTAATGGTGAATGATGATGATTAATGTTGACTTAGCTTGCTCAGTAAGTTGCTGGTTAACCAGCTGGTCAACAATGGTTGACGCCACTGTTGGGCTACTGAACCAGTTGAAAATCCTACCCGTGGATGGAAGGATGGGGGGGGTCTCCCAGTGGCTGCTCCCCACGGTCCCGGTTCCGCTTGTTCAGGTCTTCCAGCGGTCCCAGGATCATATCGAAGGTGGCTTTGTCCAAGACCAACGCCTGGAGGCAAATGGGGAAGGTCCAACGTAGATTCTAAGATTCGTTAAGTCCATACAGAAAATCAACATGTGAAACGTGCGACGTATAGGTATGTCATATCATTTAAGCATGTATCATTTGTATGTGTATCTATTTATAGTATGTGAATACATGTATGTATTGATACATGTCTATTCATAACATCGGTGGAGAGATAGAAAGACTAGAAAAAAACACACGTTGGATTTATATACATGTCTGTATTAATCATGCATACATGTAAAATACTACATACTACCTACGTGTACAGACTTTCGGGAGGTTGTGCTGGCTGGGTAGTCTACAATGGATCATGATGATACTCAGCATTCCAAGTATATAGTTTCAACATTCCCTTGCGACACCAACGACGGGCCACTGCAGATATACAGTAATTAACTGAGATGTTGCCACGGCTGGCAAAACATTTAAACATTTGGATACAAGTGACATTCAACCATAGCTATATCCAAGTTCAAACATGGCTATATCTGAGTTCAATGGTTCAAACCTGGTTCAACCATGCTTGAAACATTGCGCTTATGAACCCCAAAAAAGCAATGATTGATCACCGGGAATGTTGCTTGCATGACCTGGCGCGAACATCAAATCACCTGAACCACAGAAAAAGGAACCGCATCGTTGCTCGTGATCTTAAGAAATTGAAAGGTGATTCGAGTTTGTTCCTTATCCTCCATAGGCAATTAACCACTATTAACGATACTTAATCCGTATACCAAAAATACCCCGTTGCATTTCAACCCATTACCATGAATGAACAACTATTAACCATGCTTAATCCAAGAAAATCCCGCTATTAATCATCAGTCAATTGACCATACACAATTTCGGTTGATCGTAATGGACATGGGGCGACCAGAGCAGCGTTTCGCAATCCAGTCATTGAATCATTCAACTTCTTCACAGCTGTTGGCATAGTGGAGCTGCCCCAAGTGGATTCCCAAGTGGATATGATTTGTTTACAAATGATATAGTGGTAGATTGGTTTCTAAATGATATTTTGGTGGATCCATATTGATCAATAATCCCGCATCTAAGATCTGCAGGAAATGTCATCTTCCTCAATCTTCCTCATTTGGTTGAAAAAGAATGGTCGGTGTGACTCGCCTGCAAATCCCATGACAGGGCTTTTATGCCTAGAATCAGCCATGATGAAGAGTCACTGACAGTAATTCATGATAAACCATCATTCACCTTCTTGAAGCACTGGCTCTATCTGCATGTGTCAAATACAACAGACTCCAGCCATGAAAAGGCTTGAAATTAATGTCAGGCTTCCGGAGGTATCATTAGGTGGAAGGTTACATGTGGGATTTTCTGCATGGATGCACCTGCACGCGCTGTCAGGTCACTATATACCACCTGGTCTGTTCATATCTCCTGCTGTTGATACAATCTCGAGTGCTGGTGCTAAGAGCAGAACCGAAAACTGACGGGCAAAACTGGATGATACTGGCCGGTCACTATCATCATTTGTGTTTTGGAATCATCTCTTTCATAAGTCAGCTATTGAGTCATATGATACTCATATTTTCGTCATATTCAAATTCCCAAGCTCAGTCAAGCCTTGTAGTTCTCTTCCAAATCTTCCAAGGTACCGATGGAAGCCACGAAAAACCCACGTGCCCAGGTGCCCAGGTCACCACTGAGCTGAGCAAAAAAAGGCTTCGCACCTTGGCTTTCTCAGAGGTCACTCGAATCGTGGCCGTGCGCGGCTCCTTCCCGGGTTCTCTCGGTGATTCACCATGACATGGGGCTGGGGTGAGTCACCATGATGACAAGCAGCAAATGTGATCTTTATTTGTTCAAATAAATCTGGTTTAGCATCACCATGGTAGCAAACACCATGGTAGCAAACACCATGGTAGCAATCACCATGATAGCAATCACCATGATACGAGTAGCAACCATGAGAATCCATTGCAAATGATCATGGTGAGCACTATGACCAGCATCACTATTGCATACTTATAGTGATTCACAGTCACCATCAATCATCACCATTGTTGATGATTCTGATTGAACATGATCACAATGAAGTTCACGACTGAGAATCCACAGACTGCGATTCATGTGCATCATCAAATATCATGTGCGATTGTTGTTTATTACAAGTAGCGTAATGCATGATGATTCACTGTGGTTTATCAATGTGTATCATGCACCAAGGCTTATGATGAGACATGATTGTCCATGATGATCCGTGATGATTGATAAGGACTCGTGATCAGCCATGCCCTGCCCAGTCCTGAACACGGATTTCATGGATTTCTACTTATCTATCATGATTATTGATGATTAGTAAATAATGTGTCATGACATGATGTTCATGAATGATGTTTCACCATGCTTCGCAACTCATCAACGTTCGTGATGTTGAGTGATGACCCACGACGATATGCATTGATTCCAGGACATGCTTGCCGTTACAGGACTTCGCAAGGCAATTGCTTTGCTCGATCTGGTATCAGCATGAGTCATTGAACACCCGGCAACACTTAATAGGAACATCCCACCTCATAGACATGTCGGGTCAACTTCAGGAAGGTGAAAACCAAACCAGCAAACCATTTTAGCCCACTCTCTCTGATCTAGGTGGTTCTTGCACTTCATTTTCTTGGTATTCATGCCAAAACTCTCCTAGAAATAGCTACACACAAAGCTACAGACACCATCAATACCATCATTTTGGATCGGTGGCAGGTCATGTGCCACTTCTTGAGAGTCATTGGCATTAAACCATCGCAAAACCATGCAAAATCAAATCTTTTCATCACTACAAGCACCACACCAGAGTCAGACCTACGAAGTGTCACCATGGCTGAGATATCCCCCAGAGTCCTTGGTGAGCAAGGCCCTCTCGCCAAAAATGGAAGCCTGGTGCGATGGCATGAGGCGGTAGTCAGGGCCGCTTGCCAAGCCAGGATAAACGTGTCCAAATCATGGTTATTGCTTAATTGTATGGTACCGACAATGATTGGATAACGGCCAGCAATCTAGTGAAGAAGCAAATTGCTGTGGAGCAAGAGAAGGTATGCTTTCATCGCCACTGCTAGTAACAGTTCGACCTCTGGCGGTTTTCTGCTACCCAATTTTGACCCATACCCATGCAGCTTGCCATCCCAAGTATAGTATTTCATTGGATGTCCTCTCAATTCCGCTTTCGCATGTGTTGTACGCTGTATACATGCAGATATATTATATAAACTGTTCATATGATTGGAAATGGATACGCGTATGCATACACAGACATACACTCATATGTAAATGTATAATATATATATATATATTTGGCAGCTGCTACTAACCATGAGCTGGCGACCCAGAATGACCAAGCATTTTTTTGCTGGGACTTCATGGTGAGCAATCCTACGACCCCATGGGTCCACATCTGCAGGTCCTCCCCGTTGGAGGCGCCTGTGCTGCCGTTGCTTTGAGGCGAGTCTGTTCTGCGCCATCTTTGATCACAGAGACCTGGCGCTGCTTTTTCAAGGGGAATGTTCCAATAATAATGGTTAATCCTAGGGGATAATAAAACCATGATGGGGATCATCATCATATACATATATATATTCTTTAACGGTTGATATATAGTTGGGATAATAGTTGATCAACTATATAATAAAGGATAATCATCAAGAATAATGGTTGATATATAGTTGGGAATGCTGTACTCAGGAAGAGTGCTTCCACCACCATTGACAAGACATGGGACAGGTGGTGTTGCAGGTGGTTCTGAAAAACATGGTACAGGTGATTCTATCAATGAAAACTCTACCAATACGCTTCGCTGTCATTATACTCACAGATTCAGGATACTCACAGGTCCAAGGACTGTTCAGCGAAACTCCCAACTTCCGCGCAGAAACATGGGGGACCCCCACTTTGAACAAAGTAGACGACTTGTGCAGCTTCCAAAACCTTGATCAACCGTTGGATTATCATGGCACTCCCCTGCCATCACTACGTAGCTCCCCTCGTAGCTCCCTGGTAACGCTCCCCCTTTGAAGGGAGATATGGATGCCACCAGCAACCAACACCGACCCAAGCTTGGCAACTTCCTGGTTCCAGCGCCTCGCCATCGATCAACACATAGAAGTCATCACCTGCATCGCTTCAGCAGCTGACCCGTTGATGATTGGACTGGTTGATGCTGAAGAGGTCAATGTTAGATCCATATTGGTCAACCCCCATTTCTGATGGTCACCAGCTATTCCCGGCAAACTCAAGGTGCTTCTTCAATATGGATCTACCACTGTGATATTTGATCCAAAGCCTAGTGCCACTGATCCACTAAGGGCTGGCAGCTGCTCATGATCACCTAATAGGTGCCTCATGGTCTATGAATCGACCCTCTCTTAAGCATCCAAAAACCATCATTTTGGCCGAGAAACTGAAGCCATTCTGGCGATTTGGGGATGTGGAAGCCTCTGATCTGAAGGTTCTCGTGAAGAAAGCAAGCAAGCAAGCAAGCAAGCAAGCAAGCAAAGCAAAACACAACAGAACACAACAAAACAAAACAAAACAAAACAAAACAAAACACAACACAACACAACAAAACAAACAAACAAACTCCCCACCACGAACCGGAACACCAAAAACGTCCCACAGCCGGCCTTGCTCCCCCTGAGTCAACACGTCTTCACCCTGCGTGAAGGACATCTCTCGCAGCGCTGCCCTTGAAGCTTTTCGGTGAGGAGTCGTGGCGTGTCAGGAGGTGTCAGGAGGCGTCAGGAGGTGTCAGGGCTGATGGCAATGGATTTGGGATGAAATCATTGGCTGACAGTTGGTTGGGCTGCTTACCTCTGATTGCCAGCTCTAAACCCAATCATCCCCATGATGAACTGCAAAGGCTATCGGATTCATTGGCTGACAATTGGATGAGCTTAGCTCTGATTGCCAGCCAGCCAAAGCGAAGTGTGACTCGGGCCGAACGGTTGTTGTAGCTTGGCTCAGCATCATGGAAAGTAGAAAAACATGTGACGAGGAGTAGCCACACCGTATGGATCTACTGTATATGTTTAGACCCTGACCTACAGTAATACATATGCGGGTCTTTGCCACATAATTTGCTTTGCTTTGCGCCCATCTGAACAACACATGTACCTTCCCATCATACAGCTACGAATGTGCAGTCGCCAAAATAATATCTGAACAAGTCTGAATGACAGGATACCTCTAGCTAGTGGAGCCAGATCTCTTTCGACAAAGCAAAGTTGCAGACTGCAGTCTCTGAGCCCTACGAACCAATGAGCATCCAACTCCAACCAAGAACCGTTGCCAACTGTCACTAGCTACATTATCTACGTTAGGAACCATCATTATCACGATTCAGCAATATCATCGAATCATCATTACCACTATCACAATCAAGCAAGATCATGCATGATGATGCATTATCAATAAGATTCAAGAACCATTGCGAACTGTTGCTAGCAATGATGAGCCACCATGAACAGAAACGGAGAACAGGGGCGATTTTTGTGCCAAGTAGCGCTACTGCTGCTTTCTCATCAGGCTTCAACTTGGAAAGCAGATTCACCTGGATCGAAGCAGCTGAGCACTGTTGAAAAATCAGGGATAGTTCCTTTATCGACTACCCCTAGATTTGGTTTAATTTAATAGGCTATATGGTTCTCACTTCAAAACGTAACAACTGACACCTACAGTATGGTTTAAGATGGGACCGCTCATGGGTAAAGTTTTCAACATTTTTCGATGTTGGCAAGAACCTTTGCTTGTCCCTGTGTTGGTTGCGGGGCTTCGCTATTTGGCGTATCCCACTTCTTCACCAAATGCGGTTCTAACGGGACTTCCAGTCTGCAAGAGATCGACAAGCATCCAGCACAGGATCAGGTCGCAACTTTTGATACTTTGGGTCTGTCAAGGTTGTTCAATGCTGTTCAGACATTGGTCAAAATCATAGGCTTTCCCAAAACCACCATGGCGACAGGGCGTTTGGTTCCATTGAGTGGGTATGTGTCTGGGAGATCAGAAGATATCCACATCTGCTGGTAGCCACAGGGTAGGCCCTAAGCTGCCAGCCTTGTCCAGGTATTTGATGTACTCCTGGAAGGAAGGCAGTAGTCTTCACTTATGCAAGTAGGGATCATGGGGTCTGACTCGAAGTTGACCTCCGTTGGACTGCTACTTCCTGCTATCTCGTGCCCTGACACCTCCCTCTCCAAAAAAAGCAAAATGGTGGTGAGGTCTTCAGCTGCTTCAATAAGAACTTTCTCACACTGGAAAAGTTCGCAATAAGCCTTGTAGGTTGTGGCATCTTACTCCTCTTAGAACACATTCGGAATGGGTCAAAGTCACTTGCTGCACAGTTGGGTGCTTGGCCACTACGATGTGCGACTTGTGGTGTGTATTGGTATGTCCTACTCTTCACACATCCACAAGCACTTGCACTTCACCAAACCGATAAACACGTACCCCTCGAATCCACCAGTCGAAGAATGTTTTCTTCTGCAACTCAGTTTTTCTCCAGAAAGCTGGAAGAGCTACTGGGGTTCTTACTTCAAGTATAGGAGACAGGCCAATCAACATAATTGGGTGGTTATGGGTGTCAACAGAAGGGTGCCGTATCAACATAAATGGGTGAGTGCCCGTGCCAACACGAGGATGCCGCTGGTTGCCAGTCAACAAGAGGGCGCCAGTATCAACACAATTGGCGGTGCATTCGGGGCCCTGAATTCGGGGTTGGAAGTGCCTTGTTATGACTGTTGACAATATCTTGGCAACAAGTCGCCACACTCAATTGCTATCTGGGGTCTATGCCGGCGTAATTTCCAGATATCACGGCGGTTTCCAGTGTTTCCACGGAATGTGTTTTCTCGACATCCCGTTGTTTGCTGCTAATTGAGGTCCTTGACAATGTCATCTGCAGACTTCTCCAGGGTTGACTTGAAAGTCCGCCGATCGATGACCCACACCTTAAGGCTGAGGAATTGAAATTAACATGCTGCGAGCCAAGAAGCATAGTGCACCAAGATGGATTGAAACCAAGGGCCATAACAAGCCCACAATGGTTCCATGGACATGGCGATGTAACTGTATTGTCATTCGAATCTATGTAACATAGTCATATATGAATGTATTACAATGGTAATTATAACTAAATTCTCATAATGGTAACTAAATTTCCATGATAATTATAACTAAATTCCCATAATGTTAATTACATTCACGGATTGCAGAACGAAGTTGACCATTCCCAGGCCGCACTGGTGAGCCTCGGTTTTTCTCCGCCAAGTGGCCA
The DNA here is from genome assembly GCA_009767595.1 of Symbiodinium kawagutii. Lineage (NCBI taxonomy): Eukaryota > Dinophyceae > Suessiales > Symbiodiniaceae > Symbiodinium > Symbiodinium kawagutii. The sequence continues at coordinate 190,284 of VSDK01021311.1, forward strand.
CGGACTCTTGTAATGCCTTGACCGTGGCGGCGCGTGGTGCAAAGTACAGAAGCGCCAGCCTGACGAAACGGATCAGTGACCCCATGCCAGCTGGTATATCTGTAGTATATCTGGTATAACTAAGGTGTCAGCTGAGTTGTAGAACTGTAGAACGAAAACTCAAAGATTTCACAAGACAGAGCTTGGCGCTTATACCTCAGGTGTAGTCAACCCCCCCAGGAATAAAGCTCTCCCAATGCCCGCAGGTCTTCTCTCCTTTCCCACAATTTCGAGGTGTGGGGGAGACTCCTAACGCCTCATATCATATTTTCTTGTCGCCACAAGTAAGCCATCCGCGGGAGACCTGATATCAGCGGCTGCATGATGAAATGAACCATCATAAACTAGCGATTTTTGTTCCAAATCGGACAAAGAAAACATGCACAAGCTATGGCATCACGCCATGCCGGGCACGGAACCCGGCGGTCTCTCAGTGCTTGGCCTTTCCAATTCCAACAAGCAGTGCCCTGTTGATACACCACGCATCATTAGCCGTTCTTATCCCAAGTCATAGACTTTATTTTACCTGGTGCAGGAGCAAGAGTTATAGCCAGCTGACTCTCATTGCTGTGTTAGAATTGTCGGTTGGTGATTATAATTCACAGGTCAGTAGAGGTTTGGCAGGGTTTAGTTTGTGAGTCCTAAAGCAACATGAATCACATGGTTGATCTTGGATTCCAGAAATCCAATTCTTTAGCTGCTAAATCATCCCAACCAATGCACAATTACGCATATGTGGATGTATAGAGGTATGTATATGTGCATATACAGTGCTGTACATGTATCGATTTCTTCTTTAGCATTATTTTTGCATGACATAGGGTATCTTAACATCATTTTTAGCATTATTTCTGTACATCATTCAATACTTCAACTATTGCTTTTTTCAGCGAAGCTTCACCTGATCAGCTGGCTGTAGGTCCAAGGCACTCCCCAAAGGATCCGCCGGTATCCACCACGCCCAGGACATCTGCAGCCGCCTGGACAGCCATGGGTCAGCCTGAAACGAGATCACTTTAATCTGCCCTTCTCCCTCATTTTTGGAGATCCTGACACTAAGAAATATAGGTGGATAGAAAGATAGATGGAAAGATAGATAGAAAGATGTTTCAGGTGTGGTAGTTATATACAACGGTATGTTCAATTTGAATACGTATCTACCTCGAAAAATGGGGCACAATGGGGCACACTGTTACTGGATGTACCCACATTCTCGTGCACAATGTCTTGAAGAAGCAACACATGCGGCGATGGCGCGCAAGAGAACCGGTATCGGGGCAAAGCCAACAATAATCAAATTGGAATAGATGAACTAAGCATTGTTTTATTGTTTTGTCATACGTATCATCCGTGTTTGTTCGAAACGTCAGCCAACAGGTCACCCATAAATGACATAGCCCAAGGAATGCATCGAAATTGACCAACTGGTTGCTTGTTCTTGGTGATTATCCTTGGTGATCAATCATTAATCATTCCTAACCATATGTCCAACACTTGCCAGCGGGCGATATCTCAACCACAACTTTGCAAACCTTGGAATGTTGGCAGCAGCTGTTCAGCCCTTTCTGGGTATCATGCAGAATCGAATTGTCAAAACATTCGCGTTCTAAACATTGTGTCATTCACCTGTATATATGATCATAGCTGGTCGTCTTCCCTCTTGGCTGCCTGGGTGTCCTATAGCTGGTTGGTTTTCGCATGGTTTCCCTTTCCCCATAAGGATCATAGCTCAGTCCAAGTGATTGCCATGCTGCCCATCCGGCCAGTCCCTGGTATTAGCTTTGGATATCTAGGCGAGGTCTGCATAAAATCACGCATTTCAATGGCTATCCAACATCATTACATAGATTACACATTCTATGTATTAGTGACAGTTTTGAATAGCTATCCAAAACCCCTTGTGTGATCCATGTTCGCCTCTTCAATATGTTTCACTGATATGATATGATGGTCTTCAGCTACATTTAAACTATAGCCACCACGCTGGCACAGCCATGTCTCCATGCCTTGGCCGAGTCAAGGCTTTGTGGCTCAGCGGACTTGGAGGGAACCGAAATGGCGAACTTTCCTTTCTGGACCTGAGCGGAAGACCAGGAGGACCCAGGATCCTCGTGGCCCAAAGCCTTTGGAATGATCCGGTTACATCATTGCAGCTGTGCCCTACCTAGCTTGGCCTATCTGTTCAGCCCCAAAGATCCTTAGCCCCGTTGTTATAACTGGTACCAAAAAAAATAGGTAACAATAACAATTTGGTGAGCTGATGGTGACGGAACAGGTAGCAGCTATTTGGAACTATTTGTTAGCTGCGTGTTTGCTATGACTAAATAGCTCGTTTTTTGGCTCATAGGACTTTGTTAGATGGGGAAGTACACCTGCAACGTAGTTCCAGCCCACAGTATCCACATGGTTGATATTCTCGGGGTATGTGCATGCTATAAAGCTGATCGGATGGACTCGACAAATCGGTTCCGAACTGCACGTATATGAAGACTGTCGACATGAATCATGGATGAAGGGATGTGTACTTAAGATGCTTGGTTAATGTATGAATGCACATCTGCCGATATGATATTTTATGATCATGCTACAATGACCGTGTTGGACGTATTGGCATCGAACAATTCAAACTCTAAAGCACACTTCTGGGTGGCCAAGTGGTCTCCTGGCTGAACTTCACTTGGTTTGACCTCGTTTGGAACTGCTTCTGAGTCTATTTCAATGCGGCCCTTTTGCCGGACGAAACGCCTGTGATTCTGGCTACAATCGCACGCACTAGATGGTGTTATGAATGTATATGAAATCAATAACTGCATCTGAGTATGGAATTGTATTGGAGGTAGGCCTTGCTCGTCCCATGACCCATTGGTCGTCAGGACTTAGCCCAGTCACTATGTAGAAGTAGTCTGCATTCAGATCGCCTTCCTGAGACAAGTCATTGTGGGCAAATCCAAGTTGAAAGCGGTGAGAATGCTACAGCATCTACTAATTGGTTGCGAATGCTGAAAGATGTGCAAGTATCTCGTGTGCTGACTTTGTTTTTCCTTTGAAGAAAAAGAAATAGCAGAAGTTTTTGAAACAAACGTTTCCACTTTGACATTTTTGAAACTGCCATAGTTTTTGATCAACAGGCAGTTTCAAAAACTTTCCAGGCAGCTTCGCAGGTGATCTCTGCCATAGCTGGTGATCCTGCTTAAAGAAATCCAACAGCTCCCTTGTCTCATGGCCATCCCGGCTGGCACCTCGATGATGGTGTGCCCAATTGCAACGGTCTCTTTCCAGGCAGCGTCGATCAACAAGGCAATCTTCTTGTCATCGAGTGGAACACAGTTCTGCCTCAACAAACGTGGCAAGTTGAGTTCAGTTGAGGAGCCATATGGAGCCACGTTTCGCAAGTTTCACTGATTCAAAACGATGCGGCGCGCACCATTGTAGGGTGAAAACATGTGAAAACCCTGCAGAAGTGGTTTCCAGAGTATGTGTTGGGATGTTCAACAATGATTCACTGAAAACACTCAAAGCTCTGCTTGGTAGTTATAACTACTACATACCAATAAACCATCCCAAAAATATTCGTAAATCAACCAACCAAAATCCTCAGGAAAATAAAACATGCGACGGAAACACGCAAGAGAGATTGTTTCTTTTCTCAGATTTGGCTGTGGGTCAAAACCCTGTACCCCTGGTTCCCCCATCATTAACCATTGTTTTCCCTATGAAATTGTTGATTAATAACCACCATTATTGGTTGGTTAAAGCCTTGACCCAGCTCGCCATTTGGCCACTTGACCACGCACCAAGCCACAGGTTTTCGTTCTTCTTCAGTGCATCGGACATCAGCTTTCGCTCCTGGCATCCCCATGGTCTTCGCACAACTTGATGTGGATCATCATTGGCCCCCAATGAGCATTGAAGAAAGCCATGGCTCATTGGGTATGACTCTTGTACTCAATATTGTCGGTTGGTACCATTAACCATCAACCAACACCGTCAAAGAAACTAAAGTAACAATGCACATGATTATAAAAGACTTTTCTCAGAAATTGTTGCTTGCAAGTATCGTGAATAGCCAGTATTACTCGTCTATTATTAACCAGAGTCAAACATTATTGAGCGTTGTGAGTACTGTGATTGGATGAACTGTTTCAAGATAACAGTGGGTTGGCCTTGGCCTTGTTATTGGTTTGTCAGTGAGATATAAGCATGACTAGTTAGTTGCTAAGAATAATGACCAGTTGGTGGTCTCACGCTTGGTTCCCAATAATATGATGATGAACCACTGGCCAGAATAATGACTGTGAGAGTGATTGGCCATTAACCATTGACCCTTTGAAATTCACCCTTACTAATAATGTCATCATGAACTGGTGCCATAATAAGAACAAACCCCATTATGGCAATTGACTATAGTAAGTATTTGTTCCTATACAATCCCTGGTCGTTTCACAATCGTCTTGCCGCGGTCATTTTCTCCCCCTTGATCCAGTGCGCCATGGTGGCAACAGTGAACCACAGCGGATAGCAACTCACTATTTGGTGCTGCTGCGGGTTCGCCCGAATGGTTTATCAGTCTGAAATATGATGATTGGTAGCGGATGGTTGAGTCGTACCACCATGGCCACGGACATTGTATATATACCTCCAAATCATCGTCAAACACGACGCACCAAAAGCTACCTGTACCCGCTCGCATCAACCACCAAATCGAAGATGCCCAATAATGCGACAGCTCAAAACTGAAATTGCTAATGTCCCAAGCTAGTGATTACACCCCAAGATTCTTTGACCAGGGATTGCATTTCATCATCCATTGTCAACAAACCAACCATCATGGCTGGCTATCATCAAACGTCCATGTTTTTTGAACTGTTTTTGTTGAAAACAACTGTTGGCCAAACCAACTATCAACAAACCAATTATCAACAAACCACGTACATCATCAATTATCGACAGACCTTTTTCCACCGCTTGGACCACTTGAAACATTTCGAGGCCCGTGCCTCCGCGGTCTTGGGGCTGGGTGGTTTCACCTCAGCGGCCCTGCTACCTGGGGCTTGTCCTCTGTGCACGACGTGTGTGTGAGTATGAGCATGCTTAGTTTCATCATATGTTGATATACATGTATCAATATGTATAATGATTTGTGATTCGAATTAATTTGGTATATACGTGCACGCACACACATGCACACGTGCGAGTGAAGGGACATAAGTTTGGCTAAAACGTTGTGACGAACTGATCATCTTCCGTCGAAAAAATGAGTGACGTTGACCCTTTGAACGCCGTTTGTGGCCCCTTTGGAACACCCAATTTGGGGTTTTGCTTCAGCAAATTTGGACCTTTTGGAAGCCCGCAAGAAATTGGAGAGTGCTCGAATATGTTTCCCTAGCGCTTTTGGGTAGGGGGGGTTGACC
>VSDK01021311.1:196908-209092 GCA_009767595.1 Symbiodinium kawagutii
GACAAGCCCCCCTCGTGAGTGTGGGGGGGGGGGGGGGGTGGTGGTTAACCTCCCCCCCCCGAAAGCTCAAGGGAAAGAACTGCGGACACTATCAGAAATTGTCCGTGATCAATCTTGCGACGAGGAACTACCAGCTCCTTGATCGCGCCACCAGCCACTGCCTGTGGAGCAACAGGCGTTGCGGTGAGATGCGGTGAGTGGACTAACATGGCGGCTCAGCCTGAAAATCATTGGAGCTGAAGCGAGGTTCTCTGCATTCAGTTTTGATGAAACAACCAAATGGATCCAAATGGATCAATTTTTAATGATGATATTAGGTTATACTCGGCTACTATACCGTTGAACCAGCTGCTTTATCTGCTTTACAGAGTTTCATGATGCCCTCGTGGGAAATGGGAAACAAATTGCAACCATCCATGCAGAAAGTTACTTGGTAGCAAAGCCAGGCTCAGCTGGTGAGTGGGGGAACACTACCATTGATGTGACCGGGATGTGTACAATCAAATGTGTACAACTACCGAAGTGACGGCAGAAAGCTTGAAGTGGTCGGTTCCAAAGCATCTTAATCAACCACAACACAGCGATAGAACATAATAAAACATGATAAAACCTGATTGCTTCAAAGGTTCCAGGGACTGGACAGCTTTGACACTTCATGTACAAAACCCTATTCGAGATGGATGACCATATGTCATAATGGAAGTGCGGCCATTCGTTGGTGCAGCAGCTGGTATTCCTGCGAACCAAAAAGCTTTTGGAGCCTACAGAAACAATCGCGTGGATCCGCAAACCAAATAATTACTGGTTGGATGACAAGGATTTGGAGGTCATGACATGCAACCCTGAAAGTAATTACACATGAAGCACAACTCTTGGCTTGCTTCAAATGCAGCAAAAGTTTGCAGGTCATCTTGTACCCAGCTGCTGTGGCCTTCAAGTCCCAAAATGAACCGAACATAGAAAATGTTACACAATTCGGAGATATATGGAAATGTTCGAATTTGCATCTGGCTCGTTTTGTAGGAGCGTGGTGGGGCGTTCTACGTCCAATGCTTGGAACTCGATGGATTCCCACACTGCGGAGCTCTGCATGGCTGCACGACCTGGCCTTTCGGATGGGGAAATCCAGCTTCTCCCGAAGGCCCATCTCCTGTGAACCACAGCTGTCACTGGCAACGAACATCGGAACCGGGGTGAAGAAATATGAAGAACCATATTGCCATATTGATACAAGAAATATGGAAGAAATATATGAACTAAAGAAATTCATGACCCAATATGAAGAACCCCTTAGATCCCAGTACCAAATCACTCTCACCCTGCGTCCTCGAAGCTCTGGCGGGAGATCCTGGACAGCTGGCGGTCAGAACCAGGGACGATTGGTGGGTCATCGGAACCGATGAAGGATACCATGGGTGGTTTGGAGGGATACCGTGGGTGGTTTCTCAGAGAACTTCAGTGAGTATCTTCCTTGGGATGCGAAGTACCCAAGTCTCCGATTCTTGGTACCTATCCATATATCACCGGCAGACCTGGGTCCACCATTCGCTGCACAAAAATTCTGAGCACCCACTGGCAGCACCAAGTTTTACTCAGAGGTCGATTGGGACCACACTGAATCTACGAATCATTGATCTTCAGATATAGTCCCGGTATTGATCTTTGCTCTAATGGAGTAACATCTATCGGACAATCTCACATGTCGCCCATGGCCATGGGCAGCCGAGCCTGAAGGTGAAGAGCTCACTCTTCGCATGGATGGTTGCGCTGCGTGGCTCGTCTCGAAGCAAAGCATTCTCTCCAAAGTAGTCACCTGCGTAGCTCTGCTGATATTCGGTTGACTTGTCAAGACCTTCACCACTCAGGACACTCAGCAAGATCGCTTTTGCCCTAGTAGGTTGGAGTGCTGGGTAGGTGCTATTCATCACTGTTATACTGATTCAAAAACCCAACAAATTCAAGATATACATAACCCAAGAAAGCTAGTTTTTACCATTGGTTCTCCCCCCAGCACGTGAATGCCTGGCAAGTCATAGCCAGCGATTCTGGTCAACCGCTGCGGAGGGCCCCCCCTTGCCTTCCTTGAGAAGCGCGACCTGTCGTCCACCAACCACCACAGCTGCCTGGAGTGTGGCATTGTAGGAAAATCAGCAGCTGGGCTGGCAGAGAAGAATAAAGTCAATTGATGCTGAACTTACAACTGGTGATCCTTCTCTGGAGATGTCTGCTCGGACTGATAAAACCTATGATTTTGGGCTGGAGAAACCACCAATCTTTGATGCTGACACCTATCCCCTAGTCATTTTGCTTCCTGAGACTTCCCAGATTCCTCAAAACACAATGGCGCCGCCAGCCAGTCGCCTTCCGACACCCTGTCACCTGGCGCCGGGCCTCACCCGAGCGAATGATGAAGAAGGCATCGCCTGGATCTCCTTCCTTGATGACCTCAGTGGCACAACTTCAACCACCAGCAGGTCACCACAGCAAAGATCGTCATCAATGACATGAGCGGCTCGTCAGCGGCTCGTCATCTTCCACATGAAAGTTGAAGGCGCGCTCTCACTTCTTTTCCACTTCCTCTTGTATGTCTTCTCTAGCCCTAGTTGTTTTTCTTGTCTGTTCTCATGTGCTGGTTTGAGCTGTTGGTTTTTTTTTCCGGTGGCTGATTGAACATATATTTATGCGTAATTAATTATATATATATATATATACACATGACTGGTAGTGGACCCGACATTGCCCCACTTTGCAAATGCCCAAGAGCATCTCCATACAGTGCTGTCCCAGGCACTGTCTCACCTGCCTTGAAGTTTTTGGTTTCACACGCACTGACCAACGTTGGCATCTGTCCTAACAAGCCACGGGTCGGATGAACAGCATTGCAGCGGGGCAACAGTGACTTGAAAATGCTTCATGTGAAAAGTGCTTCATGATCTCCTTTTCAGGTCTAGCAGCACCTTTGATTGTTTTAATTCATTTATCAACAATCAGTTTACTATCATCTGTTAACAAATCCAAAAACATTGGAAAGCAACCAACTCGTCGTTGATGTTTGCCACTTTGGGATGATTTGCACTGCCACGAAAGCACCTTCAGGAAGACGCTGGAACAGCTTCACCTAACAAGGGGCAGAAACAGCCCAAAGGTTGAGTGCAAGGGGCTCCCTGGGAATTGAATGTCCATTTTGCAAATTGATTTGGCTAAGCATTAGCTAAGCACTGTCTAAGCATTGGCAAAGCAGTCTCCACTTTGATGGGAGCAAAACTGAAGCAGAGACCAAATGATTGAACTGATCTGAACTGAGCCACACTTGTGACATCACTGCTCTTCTCAGTCGCGCGCTGGCATCATGACGCACAGTGATAAACGGCTTGAAAGGAACAGGGCACAATGGATCACCATCACCATGGAGGTTCGATATTTTTTCAGGTATTTTTTTCGGGGGTCTCACGATGTCTCAAGTCATTGGCGTAGCATTTTGGAGGCCCCCTGGCCATCCCTGACCATCCCTGACCATCCCTGGCTATCCCTGGCCTGCTTCAGAAACTTCCCAGGCTCGGAGTCTACCACAGGCCGTTGCCCTGTCCCCAATGGCAGTGAGGTCCAACGGGACTCGCAGGGATTTCCCCAGTGGCTTAGGGATGTCCCTTTCGAATGCCACCAGTCACAGATTATGACCTGGTGAAGTCCTAGATATCATTTACACTACTGATGTAGTCATTTGTACAAATGTATGATGAGTATGATGACGTTTGCAACAGCCACTTGTGCTTTGAGCACCACAGTTGTGTCACTCCAATGCCTTTCGTTTCCGATGCATTTTGGGATGAAAAGTCCTGGCAACGGCGAAGGCAGAGATGCAATTTGCTGAAAAGCCGCAACTGGGCCCTGACAATTGGCCAGCTACCGCTGGTTGCTTACTGGCTTTGCTACTCAGCCACTCAGCTACTCGGATTAATGCAGTTTCAATGCGTTCAATGCTTTCGATGCCTATTCTCGGCCCCCATCCACCCTTGTGATATGTTTTACTGCTTCATGTTTGTCATCGGTGACAATTTCCAGTGTCCCATTTTTGATTGCCTAGAATCACCACCATCAGATACCATCAGTGCGTTTTTCATCCATCAAAGGCATGAATCACGAACTCGGGTACTTGCTTGTCACTGATAGTCAATTCCGATTCTATCCCATGGATTCCCATGGTCTGACTCTGAGATACTTAGTATATCTTAGCATCACTAAGTTTCACAAACTGAAATACTTAATGATACTTAGTATACTATACTTCATTGATCCTTATATACTAAGTAATTACATACAAACTAACTATACTGTCAGTTACTGTATCACTGGCTATCACTGGTACTTCATTGATCAGCAGCACGCACGTCATCGCATGTCCTCAGGGGCATTGCTGCAGTCTTTGCAAAGCAGCGACCCCATGGCGCCTGCATGGTGATTGATGGTGACTGTGGGTACCCCCACAACAAAGGGCTGCTTCTCCAAAGAACAAGCGAAACCTATGGCAACTAGTTGAAAAATGATGAAAATGCTCGAAGGTTATCAAGTATCGACCATCACCTATCAATCAGTGTTCATTAATCATGACTTGTCTACCGCTTATTTGCTTTCTTGAGTGTCGGGAGCGCCAGGATTAATTTCAACCATGCGAATTTGGGTTGTTCATCAGCACTCACTACTAGGAGAACGACGAAGATGACGACAACCACAAAAGACAAAAATCACAATAACAGCAACAACCAGAACAACCACAAAATCAACAACAAATAAGAACATCAGTCACTACAACACGACAAGTGTAGCACCCGCAACAGTCAGGACAGCAAGAGTGACAGCAACAACTGCAGCCACCGCAACAACCACCACTATAGCACCATTAGCAGCTCCTGCTTCGGAGATATTCTCAACTGATACGTTAAAGTGTTCATTGCTGAGGACCAACAATATGTTGGACATCCATGGGAAGACTGGCAATCGGCCTGCATGATCGCATCAAGGAACATGACATTAACAGCATCAATCGCACAAGAACCATCCTGTAACATATCCTTGGGAAATACCAAGGGTGGCGTGAAGTTAACTCATCAACGAAGGAAACCAATGCTCAAAAGATTGATTTTCTCGTCATGTGGAGCTATTTGCCATCTCAATTGGGGTATGATCTCATTATATCTGCTTTAAGATAGATGCATTGTTCAGTGGGGGGGTACGTTTCTACGACCAGATTAAATAAGTATTCTGGTTTAGAAGTTATTCTTACCTCAACTAGAATACCCCAAAGCGGAGTTAGGAGTCTAAACTTGATGGACTATGACGGACTATCTCCCTTCTCCCTAGGATTTTTACCTCAAAATCCTCCTGCTATGCCTGGATTTGGTCCATACCTGGTCCATACCTGGACACCACCGGGGCGACTCGCCCCGCTCGCCCCGCCTGGGTGCGCGTCCGAAAATGCCAACCGCCCCTTTCTGCGTCCAGAGGCTGATCCGATTGCCGAGTCGATGTGAGGAGAGTCGTGCTACCCCGGCGGTGGTGAGCCCCAATGTGACAACTATGAGCCATGATGGTTGTTTAATGCTTGTTTAATGGTTGTTTAATGGTTGTTTTATGGTTGTTAAATAATGGTGAGCCATGAAGTAACCATGGTGAACCAGTCATAATGGTTGTTCAATGCTTGTTTAATGGTTGCAACCAGCCATAATGGTTGCCATACTGTTGGTTAAGCAACCATGGTGAACCACATTAAGAAGCCATGACCAACCACTAAGTAACTGTTGGTTAAGTAACCATGGTGAAGCACATCAAGTAACCATGGCGAACCAACAGGAGAACTGTTAATCAACTATGGTGAACTACGTATTGACAATAGGTACAGTATCATTTCTGAACTATGGTAAACTAGTTGATTGTCAATAGTTCACTCTCATTAAGAACTATGCTGGTGACTATTGATCACTCGCGAACTTGTTAGCTTCACGTATGAACCAGCTATGACTATAAACATGTACATCTATCAACCATCATTCATGTGATCATTTATACTATCAATGTTGCTAACGTGATCATCAACAACTATCCTGTCAACTATCATGTAATGAGACTGTTTTGATCTCTCATGAGCTATTGACTGTTATCAACATTGGTACCGATGCTGGGTATTCATTTGTTGGTGCGACCATGTGTTTAAAAAGAAGGGCGATCATACTTCAGAACCATCACAACGGTTAACATTGCAAACCTTGGTAAACCATGTTTGGCAACGGGCATCAATGATAGACTTCAATATGCATGGTTAGTGGGTGAGAATGGTTGATGACGGTTATGATATGGGATAATAATGCGCAATCAGAATAATGCACTTATAGTGGTCAATCCATCTTAGCATATCAGAAAGCTATTCCCTCTGGTAGTTCGACCTGTTGATCGCTGGAAGCACGGCTGGGCCGTGTCAATCACAAGCTGGCGTTTTCCAGCCAGTGCCAACAGCAACCCGACGGATAGTCATGAATGTCTACAATGGTAGGTTGCTTAAGTATGATTTTATATTATATTGTTATATATATATATATATATCATGGTTTACTTGAGTCACCCAACAACTGGCTGTTTGACACCCGCCCAGAACCCTTTTCAGCTCACACTTTGCATCCGACCCTTCAGGTAGCAAATCGCAGCTCTGCATGCGATCTCACCACGGTCCTGAGCCAACCCACCGAGCAACTCAACGGAGACGCACTGGGAAAGTCTTGAGAGCCCAAGGAAAAGGATGGAAAATGGATGGAAAATGGATGGAAAATGGATAGAAAAGGGATAGATTGGATAGAAAATGAATAGATTTGACATGATTTGACTGTCTCTTGAGTCAAGCTTTGACATCTCATCCCAAGGCTTGGAGACCTTGTTGTCAGCTAGGATATCCAGTAAGCCAGCGCCAACAACAACGACAACTGCGCCATTTCTCCATCGACTGAGCTATGAACCCATCTGTTCAGCGCCTTTAAATAGCCTTGAGGCTGGCAGATGGACGAATTCAAACTAAAATGGAAATCAGCCGTAATCAGTCCTAGCGCATGGAAATACAGCTGAAGGGCATGGAAGAACGAACTGCCTGAAAGTTTAGTATCATTGTAGCATGACCAAACATGCAATTCAGGATCACTTTACACTGGCAGCTTCAGCATCATCCCAAGAAAGTGGTCATTTCACAATTGTTTCATGTCACTTCAAGCAATTTTCCATGCTAAACCCATGAACCAACCCGCTGGTTCAAGGCTGTCATGGGTCATCGCTTGGTACAGGGCCATGGTGGCTGGTGAGCTACCGGGAAAACACCACTGGAAGCCGCCCAGCAACGCTCATCGATGCTGGAAAGGCCGTAGAAAGCTCCTGCGATTTGGCCTCAGCGACACTGCAGTTCCAATGCCATGGCTGTGCCACGGCTGTGACAAAATAATCAGCATCATAACCATCAAACATCATCAAACATTTCAACCATCATCAAGGGTCAAGAGTCAATCCAACGAATTGATACTTTACGTATCACTCGAATCACCGACCCCAGCCAACACCTTCAAAAGCTTCAAAGCACCATATTCTTTATCCCCACAGGTTTACATGTTGCTAATTCAGAGGCATGTGAGCAGCAACGGATGGTCGTTGCTGGTGCTATGGCGCCCTGTGAGGATCGACCGTCACCAAGCTGGGGAAGTACCTCAGAGCCGCTCCCAGGTCGAGACCTGCAATGGCACCCACCGTATCGGCATCGCCCAGAAAGTTCACCGCCTGGCGGAGGTTTCCACCGCAGGACATGGGTAGATTTCTCCCACACCAAAGGCGGTTTGGTGCGAAAAAGTGGTTGAAGACTGGCAAACAAAAAATCATCATAGCCCGTTGAGGCTATCATTGTAGCAAGGAAACTTGAAGAGTTTGACTTGCAAGAGTATCCTCAGGTAGTTGCAACCTCAGGTCATCTGCAGTGACCCACTGACAGCATTCGAATTGACCAGGTGGCTTTGGGCCGGGCCTTCTCGACAGCTCGATCAAAGCAACTTGGTATGCACAAATGGGGGGTGCAAGATATATTCAAATCGTAGGCAATGGCACTAACTACCATCACCATATTATGGTTTTTAACCAATGGCAACACATGGTAGATGTGCAAAATGCACTGGTAGAACATCCCAACAGTAAATCTTGTGGATGCGAACATCGACGGGTGGGCTGCCATTTGTGTTGCAACAATCACACCAAAAGCTTGGCTGAGCAACATAGCTCAGGCAATTCCAATCCGGTGCAGTACAGTATGTCAGTACAGTTTGTTCGTTTGTTCCCATGTGAAGAATGGAATTCTGACCACTTCTGAACCGCGGGTTGCAAGACGTTGCTGGAATGCCTTCAGCCTGGCGGCCCACCTTTCAAAGAACTTTCGCTCTAAGCAACCCCACTCCGTGGTGGCGACTGCATGCAGTGCCATGGCCTCGGCTGTGCAACCTATGGCCTGAAACTTGGAAACATTGCTGGAGCGTTGGAGAATCAAGACTCCACCGGCCGGATCCAGAGTCGATCGACTTACACCACCAGGAAATATCTGCATCACAAACCACAAAGATACAAAAATACATGTCAACAGCTTCATGTTTCCAAAATGCTGAAACCAAAATGAGCTTCTGATAGTTTCTGGTGACTTCTGAACCTGAAGCGCCTTCTTGTGCCTTCCCCGCCCTGCCAACCGAGACAAGGACCAAGCCATCCATACAGTAGCCTCAGAGTGGCAAGGCAGTCTCTTCCATGGCTGCCATGGCAAGATCTGCTTACGAATAGTGCTGAGTCTTTGAACATGGCCTATTGTGGATAAACAACACCTGCACTACCAAGCGGTTTATCCCAGTGTTCAGCATCCCAGGTCAAAATTTTACCCGAATCTTTCGCCAAGAAGGAGCCTGGATAGCACATATCGGGGTTTCTCTTAAAAATAGGGGTACCACTAAATCATCCTAATAATGTTTAGAGTTTAGATATTTCTTAGTAGTAAACAAACAATTTTGGGGTTCCCTATTTTAAGAAACACCCACATATCGGACCGTCCCTTGCCCAAAGCCATGGAATGACCTAGGCCAAATAAGAAGAGGAGCAAAGGTAGTGGTTGGTCAACAGGCTTTCCCAGCATGGTTGACCATGGTTGACACTTAATCCACAAGAAACCAACCATTGTGGACCCAATAACTAGCTGGTCAAGCAGGACTTTGGAACCTTCTTTGTACTTCTCCCATCTGCTAAGGAACTTCCAGCATAGCACCTGGAGACGGGATGGCCATTGTACTTCTCCCCGCGAGCCCTGGTGCGGTTCAAATGAAGCCGGTGGCAACCCTCCCTTCTTCAAGCCAGACCACAGAATACGAGCCATGGTCCGAACTCGCTCTACTAGGTATGGTCATGCTCGGATAGGGAGATCGGTTTCCAATAAATCGAGATTCTCAAATCACAATCACCAGATTCATCCAGTTGGACGGTGGGAACTCACCAATGTAGAAAGAACCAGTGGCTGATGGCTGGTGTACACAACGGAGCAAGGCCTGTCATGAAAAAGCTAGGCATGTCCAAAGCTCCCTCGCCCTTTCGCTGGGTTGGTCGATACTTCTTCTCATAGTAAAATCAAAGATATTGAGAATTCTTGGTGGTTCCCTGTATCGTCGGACTGGTATCCTACCAGAACCCATCAGTTGAGAATTCTTGATGGTCCGCTGTCTCGTCCGACTGGTATCCTACGAGTCAACAGTCTGGACCCCTCGCGAGTTCTGTTCGGACGTCCATGCCCGGTGCTTGTTGCTGGCTGCTGTTTGTCATCATCTGCAGTGAACCCTTATGATCAATGCTTCTCGCTCACAATTCGCCGAGACCAACCAATGTCAACCATAATCTAACAGGCAATCGACATAATTATCATTGACTGTTGCTAACATTTGCCTGACTG
This sequence comes from Symbiodinium kawagutii, assembly GCA_009767595.1. Lineage (NCBI taxonomy): Eukaryota > Dinophyceae > Suessiales > Symbiodiniaceae > Symbiodinium > Symbiodinium kawagutii. The sequence continues at coordinate 206,900 of VSDK01021311.1, forward strand.
GTTGGTGATTGCCGTTGCCGTTGCTCACCTTCCCAAGGACATTTCGGCCCAGCAACGGCAATGACTAACCATTGGGATAACTCTGGCCCCCCCCCCCCGTGCGCCTGAAGGTGGTCAAGAGCTCTAGACTTGGCAGTTGCCAATTCCAGCACCGCTCCAGTGGGCCCTCCTGGAGCTGTGGTAGCCATGGGAATTTGGCAGATCCAACTGGTGGCTTCTCAAGTCATAGGGGTACTGCCCGTTATCATCCTTTACTAACCTCAAGTCATAGGGGTACCCCAAAATCATCCTTTGTTAACCATTCATAGTAATGAATAACAAAATATAAGAAACCAATATAAACCATTGATTTTGGGGGGTCCCCTGTGACTTGAGCAACACCCAGCAACTGGCATCAGGCAACACGTTGCAGTTCGGACAAATTGCGGCGCTTGGGCAGTTCTGGTATGGAGAAGTCCCTCGGCAGCTCATGCGCTCCTTGCTGCTGGTGGCCAGAGCGCGAAGCTCTGCGATGGCAGCTGCCGTTTCGGCATCGCTGCTCTCCACAGCATCCAAGCGACTAGCATAAGCTGAGCTGGACCTCATGGCACCCCAGAATCTAACCAGGTGCCAGCCACTGGTTCTCTACATTGCAAGTAAGTCTTTACTGCCATTGCAAAAACATCAAACAACGACGGTGGATGATAACGCTTACAAGTGCTGTTGTATCACCTTTGGTCGATCATTTGTTTAACAGTGGGCTCTAAAAGCAACAGATACACCAGCTCGACTACTGCACGGTACAATCAACAGGAAAGTACATGTGATTACTGAGAATAGTCACGGAATGTTTCCAATGATGATAACGCGAATGTTTTGGGTGATATTGATTATGCTACTAGAAGTAAATCTGCAATAAGAAGACACGAAATCATGATCATCATCATTGTCATCGTCATCGTCATCGTCATCGTCATCGTCATCGTCATCCCCATCCCCATCGTCATCGTCACATCGTCACATCGTCATCGTCATCGTCATGGTGGTGGTCGTCGTCATCATCATTGTCAGCGTCATCGTGATCTTCATCCCTACTGTTGTCAAATACAGCTTCGCTATTAGTTGGTTGTCAGGATCTATCAGACACAATCATTCATTGGCCATGATTGACCAAAAATCAACCAACACGTCGTTTGGACTTGGTCCTTCTCCCATTTCTTTGGTCAAAACCTCTGTTGCAATGCCAGTGAACTGGAACCGCCAGAGCATCCTAAACCCGCTGACCTCCTGTGCTGCATTCCCATGCAGCATGCGGAAAAAAATTGCTGGGAAGAGATACTGGATCAGAAAGTCTCTCGCGGAGCGCTCATCCTGTCACTCTGAATTGAAGGAATTGATTGGCTTGGGATGTGACATGGTCGATTGGAGGCCCTGTATCACATCTTCCCAAACTCCACTCCTAGCATGGAATCCTAAAAACAGGAGACTGGTGCCGAACAACTTAGCACTTCATGGGACCTCAACACCCCTCTGTCTTCAAACTGTCTCGATCCAAGTGCTCCTCGGTTGGCCGGTTGATGGCCATATGCAGCAAGAAAGCCAGGTACTTGGCGGCTTCGGTGGCCAAAGCTCCTTCAGCCATCCGATGATTGCGGGTGGCTCCCCTGCTGCTTCCAGGACAGCTTTTTTGGATCTGTTTATAGCCATCATTTCCCCATGTTTCCAGCGGTCAGACAAAAAATACAAGAAACGATGGAAAAGCGGAAAACACGTAGAAGATCATGAAAGCAGAACGCGACTTCTGAAGCTACAGCGTACTCCTGCGATGATTTCGTTACCCACCGAACCTTTGAAGTCATGGACAGCCCCTGGACGCTGAGACCCAGCGGTGCCTGGATGCGTTGTAAGGCTGGATCGCGCTGCTGCGTCTAAGGTCATCTCCAAGTCGTGGTGATAAAAAATGGCGACCTCGGGACTCCGAGGATCAGTGAACCTGGAAGATGTGGGTGGAACAAACGGAATGGAAACGAAGGCAACGATGATGTCTATGATTCACTACGATGATGATGATGATGATGATGATGATGATGATGATGATGATGATGATGATGATGATGCGGATGATGCAGATGATGCAGATGATGATGATGATGATGATGATGATGATGATGATGATGATGATGATGATGATGATGATGATGATGATGATGATGA
>VSDK01021311.1:209626-226830 GCA_009767595.1 Symbiodinium kawagutii
ATGATGATGATGATGATGATGATGATGATGATGATGATGATGATGATGATGATGATGATGATGATGATGATGATGATTGTTGCTGGCAGTAGCATCGTTGCTACCACAGTAATGGAGCTGATGCTTCTGCTAGTGACAAGTCACTATGTTGTTCATCTAAAAAGTCAACAACGGACTTCAGGACAAAACGATATAATGCACAGTACCAATTGCATCCTAACCAGAGTCTGAACTTCATTGCGTGGGAGGAGTCAGGAAAAATCTTTATTGCACTCCTGTACAAGTAAAGAACCAATTTAAAGATTATCAAACAACATCATAGTTCAGGAACAATATTAAATCACTGCCTGTACCAGTAAAGAACACTATTGATGCTCTAATGACAACTCATGACCGAGCTGCCGGTGCTAAACGCATCAGGCCACCGTTGCCGGAATCGCCTGGGTCTACCGCCAAGACCACCCGCACTCAAAAAGAGGACAAGAACAAACGTGACAAGAAACGACCCCATATGGCAGCAAAATGGCTTCACCACTACCCTTTTCACATTGGGGACACACCATCCATGCCAGCTGCATGATTCTTCTGACCATCGCAGTCTTTGTCCGGCCGGTCGCTCAAAGCAGTGCAACCACGCCGCTGCTTCCAGGATTGATATACTGCGGTTCGATGGGTTGTGAGGGCCGCAAAACCATCAAAGACTTTGCCTCAGCTGCCACAGTTGGCCTATGGCTTTGTCCATCAAGGCTTCATCGCCCCCAACAACTATTAACCATTGTTGGCCAATGTTCTTAGCTTCATTAAGCATCATTGACCAAACGAGCCCAAAAAATGCTTATAGGTACTGGGAAAGCCACCAACATCTTAGGGGTACAGCATTTACGGATGTACCAAATGTCTCTGACCGCGGAAGAAGTAGAAGCCCAGAACTGGCCAAAGCGTGTTAGTTGTGTCTCAACCGTGTGTGTTTTCAGTAGCAAGTCACAGGCATGGGGGTGCCTGACTTCATGAGGAACCACAACAGCTGCAATACTCGCGGTGTTTTCGGTGCACACGTTGGAGACTCCACTAATGGCACGAGGTATACAGCAATGCATTCTCTGAACCCCGTTCCATGCCCAGCGTTCTTTTAAACCAACTCGCTTTGGGATGGCTGACAGACATGCGTGTTAACATGGCTTTGGCATGGCTGCTGTGTCGCCAAGGAACTGTGTTGAAGCCCAAACCAAAGCTTCGGCGATCGCTTCGATCTTTGTCCAAACGAAAAGGGTTGTTCATCCCCTGGAACAGCGGCAACCTGGGTGACCTCAACACGTGGGTTGCCCTGTGGGGAGTTACCTAGGTCCTAGGGGATACCCAACATGTGCCGAGCAGTCGAGCGACCGCGCCTGGCCTCTCCAATCCAAGACCAAAATCCTGGAGCCATGGGCGAAAGGTCATCAAATGCAACCATCAACAGCTGACAAACACCATCAATTTTGAAATAACCGGTTGGACTTTCATATGATCTTGATCATTATGATGATGGTGATAGACTGTGCTTCTATATACCCACTTTTTTCCGCTGCAGGGAGCATCCTTTCTCAAATCAGCGCATCCTCAAGTGCCTGACAATCATCATTCTTTGACAGGAAACACCAAGTTTGGGGTTGCACCATGTCTGGATCCATATTGCCCGTCTTTTGCAAGACTCAACCATTCAAAAGCCCCACATCTTTTGCCCGGAGCCTCAAACTGTGGTCACGATCTGTTCGATGACTGGCAATTAGGATGGAGGTAATCTAGCCACTACCGAATGACACTGCACGCATCTGCACACAATGGTATGCCTCGCATATCTTCAGGGTTCGCAACCCCAAACTCAGTTGGTTGCCCAATTCGCAGATCCATCCCCACGACTTGAGAATTTCGCTGAGCATCTCAGTCGCACATCAGAGCCATCCAGCTGGTCGTGTAGAATCAAGGAATCAGCCAAGCACATTGCCTTCGCTAGGTTTTGGGCTGGCGGCTGGAGTGTAATACTTCTGATGATTGGTCAATGCACAACAGTATACAATAATAGTTGGCACTCCACCACACCAATGAAGAACCACCATATGCTTGGTTCTACTCGCTGTTTTGCGAGTACCATTGGTATCAGCTGATCATCCCCAATAGTGGAACGACACCAGTTGGACTTTGGCAAATGCATCTGTCAACGGAGGTAGGACAGGTCGGGAGTTGCTCAAGATGGCACACACAGCCAAAAATGCGTCATCACATTGTCATCCAAGATGCACCGGGCTGTGACCCAGGCATTGCTGACCGCAGCTGACTCTGCTGGAATCCGAGGCTGCAATTGAATTTTACGAGCATTTGCAGACTCCACAAATATCATCTACCTCTAACATCTCAGTTGCCTAAAATAATCTTTTCAAGACCCCAAATCCCGGAACACAGCAGGTAGGATATGAACACACCCAACCAACCAACCAACCAACCAACCAACCAACCAACCCACAAACCATCCAATGCGAGGTCGCTGCCATGGACGTATCATCCGTCCACTGTCCAGGTTGCAGGATGCCCCGCTCAATCTCCTGGGCCGTTGTTGGTATCTCGGAGAAAGCCATGGTTACTCAGTGGTTAATTAGCACTGAATAATGGGTAATCAGTGGTTAATAATGGGTAATTAGTGATTAAATAGTGATTCATACTGAGTGATAATGATTGATAACGATTAATAATGATTACTGTAACAATGGATAATCATGGATAATAGCGTATTGATATATCCATTCATGGTGCTACCACCAAGATTGATAGCCCCGTTACTGACCATTTCGGATGGGACTGCCACCATTTGATCAGCAGGGGAACGCCACATGTGAGCTCCCAGAGCCCGAGATTGTGAACTATTATAAGGACTGTACAGACATAAACTGCTACGAAATGTGTCAGTCTATGCGAGTCTTGAAGAATCCATATTGTTGCTAAGAAGGTGTGTCCTCAAACAGTGGGAAACCATCGGTACTCTGGAAGTATTCACACGTTTTAGCTAAACAAATGATGCCTGGGGGTGCCAGAAAGTGCAAGGGCAGATTGAACATGATAATCAGGAAAGTGAGGGCAATGAAAATGGCTTGACATTTCTTAGGACTGGAGGCGAATAGATAAAATTGTGTGGTGCCCAGCTCCCAACATATGCAAATGAGACTAACTTGGAAGCCAAAAATCACCATTCTCAAGAGGTAAACCAATGTAAACCAACTATACATGGTGGATTGCTACTTTCCAGATTGGTTTACCAGTGTGCAACAAAGAGGAGTGGCAGGCGTGGGAGTAAGGGTATCATCTTTCTGACTCAAAGCCGTACGACCTATAGCCACGGACAACACCAACCACAACTCCAGCGAGCATCCAACAGATCTGCCAGCAGACGCTACAACTTCAATGCACCGCTGGTGGGCAACACGCGAGCTCCGCTGGCAACCCGGGTGCTCGACCTCGATTCCGCCAGGTGTCATTCTGATTGGGATTCCGCCAGGTGAAGGCCTCGTGATCCCAGCGGCTTTCGCCGGGGTCATCTCGCACCTGACGTATCCAGGGAGGCGGTTTTGGGATCAAACAACATGCAGTGCAATGATAGTATGATAGAATCATTTACTACATGATCTACTGCATTATTATCCATAATGATCATAATAGATAGTAATGATTCCAAATAATTGTGATTAGTCATACTCTGATATTTACATAAACACATCAAGAGAGAAAAGAGATTGTACACTTGCGCAAATACATGCCGAAAGAAGCAGATAGAGAACGTGGAAATCTAAACATGTATGGCTCAACGTACGAAGTCAAAAATGTGATGCGTTTCGATCACCGATTCTCCTCTTCAGGAGCATGTTGGCAGTATCTACTTTTCTGGGTGACGTCCAAGAGTGTAGCGGATACCGTTTGCAACAGAAAAATAAGCATAAATAATGGTCATAAATCCACATGTATGATATAATATTAGTCCAAATAAATCCATATGAATCACGTATCTATGCTATAAATCCTGGGAGTTCCTTGTCAGTTCGCAATGGATCTCCACCTGAATCGGTGTTGATGGCTATGGCGGGCCACGGTTCCCACCTCCAGGAACTCCAAGGCAGCTCCCACCCAGTCGGCCACGGCCAGACCCGTCAGCGATGCAACGGCACGGCTGAAGGAGACATCGGACTCGGCGCAGCTGCGCCAAACTTCAACCAACAGCTAAATAGAATTCGATTAATAGAAATTATGATATCAAATCAACTAATAGATAAGTTAATTGATTACTTAACAAGTAGGTAAATGAATAGATAAGCAAATGAAGAGATAAATAGATAGTAAGAAGAGCACTGAAGATCACTGAAGAAGAAATAGAATCAGAGTTCTCTTCAGCTGGGGATCTTCCTTAGGTTCCTCTGCCGCTGGCGATATTTTGTTTCAGCCCATCACTCTGAGTCTGCACAGATTGTCTTGCCAGTCACTTCAGGGACTGCTTCGACATCAACACGCGTCTTGTTGGCAAACTTTGGCTGTGCAGGAGATTCACTTGGCACATTTTCTCCATCTTTGCTGGCTCATATCCCCCATGACGGGCAATCAATTGACCTGCTTATGAAGCAGTACGCAAATAATCAATACCAAAAGACGTGCACTAGTTAGAATCAGCAACCAGTGTTTTGATGGAAATCAGTTCACCTTCAGCAACCATTCTCAACAATCATTAGCCATATCATCAACCATTTCTTGCAATCAGTTCATCAACCATTAGTTCATGAACCGTTCGTCCATCAATCATTCGTTCATAAACCATTGGTTCATCAACCATTACTGTACTGTAACATTCTCACCAACCATCCGCTGCAACCATTTGCTGCAACTGGGGAAATGTCTTCCACCTCGTCCAAGACACCTTGGCCAAGTGCCAGGCTTCATCGATCAACTCATCCTGGGCCAAGGGCAGCTGTTGCTGCACAACGTTCGAAATGGTGTCATGGGATCACGTAAAGTCATGGTTGGTAATGCCAAAAATGATTCATTAGTATGGATGGTGGTCAAAAATGGTTTGAATGCTGCTTGATACAGGCTAAATATGGTCAGTAATGATGGTTAAAAACGCTTAGAACGCTAGCTGAACAACAATTTGACTTGACAATTCACAAGCTATAACAAGCTTTGATTCACAATAACAAGCCCTAAATCTACGGAATCCAAAACACCAAATGTGAGCAGCCCAAGCTTGTGATTTGTCCCAGTCCAGGCCGTGCTGCCCCTCCCCTCAGCCAAGCTTCGGAGACCTGGGAGGCACCACCGCCAGAGATCCCGCGGAACCATTGGTTGAAAATAGGTTAGTGATGGGCAATTGCTTAAGAATGGTTAGGAAGGCCTTATCATGTTGCCTTTCCTGATGAATATTGATGGTCAATGAGGCTTGATAGTGGTTCGTGATGATAATCATAGATAGTTGGTGGATGTTGGTGGTCATTACGATCAATACCTCACACGAGTTGGTTCATAGATTTCCATAGTGGAATTCAATGCAAGATCTCCAACAAACGAGCTGCTAAAGCCCCTTCTAATGTTTGCTAATGGTCAACCAGCAGATTTAGAAACCACTCAACCTCTATTCTGATGGCAGTGGGCTGAGAGAAATAATCCATTGACTTTACTGGTCCTTGACAATATGCCATATGGGTTGCCATTCCATCCAACATCTCATCAGCAAACAATTCTGTCATTCTGTGATCAAAATCATCAATTCTATCTATTTCAACTGGGCACACAGGTGAAGCTCCAAGACTTGGACTAAGGCTATGCAATTGTGTCCAGGACTCCTCTTTTCCTGCAAAGTGCAGATTCCCTTGCCCGGCTTTGTTGGTTCCTGCAAAGAAGGATGGTTTGAAAATGGTCTCAAGTTCGGTGACGGCAATCGGGATGATTACATGCCCAAGAATATTAGAACGTACCTGGTAAGGTCCGTATCATAGCATGTGACAAATGGACTTTGCTGCCTCCAAGGGACATCTTGCAATAGCGAAAAGTCCACCAGCTTCACATCTCTGTCACCTCTCAAGTGGTGGGTGCAGTAAGGAAGTCAGTAAGATTTGGACAGGACAAAATGATCCATAGTTCACAGCTTCTGACACTATCAAAGAACTTTGCCCTTGTTTTGTTTCGAGGATTAGTCCAACTGAGTTGCGAAATTTCATCGAGGGTAAAGCGACGCTTTTTAACGGGTCAGGTTGTTGGTCCAAATCTGCTTGGGGGAGTTGTGTCTCCGTGACTGTGGCATGCAAAAATAGTCAGAGTTGCAGGATTACGGGATGGGATTCACAAGATGCCATGACTACAAGGTAGCATCAGCCAGTAAAAATGCAGCATTGATGCTCCACGAAGGCCAAGCAGGCAGATTCACAAGTGAAATGGCTATGGGTCAACATTAATCAACCAACTAATGGGGAATTTCCAATTTCCACCAACAAAACTATAGGGAAAACAATGGTTAATGACAGGGGGAACCAGGGGTACGGGTTTTGACCTACTGCCAAATCCCAAGCCCTGGCTGCTTCCCGTCCTTTGTGTATCAGCTGTCGATTTACCTCGAGCTCTTTCCGTTGCAGCTTTTCCGTCAGCTTGGTCAGCAGTGAGGCATCCATGGCTCAGCTACGGTTGCTATGGCTTTTACAATGCTTGGGATCGGTTGAGTAGCTATGCTTGGGATTGCTTGGGATTGCTTGGGATTGGTTGCGATTGCTTGGGATTGGTTGCTATGGTTGATATAGCTCTGGCAGCTTTCAATTCACCATGGCATAGTTATGGTAATTGTGAATCTAGATTAGAGATGGTTCATATAGCTGACGATCTTGGGATTGGTTTACAATAGCTTGATTAATCATCTTCGATCATGGCTGACAATTCATGGTTTGGTTAAGAATGGATAGCAATGTTTGATAATCGTCAATGTGATTGTTAATTGTATATGCTTTCATAATGGCTGACAGTCGATTATGACCTGCCAATTGTGAATAGCAACCGACGCAGGCTATCTGATTAGCTGCAAAGCTATAAAGCCTCCCTTGGTAATTGGAGTCCTCTTATTGCTGAGAAGCGATCAGGGCCCGTGATTGACTCCTTGTTGCAAGCTGTCTCCGTGACGCGTGTTGCATCGCCCATGGTATTAGTATCCAAGGTCTGAAACATGTCAGGCTGCGGAGAACTAGGTCAAGGCAAATCTTGATCATCTTGATCATCTTACTGCAACCCTGAGATCTTGAGACAGACCATCGGTCAGTCGATTCAATCCCAAAGACCCTTGCAGCATTCCTATCGAAAGTGGTGGCGTCCATATGCGTCCATAGAGGGAGAGAAGCCGAAGAATCCCAAAACGACGCTTTCCAATGTGAAAAACAACCATAGCGTCCCTAGCTTGTAGACACACCAGACCTTCAGGGCTCAAAACCTTCACGATTCACATAGTCACATGTGAGGCCCCAGCGAGTCCCGTCTTCACGGTTTTGAAGCAGCACCAATTTTTCCGAGCCATGGCCCAGAAAATGGCGATGTGCGTGGAATGGTGAAAATTATGATTTGGGTGTGCCCCTGTTTCAGGAAACATCCATTTGCGTAGAATGTACAATTCTGAAGCAGTTCCAAGCGATGAAAACTATGCTGAAGCGGCTGCCATTTGAGTCACAATTTGGCCGTCTCGATCACAAACGATGGCCTGACTCGATTGGTCATGAATCAGTTCGTCCGTTCGCCCGCTGAAAGTGGCGAAGGATAAACCGATGTAAACCAGCAAGAAAACCATGCCACAGCAGTAGATAGCCATAGGATGCTATAGGCATAGCATAGGCATAGCATCTCTGCTGCTCCCCCCGCTGGGCTCCGTACCCGGCTGCAAAGCACAGCTGCCCAAACGCTGCAAACTGCACCCAACCAAGGCCCAAGGCCATCTGGAAGCACCTGTCCTGCGTGGCGGTGACCATAGGCAACGGTTCATCATCAGTTCCTTAGGTCAACGTAGTTTCACCATGCTGATGATGAGGGATGGTTAGCCTATTGATTCATGAATAACTCATGGTAGCTCTGTGATGCTGATACTATCTAATACTTAACTCATGAATACCTGATGGTTGATGGTTGATAACCGTGCTGAATTCACGGAGGGCAAACCACCAGTTTAGCATCAGCTCATCAGCAACGTTCGGCAACCAAGCATCAGCAATAAGCCATCACCAACCAACCAGCGAAATGCTGGCGGTACTATGGGTCATGAGTTTGGCCTTTCGTGCTTCTGGTTTTGAGACATTTCGCTTCGGTGGCCACCCCATGTCACTCCAAAAAAGCCATTCCGGGCCGGACGGAACGCTAGGGTGTTGCCAGAGAGAGAGTTTCAGATCTTGCTTATTGCATCTATTGTTGATTGTTGGTTGCTGAACTAGCAGTTGGGCCACCAAGATCGCCACAACACCATATTAGCAGTTGGTCAATGATAGCCCGCTTGATTGTTGTGTTCTGGTGACAAAATGAGACATGCGCATCAGATGGGGGAAGCAAAAAATAGACAACGCAGTGACAAGCTGCACGTGATCTTTCTCGGGTGGATTTCCAAAGCATGCAAACCGGATACCCAAAGTATCCCAACGTGCCACCCGGGTTAACTCCAACCCACCACCCGTTTGAACAGAGCTAAACAATGGAGTCACATTGTGGACGTGCGGATGAACCACTGCACCATCTGGCTGGAACATCAAGCATCTCAGTTTCGAGTCCACCAGCTTCAAACTTCACCACAGGATCGCCCAAGCAGCATCAAGACGAAACATCCAAACGTATATGACGAGATGACACCAACTAATATGATTTCCTCACTGGTTTTCCGACTCTCTACAGTAAATCACTTGACTATCCGTGACATGAAGTGGAATACACCATGATTCACCACCCAGAAGGGAAAACATCTGAAAAAATCTATGGCAAACACCGGGGGTTGGCTTGCTATTAACCACGAGCATGGATCTGATTGTCTGTTTTTGACTATTGTCTGGAAGATGATTCACCACCACCTTATACTTATGATTTGGCATGGTTTGACATTCTTCAAGAAGTGGCCAATAAAAGACAGAATTTGATTTCCTTATTTCTTGATAAGGTAGAAGTGGCAAATAATTCTTTAAGCAGTGGCTAATAAAAGAACCTACTAGAATTTACATGAATTCTTTAATTAGCCCGTAGTCAGTAGAACTAATGGTGTTCACTGCTAACAAAATCAATTTGTCAATCAACCATTTATCAGAATTTATTATATATCATGCCATCAACCATCATTAACCATCACTAACCATGAATCAACTTCTTGTGTTTCCTGTTGCCGCTGCACCCGCTCCTGTCGCCAGGTAGAGCACGTGTCCGCCCTGCTGCGTTGCCAGCGTCAAGGCCAAGGTGAGGCTCACTGACAGGTTCCGCGCACGGGCTCGGCGTACCGTGACCTTGGAACATCGCGAAGGATTGCCAGTCATGGAGAGGATCAGAACCACAAGTTGATGGGTAATGCTATTAATTACCTCATGAGTTCGTTTAACTGATGGGTATACCCCATCATGATTAGGTAATATCTATTAATACATCATGGGTAAACTACTGGTTAATCAACTATTATGTCAAAACAGGTTCGTAATGATTACTTAAGGTTCATATATCGGCAATATATATATATACTATAAAATATATATATATATATTTTAAAATATCTATATAGATCAAAATATATATATATATGCATAAATATATATAGATCAAAAAATATATATATATATGCATAAATAGTAATATATTATAATATATAAATTATAATATATCTATATATATATGCATATATACAATAATTATATATTTATATATAAATATAGATATATATATATATATATCAATATATATATATATCAAAATAAATATATATATATATAGATATAGATAGATAGATAGATAGATAGATAGATAGATAGCTAGATAGATAGATAGATAGATAGATATATATATATAAAATAAATATATATATATGTATATATTATATTAACCATGGTTATTTGACCATGATATATGAACCATAATGGTTGCTAATGATTACTAAAGGTTCATATATCCTGGTTCATCATAGGGATTGATAACCAACAATAATGGTCGAACGACTACCATATGGTCATATGGAGATGACTTAAAGACTGGTAACTATCATATAGGCAATCTTAGCCAGAAAACACAGGGGGATAACCGTCCAAACGCATATCTTGCAATGATTCCCTGATGCAGCTAGTCGAAGCCCGCAAAAATAATCAAGTAGGCTCAAAGCCATGCGACAAACGCTGATCGTTTTTCAGAAGCAAACTATACATGTGCAAGTAAGAATCATTTGAGATAAGCTAGTCAGTACCCAAATGATTTCCGCCATGCCCAAATGACTCAAGGCGGGTAAAGCTACTGGAAAATGATGCTAGTAATCATGTGCGTTGGACATAGAATTGAAACACGCCTTCAAGTGTGTGTAAACAAATTGCAAGTCTGTGGCATAGTGAGTGGCACTGAATTTTCACAGCCTCGGACTCGTGTGATGAAGCCAAAGGGTCATTGGTCCATCTGCCTGTATCTCGACACCTGTTCGTCCATCCAGACCAGCTGATGCAGTTCATCCAAGTAGCTATAGGTGGCAAAGCAAAGAAGAGCAATGGCAAAAGACCGGTGGCTGTCGCAGCCCAAAGGTCTTCACCAAAGCCTGGCGAAGCCGACTCTCTGGCCATCTGACATCAAAGGAGATTGTGGGGTCTTAGTCAAAGATGTCAGCAAGCTTTCAAAGACTACCGGAGACCTGATTGCAGAATATGAAGAAACACTGAGAAACATCAAAAACTACCGGTTTCTCAAAGATAACCATGGTTCTTGGGACACTTCCGCGGCAAGAGATGTCTGCTGTGTGCTGTGCCTGTGGCGATAGGAGACACCAGCAGCAAAGCAGATGTAATCAGGGCAGCAACCTGACAAGCCCAAGCCATGACAACTCATAGCTGGGCTCTGAAATCACAAGTTGCTTGAAATAATCCCCTGCATACTCAAAGGTCCGTTTCAATAATCCATATGCTCCCATCGTTGATCTGGACAGGAATATGATGGAATATGTTTACAATCCAATTTACGCATCGTCCGATTTTATATATTGAGTCAAGGAGGAGTTTAGCCTTGCTTCACATTCTTGCCAGCAACTGGTACATGTGCCAAATCATCTGTCAAGCTGTGCAAAGAATTGGATTCCAACTGGATTGTTCCTAAAGAAATGGCTTCGATCCACCGTGTTTCAGCAACCTTTTTTGAGTTCCTTTCTAGGCAGTGATCCAATCGGACATCGAGATCACCCATTGGGCATCTCACCATCCACGTTCCAAAGGCACCAAAGGCTCGCACCAAGCGAGGCGCCTCAGGTTGTGCTGAAAGACAGTTCTGCCCAATTTTTTCTCTCCTCCATGCTATCATGTATGCACCCAATCAATCTCTCTACTTACATCTCTACAAACAAAATATAGACATGTGTATGACTGTGTATGTATATCTATTCAAACATTTACTTGACAGATGTGAGCACATGGTCCGTTATGTACAGTGGATGTTGCATTCACATATACATATGCATTCACACACACATCTCTGTATGTACGAATGTGTATGTATTATGCATGTACATAACATGTGTGTATATATATATATATGCAGATATGTACAGATGTAGATGATTCCCGTCCAGGACCCAAAGACATGCTTATAGTATGTGAGTACTTCACTTTTGAGCAATAATTTGAAATTGCCAAATTTTGGAGCTAGGCTCCAACAAAAGTGAAAAGAGCCGAAGCCAGTCCAATGCGTTGGCGTACTTCTGCCTGGGTGTGTCATTTGCGTAGTTGGACCATGAGATTGTCAGCTGTTTTCAAGCATGAGTTGTCAGCATTGTTGACCTCCAATCATAAACCATTCCAACCACGATTAAGCAATGTTGACTCTAGCTCGTCATGTATGACCCCCTTCGCTGATGCACACCTGGGTCCCAACACCAACACTGGGCTCGCCGACCGCTACGCAGCCCAAGATGGCAAAGAAGAATCGCAGGACTCCACCAGGCACGTTAGCTTTTTGACCTGCAATGATAGGAACGTGAGTTGATCGTGACTCGGAATAGTGGCTTCATAATTGAGGGCAAAAAATGCATAAGAAAATGCCATGAAAATGTGATGAACATGTGGTGAATAATGGTCCAAAACTTTTGATCAAGTGGTCCAAACCCACCAACCGAGCAATGACTGCTACGTGAAAATGGTTCCGTCAAGGACATTGTGTTTGAAACCTCCAAACTCAAACTGGAGACACACAACCTCCTGGACTTTCTCAAAACGACAATGTAATGATCGAAGCCATCCTGTTTCGGACATGCGCTGACATCCCTTGCAGCTGCCTCTAGATTCCAAAAATACTTGCGCTTGTTCTTTGGCGCAAAGCATTGCAACACTGCAAAGTAAAGTGCTAAGCAAGGCCTCGGGCCGGACACCAAAATCAGGAACTGACTGGATCACACTCAAAGGCATGCTTCTGGCTGGGGTATGTGCATAGTGTCTGGGTATGTGTCAAAATTAAGGTACCAAACAAAACAAAAAATCTGGTCTTTGAAGCATCCGTACCATTCTGCGCATGTAATCTGTCAATGACAACCCAATGGCCATCATATGTGGTCAAGTTCTGCGTGCCAAACACTTGCGAGCCTGGTCTGATGCCTATCCCCTACTTGCAAGGAATCCCGGCCTTTAAGAGTGACACAGGAGAGGTAAAATGATGTCAGTGTGTCCCTTGTTTTTGTTTACCAGTTGGCTTGCCATCTTTGAAGTCAACTAGACAGCGTTTCTTCGCAGCTCACATGATTCCAGAAAGTGCGCCCAATAACTTGCGGTGAAGTTTCAAGTTTCGACCCGATCCCTTGTCGCTTGGCATTCCCCCGAGACACGGAGCCGCTGCGGCAAAGGTACCACTTGAGTTCCTGGATCCTGAAATGCAGTTGACCAGAATGCCGACCCTAACACTCTATGTCAATGCTAATTAAGAAGCAGCTAGAAAGGAGTAGGATGCTGCAAGACGAATCAAACTCAGTAGTTTTTACAGGTGGTTTCTTGCCACTCTCGAGGTCCATTTCAGTCCTCCATCAGTTCCTCCAGTTGGCTTTCCGTATCCTTGGCTGCGGCTTGCCCTCGCTGGGTTCAATACAGAGGTACAGCTGTGCATATGAGCGATGTAGTCCATCGCCATGATTTGCATCTGTACTCTGTGCTATATACTTATTACATATATGTATGTGTGTTTATGATTAATTAATTACATTATATAAATCATATAGATGCGTGCGTGCAGGTTCCACATGGTTCCACGCTCTTTCTCGTTGCAATTTGCGCTGATATGCTGTCGCATGAACCTTGCATCCTAATCATCGGTAAAATCCATGGATCTGCAGGACTAAGGACATCAAACTGTGAGTCTCCGGCAATGGCTGTTGGCTCATCATCCAACTCCTTTCGCTCAGAAACGGTGAAGTGCCCCAGCACGACATGTCCCAATGTCCAGAAAAAAGGGATCAGGATAGTCTGCTGCTTGAACCAAGTAAGTGGCATTCACGAACACCATGAGTTGACAACTGGACTTCATCCTCATCCCAACGGCACAGGTCGCTTCACTCAAGGCATCTCAAGAGAGGAGTCCAGGGGGGTGGCTTTCCCAACTTGGTGAGAGCTTCCCTATGCTCTCAAGCTGTCCCCAGAACCACTTTTTCCAGCATGCTTCGCCCGTCCTTGGTCAAGATACCAAACAAACAACCTGAGTCAACCTGAGTCAACCTTAGTCAACCTAGCTTTTTCGAACTTTCACCAACCAACCTTCACCAACCTTCACCAAGCTTGGCCAAGCTTAGCCAACCACCAACCTTCGCCCCTCGCCTTGACCTTGCCGCGAGGTGTGGCGCCGCGCCAGGCGCGTCGCTTCTCGCTGTTCAGGCGCCTCATCCAGGGGACCACAGGGGAGTCGCCACCAGCTGAGAGATGGAGATACTTCTGGAGTGGTTGAACCACCCATGGTTAACCAGTGGTTAATAATGGTTCTATATGGTTATATATGGTAATAATGGTTGATCAGATTTCTTCACTTTTAAGGATTTTTGAAGATTTTTCGGTGTTTCCATTGGAAATCTTGGGCTTGAAGTTCTTGGTGAGCAGAAGTACGAGTACCAAGAACAGTTGCTTGCAAAGCTGCTAATACAGGTGATGGTAGCTGTGGTAGCATGTGGGATCCATAAATTACTGTACACCCAACTGGTTGCTTTCGCAAACATACATGTTTTTCTGGTTTCAGGGTGATCCATTTTGTAGATGATGCTTCTACCGCGGGCATGCTATGAAGGAGTTCATTCGTTCTTTCGGCCGTGAAATAGGGCTGCTTCTGAAGCCGTCATCCAAATGGGGACCCGGAGCTATGGGACCCTCTTCTGGTAACCTTTGGCTGTAGATCTGAACAGCCGCACCATGCCGCACCTGCAACCTGATCGTTTTAATTTCAGAAAACATTCATTCCGCCAATTCTGGGGCTACACAATTCATGGCCAACTCTATTGCCACAAAGCCTCCGTAGGGCTCCACTACATTCGTAAGAAGATACAGAGTGACGCGTCGCTGAAGATTCGTCGAGCAACAAGGCCAAGACAAGGCCCAGAAGTTGGAAGGGGACACATAGGAGGCCACCTTAACCAATTGCAGAGCTGCAAGGGTTCAAATGTGTGAAAACCATGTTTTGAATGATAAGAAAATGGCAAAAAAAAATGATACAAAAAAATGATAGAACAATTTCATCTACACAATATATACCTCTTTTTTCAAAGCCACTTGCTTAAGCTGGTTGCTGAGGCAACTCCTCTCAACTGCTGGAGCACGTTTCCAGGAAGGAGTAAGATTGTATCTGTCTGCTGATGATTGACCCTGTATGAACATAGGTCATTCTAAAACCGGCCAATAGGGATTCTTGTGTGCGGGCTAGGTCAATCAACTCAATAGGGATGCTTGTGTCAGGAATCTTTTTGCTCACCCATCCCAGGGTGGGTTTGGGACTCGTCACTGCCAGCTGGTTCCAACTTGTTCCAAATACCTATTATGGGTCCCTTGGCTCAATCCTTTCCCTTTGTTAGATCCTCCCAAAATCCCTCGTCGAAGTCTTTATTGGAGAGTTTTATGGTCAAATGAGAGTGATTAATTGTTGGCAAACTACAGTTGGTCGTTTTTGAACTTTCGAAACTTGTGGCATAGTGTTGTCCACAAAGCACATGAAGAGTTCGTGACCCTGCAGACCTTGCCCGGATGATAAAGCCCTGTACCAACATGAGTGTAATGTTACTATCCATCATCACGCACTGTCAATAGTCAATAACCATGTCAATAAACCGTTGTTAATGTTAATCACTAATTGATAACCATGTCAATTAATCACTAGACAATAACATATCAATCACTAGCACCAACCAGTATATTGCCAATGCTGATGAACACTAACAATGCTGGTTATTATACCATTCTTAATGCTAATATATGCTAATCACTCATGAATAAACTAGGGTATCCAAGGTATCCATGGTCATTTGGCTGGTACATCCCCTATAATTGTTAGTTACAATCCCCTATTGATTGTCAACCATTAACCAGCTATTTTATGTTGGTTAATACCAGGGTATCCATGGTCCAGCAAACACTCCACCGATACAGCACCACTGCAGCGAAGCGTTGCCGCTACGCGCAATTGCCAAGGTGCAGATCTGGATTCCTCGCCCCAGCGAATTTGGTCACCACTGACATGCAGGGGTTAATAGCAATGGTATTCATAATGAGGTTGATAACTAAGGGGCTGATTCACAATGGCAAGTTTTATTTTTTTTCCCATAATGGGATTGATAACTACTGTACTGGCTTCCTAATGGCAAAAACGGTCCAGGAGTTGCATTGATCTCGGCGAGCGACAGCTCCTCCCGGATCATCGGCTCTGCTGTGAATTTTGCCGGCTTATGAAAGCTACTAGTTGGTAGTGCATGGTAGTGCCCTACAGGTCCCAGAAATTCCCAGCGTTAAAGATCAACTGCTAACCAACGGGATGAAACCGGGATTTGAAAAGGTGAATTTGAGAGAAAACCTTTCAAGAAACGCAGGATTTCTTGCAACAGTCGAATAGCTGATATGATGATATCTAGCATTAAGCATGCAGTCTAACCCTAAGGATCAAGCAACTGGAGTTTGAGACACTCAGTCTTCATGATCCAAGCCGAGAAACTCATGCATGGACTGCCAGCCACGCACTTCTCGCTGGTAAATCTGCTAAAGTACCCGTTCAGACCTTGTTGGCTTCATGGATGCTTGACTACCAATTGCGGTGTGATCCGGGCAACCGGACCAAAAGCCATTGCCAAACAAATCACCAAATGCCAAGTGTCAAAAGAACACTCCACACATCACCAAACTGCGCTTGCAAGTCTGAGCTAGAAGACGCTGGAAGTGTGGTTCCGTGCGGTTCAGGAAACAGGGTACGAAATGGCCCACAATGACATTTCCATGGCTACACCATCAGGATCTGGGGCACGGGAAGGAACAGATTAGCCGCCTTCAAAGAACAACAGCTCTTAGCAATAGCTATTGATGGATCATCGACATGGTTAAACACCAGTTTGTGCCCGCAGCCTCCTGCACAGGTACAAGTTTGTTTAATCTGAAACAGGGTCTGAGACAATTGTTGGAAAAACAAACGTGACAACAGCACCCACTGGTTCTCACAATGAGTGTCAGAACATTGAAACACGCTCTACGATCTTGCAGTGACAAAATCCCTGTGAGAAGAGAAAGAAGTTTTCTGAGTTCTTGTTTAGTTGCGTTTTTTGTCTGAAGAAAAAAGCCAACAAAACATCGGGCACGCAATTTGAGAATGCAAAACATCTGTTCTGTTGCTCAAGAAATGCAATTTCAATCAATTTCAGAAGAATGCAAAACGACGCTGTTGCGCAAGAAA
Organism: Symbiodinium kawagutii; assembly: GCA_009767595.1. NCBI lineage: Eukaryota > Dinophyceae > Suessiales > Symbiodiniaceae > Symbiodinium > Symbiodinium kawagutii. The sequence goes on from VSDK01021311.1 coordinate 226,757, forward strand.
CATATGCAAAGGATACCATGTAGCAAATGCAGGCGCATATAAAGTGTAGGCCTCAAAAGTGTTTCCTGAACCGC
>VSDK01021311.1:226974-234474 GCA_009767595.1 Symbiodinium kawagutii
CTCTTTCCCCATGAAACTGAGACGGTCATAGGGGAACATGTGTGCATACACTTTTTGTACATCCATAAATATCCTGACTGACCTTTCACTGTCCCACAATTTCGGGATTTTCTTCGTTTCTCTCAGGTGGCATCGTCATTCCATCGTAGAAAATGGTGTCAAATTTTGGAGTTTTTTTTCAGGAATTTTCTAATTCCCAGCAATTTCAGTTTCCAAGCGATACGGGTTCGTTTTCACTGTTTCGGACACCAAGTCACAACTTGCTCAAAGCTTTTCCAATCTTCGGCAACCAAGTCCATGCTTGACATTTCCCAAGGCCATTGTGAAGACTGGATATAAGTCCAGAGTAAAGCATGCGGCTTTCCATCTTTCTGGGACGCCAAAGTGTTTGGAATCCTATTTTTCAGGATCTCCACAACAAACAGAAAGAAAACGTGCAAGTAAGACACGCACAAGTACGACACATCCTGTGATGATGCACCACCCCACCCCAGCCCACTCCACTTGAAGCATGGTAGGTCGTATTTGTGGGACGGTAAACAGTCCGTCAGCATAAATATGTATATAACAAATGTGTATATACATGGTGAATATATAGGTATCAAAATTACTGTAGACATCATATTATGATTTTAGATATGTGACATATGATATCTGATGATATATGTACATGGCATGCATATACCTTAGAAGAGTCAGAAGTGAGGCTGTTAGGACACCATTTACACTTTCAGTCCCAAGGCTGCTGGGCGACCCCAGGGTGCTGCTGCCATGGCCGAACCCAAGGAGTCGCCCCAGAGCGAGAGAACATAGGCCACCTCTGATGGCTGGATTCGAAGGCAGGTGTGAAAGGTAAGGTCAGTAAGTAATGATGCTCAATGAGGTCGCGAATGGTGGGGAATGAGTTGTCAATGATGCTTTATGAAGCAAGATGGACAACACTAGTTGGTACACCACCTGGGAAAAAATTACACTAAGCAAAATGTATTAGTTTTGAGACGCCGCCAGTTTTTGGAGTACCACCAGTTGTGGATGTACCCACGCTGGTCCCGAGTTCGATCAAACTTGTCTCTGTGTGTCTTTGTAACATCTTTGCTTTACAAGGTCTATGCAGACTATACCGAGGTTGTAAAACATGGGCCCATACCCATGGCATCTGCTCCAAAATAAGTTAAACTTGTCAAGATCGGATGTGGTGGATCCTGCAAGTCCAGCTTTCATGCCCACACTTGGAGATCAAAACGATTGGTAGATTCATAGTGGCAAACAAGTGTGATGGGCCAAGATGGCCAACGACAAGGGTTAATGGTTAGGAATGATTAGATCCTGCTGTTCATGACCACCTAAATCCTACTCCACAACTAGTTGGCCATTTAGAATCAAATATCCGGTTCTTTTCAATAGCACTAGGTTGTTAACTAGTGACCGCCATGTCAGTAACAAATCATGTGGGCCCCACACCCACTCGCTCCCAAGAAGAGGGATCCAATAGTTAACGGTGGTTGTTCGCTAATGATGTTGATGTTTGTTGATGCCTTGACAAGAAATCATTACTGAATGATAAACGATTAATAATGTTGATGTTGGTTCAGAAGGTTGAAACAATCGATGATGCTTAGCGGTACTGGCTAATTCCAATCAACCAATGATGGCTAACAACAAAGGTGAATCTTTGTAAACTGATGGATACCTCCCTGGTTTTTTGCTTCCCAGTTCATGGGAAACGAAGAGGTAACCCAGCAGGTACCATAACCAGGTAGCCGGACATCATCAATCGCTGTTGAGACCATTCAAAATCTGCTTGGTAAATGAATCAATCAACATGGTGCTTTCTCAAGTCATAGGGGTAGCCTTAAATCACCCCATATTAATCACCTCTAGCGACAAACCCACTAGGGGTGAAACCACCATGTTGATGGTTCCCTATTTTGTCAACCATAAGGGTTCCCTAGAAGAATCTACAGGGGTTCCCTATTTTGAGAAACCACCGATGGTTCACCAGCTGAACCGTCGAGGTGAACCAGCTGATTCACCATCAACTAGCTGTCACCGTCAGCAACCATTGTCACCACTATCACCATGTATCACCAACCAATATCATCAACCAAAATCATCAACCAATATCATCAACAAGTATCATCCAAGATTCTCAACCATATCAACATCAACCATGATCATCCAAAATGATGAACCATATCCCCATGATTCATCACCAGCCGAGCCCCCAAACGCCAAAGGCTTCCACCAAGCGGGCGCCGTTGCCCTTGAGGACCTGACGAGTTTTCTGAGCGGCAGATGGCTGTGATTCCACGCATGTGGACGCACACATAATTTCAATATGTGATGCGGATTTTACAGTGTATGATATATATATATATATATCTATTCTATGTTTTAATTGCTTCATTCGTTTGTTTATTCATGTATTCATTATTTTAGAGGTTTCTTTATCGATTTATCTATATTGATTATCTTTTATTTATGCTTGTATCTATTAATGTATTCATTTGTTTATCTGTGCAATATCTATTTCTTTACTTATCTATGCATTTATGTACTCACTGATTTATTCAATGTTATTGATTTATCTATGTATCTATTGTTTTTCGTTTATGTACGTATCTCTCTATTTGTTTCATGTATGTATTCATTCTGTTTGTTTCTTCATGCATCTATTTATCTATTTGCTTATTTCTTCATCTACTTATCTATCTATCTATCTATTTCTTTATTGATTGATTTATCTATGAATCTATTTATTTGTCTAATTATAATTGATTCGTTGATTTGCTTATTTACTTATATATCAACTTATCTATATGCGGGGCATGTTTCAATTCTATCTTTATTGAAATCTATACATAAAATATGTATATATATATATATGTATGCATGCGCAAATTCATGCCGATACGCATCCATATATATATATATATACTTGTTCAGGCACATATGCGTCTGTATGGGTGAAACGACTTGCCTGGTCGTTTGTTGGGTACGCCCAGCTCCACCTGTGCCAAACTTTGGGACCCTAAGAAAACACCAGAAGTATGTGAGTCTATGGAGCACCCTGAGACAGGTTAATTCCCTACAGTTATCCTATGTGATCGTTTGGTGGCCCATCTTGTGGACATACCATGGCTGATATTCATTTTTCACCTGTGGAGAGATGCGATGGTTCCAAGAAAAGCTGCAACAAAAGATGTTGGTGATATTTGACATTGACCCCAACCCCAAAATCAACAGTGGGCATTATTTATGCATGTATGTTGTGTGTGTGTGTGCGTGTGCGTGTGCGTGACTATATACATACATATACAATTATGTACGTATGCATAGTTTTACAATCATTTTCCCAATGTCGCGTCACATGTGAGAATACAAATCAGCGCACCAATTTTGCACGTATGCCAGCGCAAGTGCTCGTACCGCAGCACAACATCTTTGTCAATTCTGATGTCGGAGTACGTAACGAGTGTCGCATGATATGTCTGGACAAGTGTAAGAGTTTTATGTGGGAGTGCGGGAGTTCAAAGTGCATGGCGGTACACCAAAACACTTGCCAGAGCCAAGCTCAGGCCAGAAGAAGAACTTAATCTGGATGCAAAAATGCGAGGACGCGCAGAAAAGATACATGTCATTGCGAAATGTCGAAGGAAAGAAAAACCCATCGGAACGATGGTCAGAAATGTCAGAATTTCCCTGAAAGAGATGTTTGCTGTACACTGTACATATGTCAGTACATTCATCGGAACATATGTGTCCTTAGAACAGTCACCGTTATGGACAGTTATGTTAGAATGCCAGACAGTCCTTATGCCAAATGAAATGCCACTGCATAGGACAAACCATGTTAGTCTCTATCTGTCAATATCTGTATATATATATAGATATACATATCGATCTAAGTATCAGATGCTCTTCAGTAGTTGTGTCAGTACTTGGTCGTTGGAGTATGTCAACGTTGGATAATATCCCAAAACAAACAACCATGGTGGTTCATGATGATTATCAACATTTTCTACCACTCTCGTCAATAGTCATGGCTGGTCCTCAAATATGTCACTGATGATTCAAATCCATCGAGAAGTATTTACAACTATCAACACCGGTAAGCATGATTGTTTGATGTTATAACCATCATTAGCTACTGTTGGCCATCATCCATCCTCCATGATTGACTAGATAAACTGATTAGACTATATTAGACTATTGATAAACCTTGTAAATAAACCATTGATGAACCATCAACAAACCATAAATCAACCATCCTAAACATCGCCTTCACCGTGAACCAAGCCCTTCACCGTTAAGCCTCGCCTGGCTTTCGCAAGCACCGAGCAGAGCCAACTGGGCCGCTGCATCACAGAGGCCCAGCAGCACCGAGCACAGGAGCAGCACATCGCCCACCTCCATGGAGCACAGGGCTGGATGTGCAGGTGGTTATAACCACAGCTATGGTGACTGATGATTAGTAGTGGTTAATTCATGGTTAATCATGGTTAATCATGGGTTAATTGTGGTTGATCATTGGTGAATTATGGATAATTCATGGGTGAATTATGGTTAATCATGGGTTAATTGTGGTTTATCATTGGTGAATTATGGATAATTCATCATGGGTTAATTGTGGTTGATCATTGGTGAGTTATGGATAATTCATGGGTGAAAGATGGATAATTCGTGGTTAATCATGGTTAATCATGGGTTAATTGTGGTTGATAATCATGAATCCAACTATTAACCCATGGTGGTTTCTTAAAATGTCTTCATAATTGTCAATAGTTGGTGATAATGGTTAGTAGCGGTCAATAAATATTGAACCAATTATTAACAATATATGGTTATAACCACAGCCATGATTAGTATCGATTAATAGTGGTAAATGATAGGGATGAATCACCAAAACTTATGGTTAATCATGGCTAATACATAATTGTTGGTGGGTACGATAATGAATAACTGGATTAATCATGCTTAATAATGATGAATGATTATAGTCTTATAGTAATTGTTAATCATGGTTCATAATGGTTAACGATAATGGTTAATAGTGATTGATGATACATAGATATGGTGGTTTCTCAAGCCATAGGGGTACCCAAAATGGTTGGTTTATTACATGTTCCAAATTATATAGTTTCATATGTATATGGTGGTTTCTCAAAATAGGGGTACCCCGAAATCATCTAATAACAACCATTTACAGGAATAAACCCATCACTTTGGGGGTACACCTGTTTTGAGAAACCTCCAAATGCATACGTATACATTTGGAAAAAAATGTGCGCGTCTTTGAGTAAATGCAAGTAATATGTACGTAGATGTACATATGCAGAGATACAGTATACACACATGTGTATATACATATATATACATATATATACATATATATACATATATATACATATATATACATATATATACATATATATACATATATATACATATATATACATATATATATATATATATGAAATATCTATGCAACATAAAGGTATATCTATATGAAACTATGCATATACAGCATGTGTATATGCACATCATATGCAAGGCCACGTACATCTGTGCCAATTGTGACGCACTGCAGAAGCCACATCAGCCCGGCACCTGATTGCTAGCCAAATAGCTGCTGGGCAGGATGAAATCGACCATGAGACAGACCACAAAAGCGACGCTCCCAAGAACTTGGACGCGCGAAAAGGCCATCTGTGTGGGTGGAAACAGTTGGCCAGGGAAAACTTTGAGTGGAAAGCATCACCAAACGTCTAGGTTGTCCAACATCAATCATCATTCCCATAGGGGAGTGCTGACAGCTTTACTATGAGGTTTTCAATCTGTGCAGTGTTCCTGGCACACCAAAACACGATATTCCAAACTATAGCCCCTCTTGTCTTCCAAACTAGAGCAAACAGGGCATTTGAGTTCATCAACCAGCAAAAAAAGTGATGGTTGCGCTGTTTCTAATATACCTCGCAAATACATATCTAATCATATCATATCTGCATCTGTGAACACGTGCGCACCGCATGTACACATACCGTGTCACATACCTACCGATGGAAACCAAGGCTGGATCCGTAGTGCTCCACAAGGGAGGCTCCCCAGCAGCTGGCTCCCTGATTTCCTGCTAAGGAGCTCCGTGTCGCCTTGACCAAATCGGGTGCCTCCACAGGACTCGAATCGCGTGCCCCAACAATCGTATCGTCGGACGATGTGCTCATCTGCAGAAAGAAATATAGTTTCAGATGCGTTTGTAGAAATGCATGTGGGTAATATGTTGTATAGATATATGTACACAAAATGTTGTTAGCTAAAAATTGCTGTTTCGTGGGGGCCCGAAACGAGCCTGAAGCCATATATATATATATACAAACTATTACAAATTCATGCAAAAATGCACGAATCCAGGCAACCCACTCAAGTCTAGTTATCCTCTCTTAAACTTGTTTTATCACCTTTAATCATTGCGTCTACCTATAGGCCTATAGGATCCTATAGGCACCCAAGTACGGGAGCTTTGTGGGGCAGCTGCACCTTGGCCAGGAGAGTGCCCAGCAGTGGCAGGGGGGGGAAGATGGGCGAGCAGCCCGAGTCGGGATGTCCTGGGCGGTACCCCAGGGCCCGCGATGCGGCGACCACTCGCTGGGTTGCTCGCTTGAGTTGATGGGTTGGTTGCATACCCTGTAACAACGGTGAGTAGGGTTGACGTAGTCAGATGACAAAAATCTGATTCTGATCTGATGAGTGTTGCCACCAGTTGATGGTCAACTCCTTGTTACTAGGTCAAAAGATTTGGTATGTAAAACTCTCATCATGCGATAGAAACTAAGTCTCCCATCTCAACCAACGAGTCAAAGCCAGACTCCGTTGCTCAACTTGTAGCTGGGTCAGCCTACAAGTTGTCCACTGAGAGCGTTGGTTGTTATCAATGTTGAAAAGGCAAGCTCTGATCACCACTCTTGGCACAAGGAGTCCGTAACTGATTCTTTGATGGCAATCTTTCATCGGCTGTCAGATTTGCTGAGGATCCAGCTGCTGTTTTTCAACGATGGCAGAGATCATAGCAACCGCTAACAAGCCTACAATCTCGCCGGGCTATGGCAGAAATAGCTGAGCAATGAAATTCATGATCAGAGTGACTTCAAATGCAATTATGTTTTCGATGGACAAGGGCAATAGTAAAACCTGCTGGCTTTGGTCGCAAGTGATTTGGCATTTGTCGCATTTGTGCCCACCAAAACAGGGCAAAGCCCAATGAATTAGTTTGGTATGTTCCTCATGCCAAAACCATCAAAAATCATCACCTGCAGAGAATAAGGACTTTGGCTTGTGCTTGGCCCTGAATGAGCTTGCATTTGCCTGCCCGCAAGTAGACCTGCTCTCATACACCAGAATTGGTGATGTCCCCAATCGTTTGGCTTGAGGCGCTGGGGCCTTGTATCTCTTTCTGTTCGGGAGATGGGCCATGGATTGCCAGAGTCGGCAATACTGGTACAA
>VSDK01021344.1:4297-17678 GCA_009767595.1 Symbiodinium kawagutii
TTAATCCTGAGTGTGAGGATTGTTGTCAGATGGTAGCACAGGCCAGGAAATTCATCAAGGCTTCCTACTAGAGAAACTGCGTTGGCTGCGAGGTGTACAAATCAAGGATGCTGCCTTTAAAGAGTTCCCAAGGGGCACGATTATTCCCCCGATCCCATATATATATATATATATATATATATTTATATCTATGTATATACATATAGATAGATAGATAGATAGATAGATAGATAGATAGATAGATAGATAAATATACACATATAGATATGGTAGATAGATGCATATGCTTATCTACATGCATACCAATGTGTTTATATTACATGAGATATGCACACGGATTCCAGTTTGGATAAATCTACACATATGGTGGTTTCTCAAAATAGGGGTACCCCGAAATCATTCATTATCTATCATCTATAGTAATAAACCAACCATTTTGGGGGTCTCCTATTTTGAGAAACCCCCATTTACACACACCTATGAATCATGCATCGCTAGAGAATAGTTTTCCACTTGCACCAGATGAAATTGTCAAACGTGGAGATCGATCTGCTCTTCGCAAGACTCTCCTCGATGACGGAGGTACCGGAGTTGTCGAGCCGCGGATGTGGCACAGGTTTTAGGGACAAAATGGTGGCTGGTGAGCTAGATGATAAGAGTTGATGATGGCTAATAGTGAGAAATACTGGTAGTAATGGTCAAGTCATGTTGGTCGATAGCAGCTCATGATGGTTAAGAGCTACAGGTGGCAAATCATGGCTAGTAACGGAAAATAACAAATCGTGCTAAACAATGGAAAGTGATGGTAAGTAGTGGAAAGGCATGGCAAGTAATAGTTAATGACGCTTGGTCATTTGGCCAGGAAGGGCCAATCACTTGTCAATCATATTTGATCACGGTGTGCTTTGGGCTTCAAAGGGTTTTGGTGATTGCTAATAGTTATAATGAGAATTGGAGCAGGCGTCAATCAACGAGTCACCACAAAGAAATTAGGTCAAAGAGGTTTCTGTTCCCTTTGCTCATGTTCAACAATGATTTGACCTATGCTCAGTGGAGTCCTGGTGTTTGTTGGAGTACGTCAACATATCAACACGCGCTCTGCAGTGTTCCCATGGAACAGAAAGTTATTGTCCTGTGGTGACCGGAATCAAGTGCAGGTGAATCTATGGGTTGCCCCGGTTCCCCCACCATGGGCCCTCAACAATGGAAAAGGGACATGCCAATGATCATCTTCCTGGATGTCCATGATCATCATGTTTCAACCATCCATCGTCATGTTCTTCTTAAACAATTCTACCCCTCTTGGAAAACAAAAACATTCATATCTCCGAACTCATCTATTTTTTCATATCATTTCAAGCACAACATCCATGTTGGAACCACCTATCATCATCCCAGCTGCGTGATGTTGGGTGCACCACGGCAGCCACCGAACCTCCCAGCTGCCTTTTGGGGGTGGACCCATGACGACCCACCAGCTGGGTGCGACCAGATTCCCGAAGACTTGGAGTCTCTGAACGACGACAACTTGCTGAAGAACTTGGATGAGAAGACGGTCAGCTGGGCAGGGAGTGTCATTTGAACCACCATAAACAAATCTATCTGATGGATCAAATGATCAATCTATCTGGGTCATAACATTTAATCTGTCATATTACTATCTATTTGGCTGGGCTGGGATTTGAAATATCTATCTACAAATCCCATCATTGAACCACCATAAACCATCATAAACGTAAACTCCTATAAAACCACCATAAATCATCACAAATAATTCACCACAACTAAACCATCATAAACCATCATAATCCACCATAACTGCACCACCCCAAGCCTTACCATCTATCCCCGGTGCGCATCCCAGCCATCCTAAACGATGTCACCGACCACGGCTGCCGCGTCAGGTGCGCAGTTTGAACGGCTGCAGAGTGGCGGACCACATCCTGGCGCTGGTGCCGGATGCGCAGAGGTGGGCCTCGGTGATGACATGCCCGGCGTAGCCATGGTCCGTGGTTAGGGATGGTGAACCCCAAGGTTTCTAACCTGGGTAAAGGGTTGTGAGCTTGAATGCTTGTGGTTGGTTGTGGTTGGTTGTGGTATGGGATGGCCATGGTTTTCTTAATTCTGGTGAAACATGGTTGACAATGCTGATGATGAAGAATGGCAAATTGCTCGAGTGGTCAGTGATGCTTCGATGGTCAGTGATGGATGGTGATTGGCCAACAATAATCAGCAACAACTGCAATATGCCTAATGGTTAACAATAGCCATGCATATAGGTGATTGCTGGCCTCCATTCCATTTTCCAGGCTACGCAAACTTCATTGAAAAAGATGCAATACGCATGTCTCATGCTAGGGCACAAGAGGTAAACAATAGAACTTTGTGGCTCAGCAAATTGATTGCTAGGGGTTAGTCTGGGTAGATAAATGGTGGTTTTTAAAAAAGGGGGACCCCCAAATCATCCAGTTTATTCACCACCTATAGTTCATATACCCACCATTTTTTGGGTCCCCTGTGGCTTGAGAACCCACCAAACGGTGAACATCGGTTCCATATACCAAACGGTCGAATGGCCAGTTGATTCCGGAAGCTCCGTGGGGATGAGCCCAGCACTGGGAAGTGTTCGACCTTGGCTTCCAGGTTCCGCGACACGTTGCGTTTCGTGAAGCTTTGGGCAAAGAACCGAGGCATCTACTCCAACGTGTGGGGGTGACCCAGGGGCTGGGAAGGGGCGCCTCCAGAGCAAGCATGTCATGTGGCTGTTGTGAGCGAGGGCTGATCCAGGGCCAACCCTTTAGTACGGGGGAGCGAGGACAGGAGCAAAGTGTTCCAACATGTTCCAACCAACCATTCATATCAACCAACCATTCATAAACCATCCAGTCATGCCAGATTAAACCTGTTATCAACTAGTATCAACTTTCCGTATCAACCATTCATATCAACCATTCATTATCAACTAGACCATGTCTATACCCCCATTGCCCCATTGTGTTAACCTTTATGGTTGCCATTCATAGCAACCATTGATCCACCAGGGATCCACCAGGGATCCACCCCTCAAGGTTGGGTTTTTTCGGTGGCATCTCCTGGGCGATCCTGGTGGCGCGGCTCTGCCAGTGGTGAAGCTCAGGGGGGTGGTGGATCCCATGGCGGACAGCCGGGGAGTGATGGGTGATGGCTGGTGATGGCTGGTGATGGGTCATGGTGGAGATAAGGTGGTTGAGATTGGTTGTTAATTTCTCCTAAAGCCATCATTCCCCCGAGAAAAGACAGAACTTCATAGCTGGGTTAGTCGTGAAGTATCGTTCGCAACGTGTGGCAACTATCATGAACAACAAAAGGAGATCCATAGCTGTGCTTTGCCCATGCATAATTGTAACAATTAGCATTAAAACAAGCAATGCATGTTAATCCATATGCCATATGTATTGGCTGTCAATTATGGTCACAAATGATGTATCATTCATGGCTAGTATTAGCCACACTAGTCACATTCATGATTGTGGCCATCATTCCCCCTAAAAATGGACAGGTTGTTGGTTTCAAACATTTTTTATTTTCCCTAATTAGTATTCATTAACAAGTGGTTGGTTGACTAATATGTTTCATAGGGGTGGTTCAACCACCAGTGATCAAGATCCTCACGTCCCTGCGGCTTGCGCCGACCTCTCAGGTTGTATCCCTACTTCAACACCGCTGCTTTGGTGAAACGTTTCTTCAAGCTCTACCAGAGGCAGCGCAGCGATCTGTTGCGTTCACCCCCAGGATTCATCGTTGACTGCGACTGGTGAACGGTTGGTGAATGGGTGGTGGGTGACCGGTAAATGGTTAGTGAATGGGTGGTGCATGGCCGGTGAATGGCTGGTGAATGGCTGGTGAATGGCCGGTGAATGGCTAGTAAATGGTTGGTGAATGGATGATTGACCGTGTAGAACCAGCCAGGACATCAATGATTCCTCAGGGACGGTTGAAATGGTTGCTAAACCGTATGAGTTGAACAATGCGACAAGGTACAGCTTTGCCCCACATGTGACAATGGGACTGTGCAGCTCAAGCCTGTTTTTATGTGACTAAGCGTGGTTGGTAAGGATTGTGGCTGATGATGGTTGATAAACAATGCTTACTCAGGATGAAGAATGATCAACATGGGTTTCATCCATGAATGGTATGATATGATTACCAACGGATGGTCAGACAGTATCGAGCATCATTGGGATTGTCAACCATCAGTGACTATTTATTAATCATGATTGATCATGGTCAACCATCATCAACCAATATCATTAGACATTATACACCACTATCATCCACCAATTGACTATCAATGAACCGTGCGTTACCCTCTACTATTAGCCATCAATACTGTTTCATATAACATGAATGGAATATCAACCACTATTCATCAACCATCAATTAATTAATGAACAACCATCTATCAAATATCATTCACAATATAGTGGCTTCTCAAGCCATACGGGACCCCCAGTCATCATCCAAGTCATTAATCATTTACAACAATCAACTCCAACCATCTTTGGGGTACCCTATAACTTGAGAAAATCTCAATGCTTATCATGTGAAGCATCTGGGAAACCACCATATCTATGTTACCCCTTCCTCATCACCTTGTAACCAGATTTGAAGAGGTACCCCACCCATCTATAGCCATTGCTTGTTGAGGGCCGGCCGTCCACGGCGTTGCAAAGTGGCAGGTGGGGGGGGAACAACCCCGTGGTCTTGACGCACATCGAGGAGAAGTGGCCTGGCGAACGCCAGCCAGCGATCTGGCGAAGCAACGGCGAACGCCATGGATGGGTCTCACACATGGTGGTTTCTCAAGCCATAGGGGTACCCAAAATATTGGGTTTGATGGTGATTAACAAGGGAATCATGAGCAATCATAGGGTATACCAAAAATAATCCACGCATTACAAATTGTGGCGATGGCTTCTACGGTATCTATCTTCTATGGATGAGTATCTTTTTTGTAATCTGACATTCAGATAGATACACATGTTATACTGCTTGTTTTTTGAAACTAGCATGGGATATAATGAATCAGCAATGATGATTGATGGTGGATACACCATGGATCCTGATGCCAGAAGACGAAAGGCTTTCCTGAACTTTTGCTAGGAGATTCAAACTGCAATGTCCCTTCTTGTAACGGGAATTGGGAGGAAATGAATTGCTCATTTTCGACCATTAGTTTCCATACTGCTGATTATATCACTGTGGTTGGTCACTTCGTTCCTACTATTGGGACAATCATCAACACTTGCGGGACAACATCCCTATGGTCAACGGTAAGATGGCGTTCGTTCCAGCTGTTTGTTGATCATTGTGTAATCATGAAGTTGACCGAAGACTCATCAAGGAACAGCCCGCTTTTCACTGCAGCCAAGCAGATCTCGGAGTTGGTAAAGCGGTGTGTCTTGCTGTCCATGATTTCCTGTGCTTGTGGTTCTTGACAACAGTTTCTGGTTGGCAGTTTCAAACATTTTTTATTTTCCCTAGTAATCAATCACAAATGGTTGGTGGACATATATTTTTCGTAGGGGTGGTTCAACCACCAACCAGTTAATGGTTTTTGTTGTTGCTGGCGGATGTCGTTTTAATGAACCAAGAATTTCTTGTTCTTTGCCACATCTCTTCCAACAGTCTGCTATTGTTGTGGTTCTTCTCAAGGGGTTGTGGTTGTTGTTGTTGTTGTTGTTGTTGTTGTGGTTGTTGACAACCATTACAACCATTACAAATTACAACCATCATAACCATTATAACCATAGTAACCATTGTAACCACTACAATTGCTATAACCATTATAACCATTACAGATATTGTAATTAACCATTATAACTACTAACCCATGGGATCCATTATAGCCATTATAGCTTCCAGCTGTTGTAGCAGGTGGATATCCAGATCCACCAAGCACACCGAGCACAAGCCCCGGTGCCGAGGGAAACTCCTGGTCTGATGATGTTCAAGATCTGGAATCCAAAGGCCGGGCGGCCGAAGCATCGAAGGAAGGGATAGGGCTGGGTCATGACCAACGGCTAATCAACTAACATTAATGGTTAATAGTTAATGGTTAATAAATATTAGTTGATTAATAGTTGGTGAGTCATTAATCAACTATTGAGTTATTAACCAATTCATTTTTTGTTGATTCACGGTTGATTAATTAATTTAATAGTGGTTGATTAATGACGTGGTAATGACCAGCTATAAAATTCTTGACTAATCATGCTTGATTATCATTGGTTGATAATGATTGATAACCATGTCAACTAATAAGGATCCAACTATTTAATGATTGATAGTGAGAACGAGTGAAAGTGATGATGATTGATAGTGGTAATGATTGATAGTGACGATAGATAATGATAGGATCCAACTAATGATTTGAAGTTGATAATTGATAATGGTTTGTGACCGGTAACAACATCCAAGAAGAATAACAAAGTGACAGACCAAGTAACGCTGGCATTCTATGGTGGTTTCTCAAGTCATAGGGGACCCCCAAATCATCTAATCTCAGTTACTTTTGGTAATGAACCAAGCGTTTTAGGAGTACCCCTATGACTTGAGAAACCACCATCTCTATAATGGTTGATATAGTGATTATATCATTGGTATGTGTTAAAAACACATTGCTGGGGACGATCAACCTCTATATGAATAGCATAATCAATCAGTAATAGGTGTCATTATATACTGGATGGCTTATACCCACTAACTTAGGTTTTTAGTGTTTTTGGGATATGATTGATTTACCATTAATAACCACAAAAAATGCATATTTTTAGCAAGGGATCGACCATAAGCCACCAGGTATAGGTGTCATTGCTAGGAGAATCCAGCCGTTTTCTGGCTGTTTCCATCATAGCTGGCCCACGAGCCTGGGCCGAACGTGGTGATGAAGCTTGATGGAAGCTCCACCATCCGATCATCAAAAATGGTGTCAGTAATGGTTGTATGGATATCAATGGGTATCTATAATTGCAGTAAATGGTTATTATGGTTAATTGGAATAGATGGTTATTATGGTTGATTGTTATAAATGGTTATTCTGGTTAATTGTTATAAATGGTTATTGTGGTTTTTTATTAATCGTTAGGTATCAATCAATGGTTATCATGATTAATCAGTCATTATGGTTATTCTGGTTGTATGGTTGCACCGGTCATGGCTGTTGAAAGCTTACCATCACAATTGTGATGAGGCATGATGATGGTCATAGAATTAGTGGTAATTGACTGTTCTTCAATGGCAATTGTTTCAAAACTGTTGGTATGGTTGCTAATGGCTGTTTGCTGTTCTACAATGGTCCATTGGTGATTGTTTCTACGTAGATGCTTCGAATGGGGTTACATATTCGTTTCAAAACGGTTGGAATGGTGTATAACATTGTGCAACCATCAATAGCCATTCACGGGTCACAAGTTCAGATTTCAAGTACTGCGATTGGAAATTTTCACACCGGAGCACACCATATGATCCATGTTTAGATGCGGAACTCCAATAAGTCTTGTATCTAAACATGGAAACTCCAATAAGTCCTCTATCTATAAGCATAGTTTGTTTCATCACCGCGAAAAACGACTCACCAGATATGGCTGTGGGTCACCCTTAGTGCCCCTGGGGTAACCATGGCGGCCAAGGCCAACCAACACGATCGAATGCATTTGATGCCGATCATCACCCCGGCCTTTCCGTGCCTTGGAGATGTCAGTGGGCGCTGCGAAAATGGTTTTCCTTCCTTGGGCTGCTGGGAGCTTGGTTAATTGAAACATAAGCCAATATTTGTCAGGCCATCATTTGTTTCAAACGTCATTGCTTTTGTAGCGTTTACTGTCGTGGCAAGCCGGATGTGTACAATACGGCCACCATGATCAATATGGGCAATGTATCAATGATCACCAACATGCTATGAGTCATAACATCCCAACAATCCTAGGATTGTCCATCACCAACAATCCATCATCATGACCAACAATCCTAGGATAACCTCCCAACAACGGCAGCCTAGCTTGGTCATGGGATGCCTTCGCAGCCAGGGCTCGGGCCACCGATTGGGGGCCCAGCAATGGACCGCTGGCCTCCAGGGCTGCAACAAATATGGCGGTGGGTCAGTTCACCCGGCTAGGCCCCCCGGTTCCCCCATCATTCACCTTTGTTTTCCCTATTATTTTATGATTGTTGATGGTTATCCCCGATTAGTTGGCTGATTATTATTGACACATAGCCATATTCCAATGACTGCTGAGGTGTATGAATTCAACTCACAACGTGTCCGAAACGTTGGGAACCCCAGTGCCGTGCTTTAATCACCTGAGCGGTGTGCAAACCCAGCTTTAGCCTGTTGTTGCTTGCCGATGACCGTTGAAACATGACTCATAGTTGGTTAGAGTGAACATGGAATACCAATCCTGTTTGAAAGATTGTCACTTGATTTCATCATGATCAATGGTCCATGTATGTTAGCTAAATATAGTTTGCAACAATGATGAACATCGAGATGTGCAAAGCGCAAAGTGGCTGTGACCATTCAGCATCTCAGAGGTTTTCAGCACTCACCAGAAGTGGCTGTTGGCACTGCTTACGGCGGTAGTTCGGTCCAGGGACACGTCGAATCTGAACATCACCCATGGGGTACAACGGATTTATTAAACAATTGATAAGCTGGGGTTCCGAACTTTAGTTCTCCATGGTGTATAGTTGTGAACATTTTTTCCATTCCACTGTGACTGTTAACACCACGGTTGAATTAATTGAAAGAGATATATTGTATACATAATACTTGTTTCTCGGTTGCCGGCCGCGATGAGGTGATACACCCCATTTGTTGGTGATGTTGGGTGCCCAACCACTGTTTGGGTCTCTTTCCGGGATATTTGTTTTGCTGGTTTAGAGGTAGCCTCATCTTAGGGAGCAATCAGCTGGCTATATTTATGGGGTGCATCTAAACAGTATCTGGGCCTCGTTGGTTGGCAGCAGCTCATTTCTCCCAATGGTGTTGAGCAAGTCACAAGGCACAACATGGTTCTCAGCTCGGGTTCAAATGCGCAGTGTCCGTTCATTACCTGCCGCCACGAATCAAGTCATGGCATCCCTGCCTTTGACGTTTGCATTGCTCGCATTGTCATTGGCACATGCAGACATCACGGTTCTGAAGGCGAACAACCTTAGCGAGGTTGAAAAGCCTGCCAAGAAGGCAGACGGACAGTCTCATGTTTGGAACCCAGTGAATGAGAATCCAGTGGTTCAGCGGGCAGAGGAGGAAACCTCCCGTGCCTGGAACGCCCTTTGGAACAACAGCTTCATCAGAAACGCTGTGAGGCAAACGGAAGCAGACACAACGCACGCCTGGAAAATGGCAGATAACAACGCAGTCATGAAACCCATTGTACAGGAGGTGGAAAACACGTACAGCCAGCTGACAAATGTCACCAACGGGAACGCTATGGTTCCAGATGTTGAACACGTGGAAACCCATGGCTGGAATGTTGGAGCACTCCTGTGCGCGGTGATCCTTCTGCTCTGCCCAGCCGGCTGCTGTGGACTGTGTGCTTTGGGCAACTACATGGAGTTCTCCAAGGCCCGCAAGAAGGAGCATGAACGGTTGCAACGGACAAGTGATACGGAAGGAGACGTCTCTGCAACTCCCCACCCCACCTTGAACTGGTGCTATCCTTCGGTCTCACAGCTCTGGAACTTTGATGGTCGGGAGTTGTGCGAGATTCTCCACCAGGAGGTCCTGCTGATGCTGATGTGCCCAGTTCTTGCCTTGCTGGCTGCTCCGTGGACTACGTGTGAGGAAGGATCCCCTTCTTGGATCTACATTGTCTACTTACCGGTGCTTGCAAGAAGCAAGTGGGTGGAAGTTCAGCTGATGCTCAGCCGACAAATGAACAGGCGTTTTCCTTTAGCCATAGACCCAGAAGTGCTTGGGGAATGAATACCAGTTAAAAGTTAAAGGCACCTTTTTTCCCCTCTGTCAGATAACCCACCGAGGATGAATCGTTTTGGTGGTGAGTGGACCTGCTCTACGTGGCTCGCATTCGCTCTGTGGGGACCATTGGACCATCTGGATTGGTTCACAGATGGTTCGGCTCCCGTGCAGCTCACCTGGTCAATCGATAAGAGTTTTGTTTTTGGGGAGTCGCAAGTGGTGGTTGGTCAGAGCAGTTTTCAAACAATATGTCAAAGATGTTTGAGTGGCCCAGCAACTGAGGCAGGCATTGGCTTGTGACTTGAATGGCTTCCAGATCACTGACCGATGGGCTACAGCATGGGATGGCAGTTCTTCGGGATGGTTCGTTCCAGTGGTCCAGATGTTCCACGTTTCTGATCTGAATTTGATTATTGGAAACGTCATGGTTCTGAGTGCGAAATTTTTCATCCAACTCGATGTAAGCTTCATCCGAGACGCGCAGGCAATCATTGTGACAGGGTAGACAGCCCTTAGCTATCTAAGGATATGATTGCCCAAGCATTCACATGGTAAAGCATGTGAATCAAAGGCAGTTTTAGTCATAAGGCAATGCCTTCACGTCACACAAGGTAAAGGAAAAAGCCGCAATGCCCAGAAGGATAAGAAAAACAAGACAAATTAAGATAGCAAGTCTGAGTCTTCGACATTTGAAACGCAGAAGTTTTTTGGCATGCACAGCGCAAAAGATCCTAGAAGGATGGGATAAAAATAAGATAACAAGCCGAAACTGTTGAATTTTCGACCTTGAACCATGCAGAAGTTTTTTTCCCATTAATTTTGATGGTGCTGCATTTTGTGACCCCGCACGTCCTGCACCGGTGCCACGCTGCCGAGGTGTCTGGGTTGACCTTCGCCGTGTTTTGCGTCGGCGCAGCTGCGCAGCAGCTGATGGGATTCGCGGCCAGTGGCTTCAAAGACGACGGCGCGACCCTGGCAGACCTCGCGGGGATGCATGGCCTGGCGGAGCTCCGCAGCCGCATGAGCGACAACCCCGACCTCGCCAAGCGCTCGAGGCTCCTCAGCGTCGGCCTCTGCAAGGTGGCGCTGGAGAACGTGCCGCAGCTCGTGCTGCAGAGCTCCTTCTTGGCCCTTGTCTTTGACCAACTGACTCCGCTGGGGCGCGCGAAGGTCCTCTTCAGCATCCTGCTGGGCTTGGCCAGCGCCTCCCAAAAAATTTTGGAGGCAATCAAGGCGTTCGTGAAGGTGATCCGGATCCGTAGGAAAGATCTGTGTGATGGTGGTGGTCTGTGTTGTGTTGTGTCCACATGGTCTGCCTTATTCATGTTGGCCCTGGTGGCCGTCCTGTGGACGGTCATCAAATTGTATTTTGTGTTCCACTGCGAAACGCACATGTGGAACTTGGGCAGCGGCTGCGTGGAGTGGACTTGATACATAGTTTTAGTCTTCAAACATCAACCTTTATTGAATTAAAAGCCTGCAGAGTTCGATCCACTTGAAACTGGTACTGTAAGCTGTTGTTTTTTTGATGCCCTCCGTAGTGTTTGAATGCAGCTGCAGCCCCTGCTTTGCATGGTTGGTTTCACCCAGTCCCTTCAAGCCTGGACGTAAAAGCCGTGACCAGAAAGGTGGCCCAAGAGGGCGAACATGTCATCACCTATCATGTTCCCCCATGATCAGCAATAAAGATCCTAACATATCCTAACAAAAAGAGACAATGAACGGTAGATGCTGTGAAACGGTGATCTCATTCTAGGTCTGTCTTAGCAGATTTGATTGAGCAGTGATCGTGACAATGGCATCCCACATGTCTTCGTTGGTTACGGAAACGGTAGTGATTCCTATGAATAGCAGCGACAACAATTCTGCACAGTCAGGAGAAAATACTGTGAAGCGAACATCCTGCTGGCATCATCAATAACAGCAACTGTCACAAGAATGGTACTGCAAAAGCACTTGAAGCGTTCTCAAACTTGAAGATAGTTGGAGGTACAATATGGTACAGAAATTCTGCAGTGGTACAATGTGATGCATTTAGGTATGCAGCTGCAGCCCTGCTTTGCATGTCTAGTTCACCGTGCCCCTTGCAAGCCTGGCGGAAGAGGGGTGATCATGTCATCGCCGATCATGTCCATCATGATCAGCAATAGAACGTGACAAAAAGAGTCACAAGTCATACAATGAATGTGGTGATTTGCAATATCAATATATTTATGCATACATATACACATGCATATACATCCATATGTATCTGCGTACATTTCTAACATATATCATATATACAGTGTGATTGGACTATATATATATATAAAAACAAACAAATATATACGCTTTCACCAATACCGATACCTGTGTATCTGTTTACATTTATAGATTCCAACTATACACTGATATTATTTGTAAACATGTATAAATACATATAAATATATATATATATATATTTATTTATACTTATATTTGCATTTATATTTATATTGACATTCATATTCATGAAGACTTATATTTACAAATGCGCGTATATATAGATATATTTGCATAGAAATTTACAAATGCGGGTATATATAAATATATAATACACAAACACATATTGCTTATATTACATTATATGTCTCCTCATACAGATGTAAAACACATCAATGCTTTGCGCCAAATAGATCCGCTGCGAGGACCAAACGCATCATTCTGACGGAGATCACCCGGGCCAACAAAGTCTTGGAGCAGGCGCAGTTCCACGGTGCGGTTGAACTCTAGCTGATGAAGACCTGAAGGGGGTGGATTCATGGTGATCATGCAGATAGATATTGTGGTTTATGTGACTATCTTTACAACCAGTGGTTGATGATAAGGGATAATAACATATCATAACTAATTAGCCTATGTGGATAGATTAGTGGTTTATCATGGTGAAGCATTCGCCAGCTAGAATAGTTGTAAGTCCATATTTGTAATGGTGGCGATAACTATATGCGGGCTTGTCTATTTAGCTAGTTATTTTAGATATAATGCATGTAGATTTGGTGGTTTATGCAATTAACTGGTGGTTAATCATAGGGGGGAACAAGCAATCATTGTGGTGAAGCAGCTATAGTTGGTGGTTTCGTAAAAACTGTGGGTACCCCAAAATCATCCTTGATATTCATCATTTATGAATATTTGTTCAACCAACCATTTGTGGGTTTACCTCTTCTGAGAAACCACCACATTTATGTTGAACCATACACATGTTTAATATACCCTTATGTGTACATATATATATATGATTATATTTATATACATATATATTTATATATATATGTATTTAAATATACATATATATATATATGTATGTATCTAAATATACATATATATATATATATACATAAATTTCTATATATATGTAAAAAATATATATACACATATAAATATATATATATATATATT
>VSDK01021344.1:19805-69805 GCA_009767595.1 Symbiodinium kawagutii
TCGTCGGCGCAGCTGCGCAGCAGCTGATGGGATTCGCGGCCAGTGGCTTCAAAGACGACGGCGCGACCCTGGCAGACCTCGCGGGGATGCATGGCCTGGCGGAGCTCCGCAGCCGCATGAGCGACAACCCCGACCTCGCCAAGCGCTCGAGGCTCCTCAGCGTCGGCCTCTGCAAGGTGGCGCTGGAGAACGTGCCGCAGCTCGTGCTGCAGAGCTCCTTCTTGGCCCTTGTCTTTGACCAACTGACTCCGCTGGGGCGCGCGAAGGTCCTCTTCAGCATCCTGCTGGGCTTGGCCAGCGCCTCCCAAAAAATTTTGGAGGCAATCAAGGCGTTCGTGAAGGTGATCCGGATCCGTAGGAAAGATCTGTGTGATGGTGGTGGTCTGTGTTGTGTTGTGTCCACATGGTCTGCCTTATTCATGTTGGCCCTGGTGGCCGTCCTGTGGACGGTCATCAAATTGTATTTTGTGTTCCACTGCGAAACGCACATGTGGAACTTGGGCAGCGGCTGCGTGGAGTGGACTTGATACATAGTTTTAGTCTTCAAACATCAACCTTTATTGAATTAAAAGCCTGCAGAGTTCGATCCACTTGAAACTGGTACTGTAAGCTGTTGTTTTTTTGATGCCCTCCGTAGTGTTTGAATGCAGCTGCAGCCCCTGCTTTGCATGGTTGGTTTCACCCAGTCCCTTCAAGCCTGGACGTAAAAGCCGTGACCAGAAAGGTGGCCCAAGAGGGCGAACATGTCATCACCTATCATGTTCCCCCATGATCAGCAATAAAGATCCTAACATATCCTAACAAAAAGAGACAATGAACGGTAGATGCTGTGAAACGGTGATCTCATTCTAGGTCTGTCTTAGCAGATTTGATTGAGCAGTGATCGTGACAATGGCATCCCACATGTCTTCGTTGGTTACGGAAACGGTAGTGATTCCTATGAATAGCAGCGACAACAATTCTGCACAGTCAGGAGAAAATACTGTGAAGCGAACATCCTGCTGGCATCATCAATAACAGCAACTGTCACAAGAATGGTACTGCAAAAGCACTTGAAGCGTTCTCAAACTTGAAGATAGTTGGAGGTACAATATGGTACAGAAATTCTGCAGTGGTACAATGTGATGCATTTAGGTATGCAGCTGCAGCCCTGCTTTGCATGTCTAGTTCACCGTGCCCCTTGCAAGCCTGGCGGAAGAGGGGTGATCATGTCATCGCCGATCATGTCCATCATGATCAGCAATAGAACGTGACAAAAAGAGTCACAAGTCATACAATGAATGTGGTGATTTGCAATATCAATATATTTATGCATACATATACACATGCATATACATCCATATGTATCTGCGTACATTTCTAACATATATCATATATACAGTGTGATTGGACTATATATATATATAAAAACAAACAAATATATACGCTTTCACCAATACCGATACCTGTGTATCTGTTTACATTTATAGATTCCAACTATACACTGATATTATTTGTAAACATGTATAAATACATATAAATATATATATATATATATTTATTTATACTTATATTTGCATTTATATTTATATTGACATTCATATTCATGAAGACTTATATTTACAAATGCGCGTATATATAGATATATTTGCATAGAAATTTACAAATGCGGGTATATATAAATATATAATACACAAACACATATTGCTTATATTACATTATATGTCTCCTCATACAGATGTAAAACACATCAATGCTTTGCGCCAAATAGATCCGCTGCGAGGACCAAACGCATCATTCTGACGGAGATCACCCGGGCCAACAAAGTCTTGGAGCAGGCGCAGTTCCACGGTGCGGTTGAACTCTAGCTGATGAAGACCTGAAGGGGGTGGATTCATGGTGATCATGCAGATAGATATTGTGGTTTATGTGACTATCTTTACAACCAGTGGTTGATGATAAGGGATAATAACATATCATAACTAATTAGCCTATGTGGATAGATTAGTGGTTTATCATGGTGAAGCATTCGCCAGCTAGAATAGTTGTAAGTCCATATTTGTAATGGTGGCGATAACTATATGCGGGCTTGTCTATTTAGCTAGTTATTTTAGATATAATGCATGTAGATTTGGTGGTTTATGCAATTAACTGGTGGTTAATCATAGGGGGGAACAAGCAATCATTGTGGTGAAGCAGCTATAGTTGGTGGTTTCGTAAAAACTGTGGGTACCCCAAAATCATCCTTGATATTCATCATTTATGAATATTTGTTCAACCAACCATTTGTGGGTTTACCTCTTCTGAGAAACCACCACATTTATGTTGAACCATACACATGTTTAATATACCCTTATGTGTACATATATATATATGATTATATTTATATACATATATATTTATATATATATGTATTTAAATATACATATATATATATATGTATGTATCTAAATATACATATATATATATATATACATAAATTTCTATATATATGTAAAAAATATATATACACATATAAATATATATATATATATATTGATGGAGGATATTGGCACAGTATATAGTTCTGTGAGATTCAACTTCCCCACCATCCCCGAGTGGAGACGCGATCCAATTGGGAGGCGACCATGCAGGATTGAATGGTAGGGGACGGGATTAGTGATGTTTGTTACGCTCTGGTAACTAACATAGCAATCGAAAATGACCATGTTTTATTGAGATTCCCTAGGAAACCATTACTAGTTGTTGGATTTTCCATTGCCATGTTAGTTTATCAGAGGGTACTGTTGATGGTTAGTTCTACTCATGTTGATCCCTCTTGTCGTCCATCGTTGGTGTTGTTACATGTTTCATTATCATAGCTCACATGATTGCGCTCTCACATCCAAGCTAAAAGCAGAAAGTGCACCATTTGTAGTATTTCGTACTCAGAGGTTTTACACATTGGGGGTGTCATTTTCCCTTTGCTATGTTACACCAGCCGAGGGTTTGAACCATGACACCGCCGAACCTTGGGTCGGGGAAGGCTGGCGCCCAGGGTGCCCATTCCTGCAGGTGGAACAAGGCAAATGCAAGTGGCGAGAAGTTTACAGGTGCCCACTGCGCCCAGCGTCCATATCCTTGAGCCCAGTGGAGAGCAGTCAACGAGTCGGGGAAAGATCTCTGCGGTGCAATTTTGCTTCAACCATCATTACTGTCCTTCAAATGCCTTCAAGTCTACATGCATACATACATACATTCATGCATGCCTACATGTAGACATACCATTTCACCCATATACTTTAACTGTTCTACATATAGTTTTTTTGTCAAAACCTGGAAGACAAATTCTTGTTCAACTATTCTAGATTGTTATTTTGCTAGATTCATTCTCAACCAATGATCTCAACCAAAATACTTAGGTAAGCATAGCTTAAAAGTTTGAGGTTTCATCACCCAAGTATATGATTTCCCAACTTTTAGTCAAGAAACCATATGATTTCCCTATATCATAGCTTGCCTCTCAGGTTCCCCACTGATTTCCCAACAGTCACAGCTTTCATCACCTCCCAGCTGCGGCTTCGCTGCAGGCCCCTGCCGTTCTTCACGCAGCACAAGATCTACGTGCAGATCGAGGTTCTGGCCGCCACGCCGCAGGCGCGGAACGTGTGACGTGCAGAACGTGACGCGGCGACCCCAGATCGCTGGAGTGGGGTCATGGTGAAGCATCGACCCTGGAAAACTGTGGCGATTGCTATATGGTAGTTTCTCAAAATATGGGTACCCCAAAAATGGTTGGTTTATTATTATAAATAATTAAACAAGGGTGATTTGGGGGTACCCCCATTTTGAGAAACCACCATATGGGGATATATTTAACTAATATGTGCGGTAATTCATACAGATAGATTTATAGTAATAGAATACTATTTGTAATACATACTAAATATTATATAATCAATTTAACTAGTTAGTTCTACTATAATACATATGTATATATATATATAGATTTGGTGGTTGATGAGATTGCCTGGTGGTTGATAGGGCATCAGAAGCAACAATGCTGATTAAACAACTACTAGTTGGTGGTTTCTTCAGAGCTGGGGGTACCCCCAAATCATTCAATATGAATAATTTGTAGCAATAAACCATCCATTTATTGGGTTCCCACTTTTGAGAAATTTCGGCCGTGACATCACCTACTTTCGACAAGCATTGCCACACATGCCGGGACATAGTTTGGGGACATAGTCTCGCAATTTGCTTGCTTCAGTTGTTGCATGTTGGTGTTGAAGTATTAGCCATCTGCCAGATTCCGAAAGCTATTAATTTTGTAACAGCCAATGAACTCATTTCCACCTAAATGTTGATGACATGAATTGGTTGGTTCCATCCCGTTCATTGTTGGGTCATTCCATCAATACACCCATGAACACTCGTATCTCATTAACATCACCAACAACCACACAAGGCTATTCACCCATCACTACAAGCTGGTGAACAGTTCCGAAATAAACATTTAGTCAACATAATCAACAGCCCATGATGCGTATAATAATCTCATTAGCCCGATATAAGCCACATAATCATGAGCCCAATGGCAACCAAGCATTTCAAGCAGCCGTTCTCCTGCCACCAACGGTGCTGCTGTGCAGGTCTTTACCAAATGGCTGGGCTGGATCGAGTCGGGGCCTGCGGTTCGAAGGGTTGGATTGGATCGTGCTTGGTATGATAATGATATGTTTGGGAATGATGGTTATATATGACAATTAAATACAATTAATGGCTAATTAACAATGGTTAATAATGGTTGGTAATGATGGTTATATATATATAACATAGGTTACAACCATTATATGATAGTGGTGAACAATGCTTACAATAATGGTTGATAATGATATAGGGGATATGATAATGATATGTTTGGGAATGATGATTATATATAATATATAAGTTACAACCATTATATGATAGTGGTGAACAATGCTTACAATAATGGTTGATAATGATATAGGGGATATGATAATGATATGTTTGGGAATGATGATTATATATATAATATAAGTTACAACCATTATATGATAGTGGTGAACAATGCTTACAATAATGGTTGATAATGATATAGGGGATATGATAATGATATGTTTGGGAATGATGATGATGGTATGATATGAATGTTTTACCATTATGGATCATTGTCTGCTTGTTTATGTCACACCAGTTTCTACATCAGCAACAGCAAGTGTTTATGTCAATGGTGGTGAAGTGACAGTCACGTGATGGGTGGAGCAGTGGTCATGTGGTTGTTTCGCAGAATGGGGGTAATCATCCAATTTCACTCATTTGTCGTAATAGACCAACCATTATCGTTGGTACATCCCCTATGATTGCTTATAATTCCTTTGTTAATGCGAATTGTTAACCACTATAAGCCAACCATCTTTGGGGGTTCCCTATGGCTTGAGAAACCGCTCATCAAATGGTATCTCCCAAAACGATGTGCACCACACTACTATCAGTGTTCCAATTGCACTGATTACTGTTGATATTATTATCGTGGTGATGTTTTAGGTAAACAGCAATGAAGAGAGCCGTTAGATAACCACAATCATTCATTCTCGTTCACCATCATTATTGCTGAGTTATTTGCCATCAACTATTGCCAACCATCATCAAGCATCATTACCCATCACAAACCAGGTTTAATCAATGTCTATTCACTATTCACCCGCATTAAGTATTGTCAACAACCACTACCACTACAAACGAGAATCATTATCCATGCTTAAATATCTTATGGTTGACTGGTTGGTGGTTTCAAAGATTTTTTATTTTCCCAAACGTAGTTATTAATAAATGGTTGGTTGACAAGCATACTTTTCATGGGGGTGGTTCAACCACCAACCAGGTTAACAAAAGATTGTGGATTAGTAACCATTATGAATTTATCAAGGTCACTGGCTAAGTACAACAATGCTTAAGTATCTTATGGTTAACTATTCACCATTACCGCTTCACCCTTGAGAACCATCATCCACCATCAACCCACCGGTCTTTTTCGGGACCAAGGTCTAAGTTGCGACAGTTGGTGAAGCACTTCGAACAGATCCCGTGCTGTGCCGATTTTGTGGGAGGGAGCGGAGAGCGGAGAGTAGCCTCTGGTAGTCCGGAAACCATGCCGAAAACCATGGGAAAGCATGGGAAAACCGTGGAAAAATCGTCATTTTTGTGGGGAAACTCTGGGAAACTATCGGGAATTTGTGGATTTTCCATTGCCAGGTGAGTTTTCCAGACGGTATCCATTGATCCTTCTGAAGGGGTTCCACCATTGGAAGGACCTGGGGTTCCATGGATCTTGCAGGTCCTTGTGAAACTATGGTGAACCCCAAGGGGTGAAACGCGTCGTTTCGGTGAACCAGTTCAATAGTAATCGAATAAAACAACAATAAAACAAACATCTACTGGTGAAAACCCTGATCTTGTTCCATTCAACAACAACCAAGCATCAGATCAGGTTTTTCAACAAGAGATGTTTGTTTTATTGTTGTTTTATTGGATTACTGACCATTCAACAACAACCAAGCATCAGATCAGTTTTTCGAAGGCCAAGAGCATCTTTCTCCTGGGTTCAGATTGATTTCTGGAAAATTTCCTCCCAGCAAGTCCTTTTCTGGCCATCTATCCCCGTCATTCTCGGCCCGCTCGCAATCTTGCCATCAATCAACCATGATCAACCCTTC
Source organism: Symbiodinium kawagutii (assembly GCA_009767595.1). Taxonomy (NCBI): domain Eukaryota; class Dinophyceae; order Suessiales; family Symbiodiniaceae; genus Symbiodinium; species Symbiodinium kawagutii. The sequence goes on from VSDK01021344.1 coordinate 26,504, forward strand.
TCAATGAATGATCAGCCATAAACATTTGCCGACCATCCACCAACCAGTTGTCAACCACTATATAACCAACCATCCATCAACCAGCAAGCATTCATTAAGCAACAATTTGTCAGCCATAAACCACTCATTAACCATCCAGTTGCAAACCACTAAGCGTCCATTGATCAACAATCAACCAACCACTAACCAACCATTGACCAACCATAGACCAACCATTAAGCAACCATAGACCAACCATTAAGCAACCATCAACCAACCACTTTTGCTTCTTCCACCAACCAACTAACCAACTAACCAATCAGCCATTAACCACTAACCAAACTAACCAACTAACCAACCACTAACCAATGAGCTCTAAACCGCCCACCAACTCAAATGGTGGGATGGCCCCCCGCTTGCCCTGCCCCAGGTCAGTTGCAGTAAGGTCGGGGATGCCCAGTCCTGCCGTGTTGGCCGTTGATAATGGTCCACTGCCTGGTGACTATCCGGTAACTACCTTGTTCTGTAGATGGGTGAATCATCATGTTCGTGCTGATATCTCATCCACTCATCATCGATGTTGTATCTGAATGATTGAAATCATGAGCTCGATCATCATCATCATCATCATCATCATCATCATCATCATCATCATCATCATCATCGTAACCCTTGTTGTTTGCTCGAATCTGTTGAGCAAATCCATCCATTCATCCGGGTGAGTACCCCCTGCTGCCGTCGGTAAGGCCTTGGCCCAACCACTTGTCCTTCCAGGCGGTGGTCGCTTGCGTCGCTCGCGCTCGAAGCTAGCCCTGGGTCAAGCATAGCCAACCACCGTGGTAGGAGGTACCGTAGAAGGAAACTGCTGGAGACTGACCTGCTGAGTTTGCCGAGTTCACTGAGTAGCTGGCAGCCCATCCGCTTGTAAAACTGGGGGATTGCCAACTAGGTAGTGGTAGTTGAACATGAAAGTAGCACCAATTGACCAACCATGATTGAGACTTGAAAAACCCTGGCGACTTCTACAGCAATGCGCATAATGTGCTGCCACTATTGATGATTTGTGCTGACAGCCAGTCGGGTCCTTGTGCCAGGACCCTGACTGGAAACATGCTGTGTCTGTCTTCATGGGTTTGCCAGGGCTCCCCAGCGGGTGTGGGCAGATGCGGGGGGGTTCAATGCCAACTTTCTTGAAAATCAACAGCAAAAAGGGATAGCAAGGAGCACTAGGGATCACTACAGAATGATTGCCAGTTGCAGATGCTCATTGTCCATGATTGAACTTTCCCTGATGAGTGAGTGTTGTTGTTCTGCCTCTTCTGGTTGCTGCTTGTTACAGGCCTATGACATCAGACGCTTACGCATTGTCAATCAACCTTCGTGAACAAACCATTATGTATTTATACATATGATATTCATTGCGCACTTACTAAGCGGTTTTGGAGACAACTGGATCATCTGTCATCCTCAGAGCTGCCTTTGGCTACTAGACCCCTGGACGCTTACATCAAGTCACTTCAGTAATTCTGGGTGTAGATGGTAATGATGCCCAAGAATTGCAGGCTGTGCTGTCCTCCAACAATGTTTGGACACCCTCTAGTATGAACAGTCATATCGCTGCCCTCGCTATAGAATGGTTGTATCATGTTATACCCAGTTGTGACACATGAGCAGTGATGAAGCTCGTTGCTGGATGATGATAGAGGCAGATGTTACTGCCTTGGTAAACCCTTCTGGGACTGCAACCATCACCAAATGATAATAATATGATTGTGGTTGGTCAATTGTTGGTGTGTTGGCCTTGTACATACACATGCAATATGCTTCTGTTGCTCCTGGTCGTTCTTGGTCATACCTGCCTGGGTGGATTACAGCTATGAACTTAGCTTTTCAGCTTTTTTGGGATATGATTGATTTACCATATATATATATATAATCACTAAAAGTTAGACTTTTAGTAAGGGATCTAACAGCCACCAAGCTGCCCATATTGGCCACGGCTTCACCAAGCAGCTACTTCTTCCCCATGGTGGCACAGACTTGGCCTTGAGGACGGTTGAGAAAGGACCGGGACAGCAGACTCATTCAGAGCCCTGGTTGCAACGCGAGAGCTATGAGGGCTGATGAACAAGCTGGTCAAGGGACCCATGACATGGACGAACTTGGTTGGTTAAGGGGAGATCCTGTTTGGCATCGCGTTGATCCAGAGTTAAAGGACCCATGACATGGACAAACTTGTTGGTGAAGGGAGATTCCATCGAGTATTTCGTTGATCCACAGCTAATTGTGGGCTATCCCCCTATCATAGCATTAATGTCATGGAGGATGCATGTGTATACATGGTGATATTGATACATACTACATACTGGTAAAAGCTGAACTGATTTTGTTGCTGATGGTTGGTTGTGGTGGTTGTTGCTATTGAGGTTGTGGTATATCAGACAGTCATACGATGGATTATCATCTCCCTTCATCAAAGATGGGAGCCAGCTGATTGGTTAATCATCAGCTGTCCAATGTTATAACGACCATTAATTATACCCTTTGACGGCTTAGTAGTATGTAATTCACCAGCTGATAATTGCTCCCACACTGTACCCATCATAAATAAAGCAGCCACCTGGGGGTTTCTCCAAATAGGGGACCCACAAGTTACGGTTGGTTTATTACTGTAAATGCTTAATGAACTGGATGATAAACTGGGGGTTCCCCTGTGGCTTGAGAAACACTCATTTGACCATTATTGACGATGATCAACCATTATATTCCTAGTATTGTGGGTCCTCGGCCATCATTAAATTCCATCATAAACTGAACAGCCATCTGACAAATTCTGCAATGTGGGAGCAATGATGCGGTAAGCTGGTTGAAATTTAATGCTAATCAGTATCCCCATCATTCATTGACAGCATAACGAGCTGGCAATATCTAACCACAAGCTGGTGACAGTGACAGCAGGATAGAACCGGCTTTTACAAATTGATCAAATCAGCTTGCAAGCCATGTATAGATGGGTAGCAATATCAACAATTTGAAGCTGATCGGCACAAGTACCACGAGCTATTTGTATTGCTTATACACCTCTTTGCTTACCATTTGATTATCTGAGAAACCAACCCGGAAGCCGTAAAACGACATAAAATCACCATACAAATGAAGCATGTGGAAGCTATAAAGCATAATTTTTCATAGGCCAACTGGGCACCATTCCTATGCGTTTTCCACGCCACCAGGACCGCCACCCTCAGCTGTCAGGTTGACCTCCGCCGCACCGTGGTGCGTTTCGTCGAGATCATCAACAGCTGGTGGAGGGCCCAGTGGGGGGCTGGGCGCTGGCTGGGCTCACCCAACATCTCCCAACCATGGCGCCATGAGAGAAACCGTGTGGTGCTGAGGGTTCAGCATTGGTTCAGCCATGGTGTTACTTGATGAGTTGGACTTGGACCATCCTTGGATCTGCAGTGGGTGGGTTTGGTGTTGCTTTTGAGTGGTTTTAGTAATCTGGGGGATGATTAGAACATATGCCACTAACAGCGCCAAGATTGACGAATTGACAGCTGGTTTCACCAGCATGGCTCAGATCAAAGATCTCTACTAACCCACGAGCGAACCATTCAGAAACCAGATGCTACGAAGACCATGGAGGTAGACAGCCACAAATCACAAGTCCACTGGCCGTGAGCGCTGATCCAGCATCATGGACGCCAATTTAACCAAAAACAGCAGGTCATTTCCCAGCACATGTCATTGCTATGTCATTGCTCCAGTTCTTCAGCATCAACACTACATAAATACTATATATATATATATATAGGAAGACCATTTACAGATAGCAACTGATGGATCTCTTCCTATAGCAACTTGTTCCTATACATTTACAGATATAGAAAGAGATCCATCAGTACCAACCACCAGCTGCAGCACAACCAGCTGCAGCAGCCTTCGCCACTGAGGCCGGATATGTCTCAGCACACCGGGCAGTGTGAGATGAGAGCACGGGGCACCCAGCACGACCCAGCGCACGCTTGCGCACGCTGTGCACAGCGAGCCAAGGCTTTGGTAAACCAGTGCCATGAGGTGACGGACGCAACGAACATCCTCTCATTGAAAGCAAACACAACTTGTTTAGCGATCCATCAACCATACGAAATTCCATTCATTCCCCACTTGATCAAACAAATCCTCCCACTTGATCATAACAAAAACACACAACTTGTTTAGATCATCCTCCCACTTGATCAACCTTTGCCAACGATCAAACACGATCAGCCATGGATCAACCATCGTGAAAAACCACTGGAGGTTCGCGACGTGCGGCGCCGCGATCTTCCTGCCTTCGCTGTGCCGGAGCCTGGAGGGCGTTGACGCCGAGATGGGGCAACGGTGGGTTGGTTAGGAGATGGATGGGTTGGTTGATGTTGGTGGATGTTGACTGATGGCTTGATGCTGGTTGATGTTTGTTGGTTGATGTTAGCTGGTGTTAGTTGGATGTTAGTTGATGGTAGTTGGTTGTTTCATGTTGTTGACAGGCATCAATGGATAAGACTAGTTGATCACAATGCTCAATTGTTTGAAAAGGTATAACGATGGCTCGTGATTGGAAGTGGAGGATGGTCGATCATGCATGGAGATCGTTCATAATTCGTACTGGTGAATAGTGGATTGTCATTTTCATCATATTCCATGAGCTGGCGGAGAAGCACACCAAATCCAAAGCAGCCGTTGACGTTGAGCTGTGGTAGTTGCTTCATTCTGGTCAACGAATCCCGAGTCAGACTAGGACACAGTCAGACACAGCCACTTTTCGTATCACTATCTGGGTCCAACCATGACACACCCACTGAGTATCACTAATTTGGGGGAGACCAAGTGCAACCATGCGGCGCTACCCTGCGAGCCACATCTCCTTGTTGCACCCGGCACTTCTCCGCGAGGATTCGGAGAAGAAACCGCAAGGACTCCTTCGCGCCTACACGGTGACTCGGCGACCAGAACTCCATGCAGGTCTTGTTGACGTTTCCAATGGTGTTGGTATTAAGCACATCATGTTTTGGTGGATGGTGAAGGAGCATGGGAGCATGTTAGCCACTCATGTTGAATCAGAGGTAAATAAAGGTGGCTGATGCCGGTTAGCCCCGTTCTTTTTCACCAGCTATGACTCAGCGATTTGTCTTACAGATTGAGGGACCAAGGGCATACTCTGAGAGCTTATCAACGGGCGTTTGCTACTCACTAACTCAGGGTTGCAGACCCCACTAGCTAATGTTGATTTGTTGGTCATTTGTTTATTAGTCAATAATCACCAAACGAAGAATATTCGCTAGTTCATATCTGTTCATTAGTTGATGTTGACCAACATACCAGTTATTGTACATCTTCCCCATATCACCAAACGAAGTTGATGTTTTGAATCAGTTCATACTTCGGGGAAGTCGTCCTGTCCTGATGTGCCCGAGCTAAGGCAAATTGTTTTGCAACCATGGTGGACACGATTCATAGAAATTATATGGACCGATTTCTATCGGTGTATGCAACTTTTTTGACCATTTCTGGTGAATCACCACTATAGATATGCATGATTGAAAGCGTTGAATCACTATTAGTATCACTCATATAGCCTAGAACGACTGTTTAACTCTATGGAGGTTTCTCAAAATGGGGGATCCCCCTAATTGGTTGGTTTAGTACTATAAATGATCAATCTAACGGATGATTTACTACTATAAATGGCTCATAAAAGAAGATACCTGGGGGTGCCACGTCATGGCTAGGTCGAAACCGGCCTGATAGCCTGGAATCCCCCGTTACCCTTCTTGGATCTCCCTGGGAAGCGCTCAGGATGATATTCCTGGTGAGGAAGCTGCCCGGATTGCCCAGATGGCTGAAATGGGAACAGCAGCCATTGGTAGTGGTGAGAATGGGAATTGTTACTCATGTTAACCCAGGATGAAGCTAAACCCCAGGTTGATTGATTGGGGGGGTTCGCATTTTAATGGAAAACCAAGGCGAACTTGGAGTATACCCTCTATTCATCAACCAGGGGTTTAGCTTCATTCTGGGTAGACATGAACATTGTTACTACTGGTTGGTGGTTTGAAACATTTGTCATTTTCCCTAGTACTTATCAACAATTGGTTGGTTGACTAATATTTTTCATAGGGGTTGAAACCACCAACCAGACACATTGGCCACATTTATTGAACTGACGATTGGCCAAATTGTTACAACTGTGGTGAAGAACCATCAATTGATCATTTCCTGTCTGTTGGTTGGGAGAGATTTGGAGCTATGCCGCTCTACCTTCGAATGGGGGAGCGCTACCAGGAGTGCCCTAAGCAAATTGTATCAACTGGTAGTGAGGGATGATTGGCAACTGGTAGCGAGGGATTATTGACAACTGGTAGTGATAACTGCAGTCAGATGGTCGGATGAAAACTAGCGGTGCAGTTCTCAACCATCTGACTCTGGCTATCCACCTCAGTGGCTGGACAAATTTGCTCTGACATCCAATCGCTTCAGGGGTTGGGTCACCAATCTATACCCTTGAGTAGATATGGTGCAACCTTGCGGAAGCAACCGAGATCATCCCAAATAACTCCGGTCAAAAATGGGGTTTTGACCAACTGACAATCACCAGGATGAACCATCAAATCATCCGTTTTTCAGATTGTGCTTACTATGGTTGTGCTTGTGTCAATCAACAATGTACCTTCGCCCGTGGCTGGTTTGTTTCCCGATAAATATGACGATTGAGGGATGGTCATGGAGAATCCGAAATGGTTGATGTAATACCCATGGTTCATGTTTGTAACATCAACTATTTTTTGAGGTATTGATGCAAACCGTGGGTAGTACATTGATTACATGTATATAATAGTTGAGTATCATCTATTTTCACTTCTACTCAGTGATCCATGTTACTTTATATCAACCATCATGCCCGTTTGTACCACAACTAAAGCATAATAATAGGAAACACCATCCCAAAATGATGCTTGTCCATGTGGGTGTTTCTCAAAATAGGGGACCCCCCAAACTGCTTGGTCTATTACCATAAATGATCAATCTAAAGGATGATAACTGGGGGCACCCCTATGGGTTGAGAAATCATCATGACTTGCAGTTGAACCATACGTTTGTTGGTGAGTATCCTCTCTTATTTACCATTACAATCCCTTGTCATAAACCATATGACACCACTCAGGCAGCGCCATCGCTCTATTATGAACCATGAGTAGTGGTCATAACTCCTACAAATCACTATGATCCCGATATAATCCCATGGTTTCTATAGAACTTCAGATGGTTTCCATAGGATCAGTGACCACCCCACAACGAATACGCACCGCGCAGCCACCCGTTGTCGTCAGGCTCCAGTGACCCAGGCTCCTGTGGAGGTTCAGTCCGGAGCCCAGCCATTGGAACAGGATATGTTGCTGCCGGAAATGCCGGGGTTATGCAATGGTTCATGGTTACTAGTGGAGAGTTCAATGGGTATATAGAAAGGTATAGAGTAATCAACATGGTCAATCATAGGTCATAGGTTGTTGTGGTTGTTGTGGTTGATGTTGTTGTTATTGTTCTTGTTGTGGTTGATGTTGTTGTTATTGTTCTTGTTGTGGTTCTGGTTGTGGTTGTGGTCGTTGCGGTTGTGGTTGTCGTTGTGGCTGTGGTTGTGGTTGTGGTTGTACTTTTTTTTTTGTTGTTAATCAGCTGTTCCAATCAGCACAAATGGCTTCCCAAAAATCGCTGGTGACTCCACCCTCACTGGATCGGTGAGGTCGATCGAGCCCAGGCCAGGGTGTGGGGGGAGATGGCGACCTGGGAGGATTGACCACGGTGGGTTGGTGGATAAGGCGCAAGCAACGGTGGTTGGATGTGGTTGGTGATGAAATAATGAGTAGAAATCATGGTTAGTATTGGTGTTATTGGATATTATGTAGACATGATGGTTAGTATTGGTATAATTGTGGAATATGATTGGTTGATGATGAACAGTTGGGAAAACGATACTTAAACATGATGGTGATCAGGTAGCTTGATTCGGAATTGTTCACGATAGTGATGGTATGATGGTGAGATTCACTGACAGTGTGGGAGGTATCAACGAATCAAAAGCATCGGGATGGGTGGCTGACGCTGGTTCCGATGGGTCAGCCATGAATCAACATTTCCTCATCCCATCACTTCATCAGCAAACGTTAAAGACTGAAATCCAATGACAACTCACAAATGGCTATGGGTCAATATTAAAGAACCACTAATGGGCGATTATGACAAACAAACTCATAGGAAAAACAATGGTAGGTGAACCAGGGGTACGGGGTGAACTGACCCACAGCCAAATGATGTTGTGAAAGGTCATGATAGTACAGACAATACCAGCAAAATGTTGAATCAGAAACTTCTCAGTCCCGAAGTGAAGTGGTTCTCACTGGCAAACCAAAAGTTTCAGGTTCGTCGCTTGGATTGTTGGTGTCCCAAAAATCGAATCTTCCTTGACCATAAATAACCAGTGATAGTCCCATCATCAGCAATACTTGGCCAGCTCATCATTGATTGTCAAATCATTGTCAGCTGTTGTTGGCCGCTAAAAACACGATCAACCTTCAGGAAATGTGTTTTCTTCGAAACGCCAATTTTTATTAAGCAATGGGTGATTGTTGTTGAGTGCTATCATGAGCAATGTATTTGGACATTTTAATAACTAGTAATCACGTCCAACATTGACCATTGACTAGTTTCTCCACAACATATCAACCATAACAGCCAATATATCAACCATTACGAATAACTAAGCACCATATTTCAGTCAAGACACGTCTTACTAAGATGTTTGCTGCCACAAAAACCGTTTACTAACTTTATGATTTCTGTGATTATCGTATGTCAATCAAATGTCAATATGAAACGATTTCATTAATGTCAGCCATGTCTCATTCATGTTAGCAGAAATATGAACCATATTTCATGGATGTTGATGTGGTCAATGTGAAACCATGTTTCCTTCATTTTTGGGTTTGTGCCAAGCCATAGTGGTACCCCCAAAACCAATGGTCTCGTAATAAAATGATCATTTTTTGTTGGAAATCACAGTGGGTTTCCTTCATGTTACTAGGTGATTACCAAGGAAACCCATTCTCCCCCCAAACCATCACAAGACATATCTAGCTAGTATATCCCCTACTACTTGTTAGTTATCATCCCCTGTTATTAACCATCAACCAGCTAGTTAAACCATCAAAATGATCATTTTTTGTCGGTTGTTGGTTACCATTTCTTCCCAACATGTCAGCCATCGTTCCTGGCAGCCGACCGTGTCAGCCATTTGTTCAGCCTGGCTGATTCTCCTCAGGTCGGCCGAAGCCGAAGGCGGGCGGCGATCCAACCATGGCTGATGGTAATGATGACCGTGACATTGGTCTTTCTAGCGGTTTGGATTGGTTAATTGTCAAACAATAAACCGCCTATACCAATGATCTATAGTGGTTTTCAAAAAATAAACCATGTATAGTGGTTATCAAATGATTAACCATAAGTAATCATATTCAACTATGACGATTTGTTGGTGTATGATTTTGATTATCAACCTCTGAGTTGTGTCATTGGTTTATAAAGTGATCAAATAACAAACCATTATGATTTGTATTTGTTTATGATGGCTGGTAATGATGATCACTACTGCTTATAACACTTTCATGAAACAAATAAATGTATGACAATAGTTTTCATCATTCGACAGTGGTGCATGCCAAGATGGTTTATGGGATATTATGATGGCCATGTCATTTATGACTATGTTTACTACAGTGGTTATTGCTTGTGGCGCTTGATATAGTGGTTGATCTTGCGCGGATCTCCATGGCGTTTGGTTGAGAGTGGTTGGTGTTGGGTGAGAAAACGTTGGTGGTTGTTGATGATGGTTGATGATTTAGAACGACAGTTGAACGGTTAGCGAAGAACGCACCTGCAGATGAGCGTGTAGATAAATCACTTTAGCAACTTTTACATATAGTCGTGAGCTTCTGTCTCATAGCAACCTGTACATAAATCATGCAGTATATGTTTCGTTCTATGTGCACATTCGTACATATGCGGAAATGTACATAGAATCAGAATGTACATTCATGTTTGTCATGTGCAGATCTTGTTTCCAGACAGCCCTTTTCAAGCCCTTTCCTTTGCCCAGGTCGGAAACGAAGACTGGTCGGGAAGACTCAGGGGATGGAATTGGGGACCAGATTGCCAAAGACTGCTTGGCGGCTTCTCCGAAATGTTTAGAAGAACATACGACATCTCCAACAATTTTAATAAAACAATCAGCACCATGGGATGATGAAGGAACAACCAGGACTTTGTCACATATGGGATGATAAAACAAAGTCCATGGGATGTTCTGGTTGAAACCACCTCTGGTTGAAACCCACCATCCCTTTTAATTTGGGAGCATCCAAAGCTTTTAACAATGAATGCTACTCTGTTAACAACACATCTCGAACCTGATAAGAGCAATCTTAACAATTCATTGACAAGCTTAGTCTGAGTTGTCTTAGCAATAACGAGTCATCTTAACAAGCTTAGTTATAACCTTTACCAGATAGGATGATAACCAACCTTGTTATACCAACCTGGTTTATATGAGTTGAATAAACCTGTCATATTACTCATTATCACCAGAAATTGCTACTAATTTCGTAAGCAGTGAACACAATTTCTTGCATATTGAAAACACGGAAATTATAAACCAAGGTGAAACTGAATCAGTCATATATGAAGCTAAATCAGTCATATAACAGGTTTTTCGTTATACCCATTCTCAGCAGAAAACTGGGTCTTGGAACTTGATCTTGTGCTTTCAACGGAGTTCTTCGTGCCGAGGAACCCTTGAAGCCGTTGGCGCCGGCGCCGCGTGGAGACCCAAGGGAGGCCGTGGTTGTTGGTTGGATAGTGACTTTCTGGGAACTGAAAAAGCTAGAAGCAGATTTTAGATGATCGCAATATCGGAACTTCTGTTTTCCATTATTTTCCATTATTTTCCATTGTAAATCAAGTCTATAACAATATTCAGCTGTTTGTTTATTTGATGTTTCCAGCTGTTCAGTATGTCTAAATAGACCAAACAAGCTACGATATTGTCTATTTGTTTCAACAAGTATGTAACTTCGGTCACTTTTGAGAAATACAATCCACCATTGTTGGACATATTGTTAGAAACAGTCGATGATGAAGGGTTGGATTGTGGAATGTCCAGGAACTGGCTATTGACAGCGGATTTTGGTGGTTAACAAGCAACAGTCAGCAACAATGGTGGATTACATGACCACCCCTGGTTGATCAGCAGGAAGCAATACTTTTGTCGACAGCAGGAGGTGTCGTATAGCAGACCCTAAGCACGTTGATTCAAGCGAACACCAACATGATGGGTGTCTGCATTATTCAGCATGAACTAGTCGTTCTTTGCCAATCAGGGGGGTGGGCGAATGGCAGGTAGACAGAGACATGACAGCGATGCGAACGTGCCAACAGTTGGCTATTCTGTTGACAACTTTGGGATGTGAACAGCAGGGGTATCAGCAGGGAACAGATATAAGAAACAACCATGGTTTATCATTAGCCACCACATGTGACTACCATACAATTGGTAGTTCATCCAACATAGATCCTTGGACTGGATGTCCCCTGCTGACGAACCATCAATAGCTATTGTCATCTATTGACAATCTATGGTCCATTATGCAGCTATCATTCGACAATCAATCACATCAGCATCTCAAACCACTAGTCAAAGCAATGTAGCAATCCGAATTGTTGGTAAATGACTAGTAATATTGTGTACCAGCTACGGATTATCGTGGCAAAGTAACTCTCATACTCACTACAGTATTCTTGTTCGTTATTTGTTGTTCATTGTAATGATGATGAATCATCATAAGTGATTCCTGACTGGGCTACTAATTATCCTGGCTAGTAATCGGATTAGTCATCAACACATTGATGAGCCACGGTTCACATTGTGGCTGATTATCATTTTAGTGATTACTAGCAATTATCATTAGCTATTGTATTATCATTGTTAAGATTGACTACCTCTGGTTTATACACGATTATATAACCCCTAGCCACTGGTGTTTACTAATCACTCATCTCGATGTTCCATCCCGAAAGTGCTCTCGAGACTTAGGGACTCTGGCGGATTGAAAGTGCCGGGAGCCTCAGCGGCGTGTGTCCACGCATTTGTGATCAATGGTTTCAGGGCTTGAAATTATCGAATAATATTATATCAATAATCAGACAATCATATCAATAATATCATATCCATAATCAATATCAATATCATATCAATGATCCGATAATTAATCATGATGATATCATATCTTTCAATCATCCATAAAAAGCCATACATATGCATCAAAAATAGTACGTGCATGGAATAATTTTAGGGATTGAAATCATATGTATATCTTAGCTATGTATGAATATCGATGAAAAGGTGTATGTGGATGTACGTATGTGTGCATATAGATTTAGGTGTGTGTATATGCAGGTGCCGATATTCAATTGCTCTCGCTCACATGATTGTATTTTGTTGGCGCGTCATGCGGTTACCACTATTTTCAGTATCAATGCTGCTGAGTCTGATCACTTCGCATGTATTGGCGAATATTTTTTGTTGCCACTTCGAATTGATGGCAGTTTCTCAAAATGATCATCATGATCCTTCTTGGATGATTGGGGGACCCCTACGCTGAGAAACCACCAGATTTTTATCCCAAAAATAGTTCCTAAGTATCCAGCTTGCCGCACCAGAAGTTCACCAAGTGCGCACATGGAGAACAGCACAGTTGTCGGAAATCACCCAGAAGCAGCTTTCAAAAGTTGCTAGTCCATTTGCTGGTAGCCGTTCCTATCTGCTTGCGCAACCAACCAGCAGAACGCTACAGCATGTGGCTTGATGGCTGTATTATGTTCATGACTGGGTCTTGAATTCGGGAACCCCAAAGATGGTGGGTTTAATGGATATTAACCAGGGGATGATAAACGATCACAGGGGAAATGCAAACTGTAAACGATGGTTTATGACTATAAACGATGAATATCAAGGATGAGTTGGGGGGTACAGCCAACTACTCAGAAACCAGCATATATAATACTACAAATCTGCCGGTGCCTTCAATATCGCTTTCCCGGTTACCTGATTGTTGATAGCCGCTCTCGTGATACAACAAAATATGTTCAAAATCTGCTGCCATCAGCATTCCAGCTAGTCTATCAACCCCAACTTACAGATTTCAGACCAGTTACCCTCCGGTAAACTAACCTGGCAATGGAAAATCCATCATTTATTGGTGGTTTCCCAGGGTTTCACTACAAAATATGGTGAAAATCCATTGCCAGCTTAGTTTACCAGAGGGTTATGAACCTTGCTAACCCATCGATGGTAACTTGGGCATGCGCAACCCTTAACGCTTAGCTGCAGAACCCAGGCGTAAGGTGTCCAAAATTCCCGTGAAGTTGGCTGAGAGTTAGGGGCGGTCCCGGTGAAAAACGCCGTGCGTGGGAGGAAACTTGTAGTGCAGACCTCCAAGTGATCAGATGTTGGTAGATGTTACTTTAATTGGTAACAATAATTGATATATGTATATATAATATATATATATAAGAGATATTTATATATATATATATATTTATATGAAAATAGGTTATTGATATATTTTGATAACTCATTTATATATATATATATATTTATATTTACATTGATATCAAAATAGGTCATTAGATTGTGAGATCAATATTGGATTATTGCAGGAGTGGTTTTAACATGATGTTATTACTGGCTGTCAGTTGGGAAGGAACGAGGCCAGGAGCCGTACCCAGTGCTGGCCCTTTAAAGGGGGAGGGCAGGAGCTACCAGGCGAACTTTTCATCCAAATGGTAGATGATGTAATTACATTGGGGTTGCAGGTACATGACAATTACATATACATACAATGGAAGGTAAATCTTTTATCCAAATGGTAGAGTTCCATATGTACATTGTACATGATATATTTATTAACCAATGAATAGATGTACATATAGTTCTTACCACTTTTGTATCAACTATCATTCTTAACGAACTGCTATATATATATATATACTAACCACATATTCACAGGTAAATTCTATGAATTTACATTAGAAGGTGCATCTTTACATTATGCCTATCATATTATGATGATTTGATATCTATTCGATTGTGAGATCTTGTTTCTTGTGTTTATCAATGGTACATATACTGTCAAGTTTGATTATATTATATATCAATACTTGATCATGTAATCATCAGGCAATCGATGTGTAGATATGATTCATGATGAGATATCCAATTCTAAGGGAAGTGTCCAAGCACTTTGATGATATTCTAACATTTTTTTCTTACTCTTAGATATTGTAAATTCTATCATTATCAGTTACATGTGCCTGCAGTGTATTTGAAGTGTTGAGAGGGAGAGACACGCACACACACACACACAACACACACACACTTTTTGTAGCCTGCAGTATGCTATTTTGAATAAACTAGAATGTGCATTCATACATTATTGAATTATATGAGTATATTTACTCAATGTAAGTAGTACCCGCATGAGTCAGGGGCAGAAGTTTCCAAGCATATAGGTGCTTAGAATAAAAGTATTCGTGCCTGTAGGATGCAGCGCCCCAAAATCACCAGCACAACAAAAAAACTTGTGCAACCCAACACACGACGTGCTCAAAGTATCACACTAGTCACACAAGAATTCATGTGTCCAACATCACTTGATGCCATTGCAGAAAGCAGTCTTGGAAGATGTCCAGATCCACCCCATGTTACGCCTATCACCTAAGATGACCATTCTTCATCTCTCCAACATCTCCTCAGGGAGCACTACTAACGCGGAATGTGGTGGTGTGTTGTGTGGTGGTGGGGTACCAGGTGGTGTGTTAGGTGGTGGTTTGTGATGTGGTGGTGTGAGATGAGATGGTGTGTTCTTTGGTGGTGTGCTAGACTTAGTAGGTGGTGGTTTCTCAAAATAGGGAACCCCTAAAAATGGTTGATTTATTACTAATAATGATTAATAATGGATGATTTGGGGTACCCAGGTAATTAGTGTGTTGTGTGCTGGTGTTTGATGTAGTGATGTGTTATATGGTGTGAGACGTGGTGGTATGAGATGCGGCCCGGTAGTGTGAGATGTGATGGCATGTGAAGTGGTGGCGTGCTATTTGGTGGTGTGTCATGTGGTGGTTCGTTCTGTGATATGGTGGTTGTGTTATGTGGTGGTGTAATTAATCACTTGATTTATGATATTATTTTGAAAAATATGCGTAGCCGGAAGTTTCCCCACTTCGTAACTGCAGTTCCCTTGAATATATCATGAATTCAATATTTGGATATATGGTGGTTTCTGAAAATAGGGGTGCCCTCAAATCATCTAGTTATGCACCATCTATAGTAATAAACTCCAACCATGACTTTGGTCCTTCCCTGTTGTAAGAAACCATTGCTTCAGGAATCATCGTTCAAACTCAACCAAAGGTAGCTAAGTAACTTGAGTGAGATTTTTGTTTAGATTGTTAGATGGTGAATGACTCTACATTGTTAAACCAGGAGCAACTAAGTAACTTGATATTGGTTAACAATAAGTGACTTGGTTGGATGGCTTAGCCACAATTCGCGATTGTTAATCAGCCACTATCAAGATCAATCTCTTAAACAACTCCTGGGTTGGTTATTGAAGTTTCAGAACCAAAACCAAACTGTTCAACAAAGGCTAAGTGACTACTATTTTCGTTGCTGATGGAGTATTGTGGCAACTGCAGTAACTTATCCGTTGACTGGCTATTTGACTATTCTTTGTTCCGCAATGAAGGTATTTGTTGATTATGTTGATACAATAGCCAACCATTGCACAACAAACTTACAACATCCTTGAGGACTCCAGGACTAGGTAGTTTATGATCGAATGATGTTTTTTCTTTCCCGAACGCCACATAAGTTTCCACGCTATAACTTGTCGAGGATATCAACCTGCCATGGCAGGATGAGACGTAGCTTGATCAGCTCAAAAGCCACAGCTATATCATAGTTGTCACAAACAAGCAGCTTGATAATTTGGATAGGGACATGGAAACTCTTGTCTTTAAGCATAGGTCCAACACATCCAAATAGTCTCACGTTCGTTGGAGTTAACACGTCCTTTGTTGCAGAAACGTCAAAAATCCAACTGCTCTGCATGTTTTCCTCCCCAGCGAAGCTGTGAGACGCAGACTCAAAAAGGTGCTGAAACTGTGCAATGCTTGATGTGGGATCACCCTTAATCCCTGAACATTGATGCTTTCTGGTGATGCATCATAAAATGAGACAGAGCAGCGTAAATGGTTGATTTGCTCATGTTGAATTCGATGGTCCTTCAATTAATCGCAATGCAGAACAAGTTGCTCGTTCTTGATGGTTAGTTGAACATGAGCAGAACAATGATGAATGGTCAACAGAATAATGATGAATGGTCAACAATGCTTGCTGGTGAATAGTGCTTGACATCAAATTTGGACCCCAACTTCCGTGTTTGCGAGTAATCAATCTGGCGCTGTCAAAGCCGTAGAGTTGATGTGGGGTTGTCCATGGCCATGGTCTACCCCTATAGCTGGTTAGTTTGCCTAGTGATGGGATGATCTAGCCCGTAGTTTGATCGCTGGTAAAGTTTCTCTACCCTCAAAACTGGTGAGTTTCCCTAGTTTCACACCTTGTTTCATACTAAAGATGAGCAAAGGTGACAGGTGTTCTTACCAAAGATGATCAAGATTAGATGATGGTCTACCCTTATAGCTGGTCAGTTTCCCTCAAAATGATCACGACCGGGGATGGGCCAAGGGCACCACCATGGCATCGTTCAATCCGTGGCAGCTCACCTGGCTCAACCCGGGGCCTTCGGAAAGGGAGAGGCCGGGGAAGTCCAAGCTCTGCCGGAAATGTGTTTGCTCAGCTGGATGGCATATACCCACTAACAGGTTTTTAGTGTTTTTTGGGATATGATAGATTTACCATATAACCACTACAAATATATTTTTAGCAAGGGATCTATAAGCCACCAAGTCAGAAAGTCCAACAAGTACCCTCCGGTAAACTAACCTGGCTAGCTGGATTTTCACCATATTTTATCGTGAAACCCTGGGAAAACACCAATAAATGGTGGATTTTCCAGCCAGCCATGTTAGTTTACCAGAGGGTAGGGGTTTCTCAAAAGTTGGGAACCCTCAAAAATGGTTGGTTTGTTAGAAGAAATGGGGAATGGGGAATGAGTTTATTACAAGAAATGGTGAACACAGGATGATTTTTAGGGGCACCCCTATTTTGAGTGTAGCCAACATATGATTGTATCCGTTGTATCTGTATAAATATATGTTTTTGGATTTATATGCAAAGATAGTCTTGCAGACAATGTGAGCGTTAAACACATTCAAACAAACATATATGTATGTATACATCTTTTATATGGCTGTGGGTCAAAACCCCGTACCCCTGGTTCCCCATCATTCCGAATCATTCCCCATTGTTTTCCTTACTATTACTGGTGATTATCCTCCATTATTGGTTGGTTAATATTGATCCATAGCCATATGTAGAAAATTGTATATATAATTATAATCTATAGAGTGTATGTCTCCTTCTACAGATGTAAATAAAATACATCAGTGATGTGTTCAGCTGGTCCCCAGGATCAGCCCCGATGACCATGGTGGTCGCAGGAGACGAGCTGGTTCGGTGGGTGGCGGGCTGGAGATAGCTGGTGGATAATAGGTTAATAATAGGGGATAGATGGTTAATAATGGTTAATGAGAGAGGCTTGTGGATAGATGGTTGATGATGGTTAATAATAGGGGATAATAAGCAACAAACTCATGGTTAAACAACTGCTGTTTGGTCACTGGCATTTGTTTATTTCCCCACTTGTTATCACTAGATAAAATGGTTGGTTGACTGATACATTTGATAGGGATTGAAACCACCAACCGGTTATTCATGTCTCATATTTCGTTCATCCCATATGAATCGTTATTAACCATAAACCAGCCATAGCTTGGGTTTCTCTATTTTGAGAAACCACCATTTTTGTCGAACCATGATACACGCTTAATATACTGATGGAGGATAATCGAAGCATTATTCACAATATTGGAAAACTTTACAGCTGCGACTAAACCTCCCTCCAAGTGCGGTAGGGACACGATATAATTTGGACTTGACCAACAACCAACTAGAGTTGGGACTATCAATAACAGCCAATGTCAGTCGGGATACAACCAACAATACCCAAGAAGAAAGGATATGTGCACAACCATCAATAGTGTTATATCTTGGAACATGATGCAAACAATAACTATGATGGTTGCTTGGTTGTATATGGATGTTAGGACTTTCTTGGCACGAGCATGCGATTGCAAGTCCTTTCGAGCTGCTGGTGTTGTGCATTATTGTTATCAACGGAAATCCTTGGAATCTACTTCATTGACGGAAGATAACAATTCATTGTTAATATTCATTGGATTATTTTATAACAATGGTTTGAAACAGATTAAGAAGTTCATGAATAATGGTTAACAGTCATTTGCTCAATCTACTTCAATTGATGTTTAACCATTGGTGTGGATATTATCCCTATTTTCAACCATTATTAGCCTCTATAAACCATCCATGTTCAAAATGTCAATGACAGCTCGAGACTACCATGTTTCCGTTACCGTCGTTGAAAATCACTAGAATTATAGCGAGGAGGGTAAAAATAGATGAAATCTCCATTTTGCTCGTGATCTGTGATTCTTCCACTGCTTATCGGGAAATATGATAGATACCGACTGATTATGTGGAAATCCTGTTGAAATTGTTAGGATATTTGGACGACATGCTGCTGACGTCTGCAACATTTCATTGTTCAGTTTATTGTTGAAGAACTCAGAAAATTGACCATCTGTGGTCCTTTGCATGGGGTTATTAGTTTGCTGCCAATATTCTGCAACATAATCTAACAGCTGTAGCACCTAGCTGCAAAACATGTGCGGGCTTAGTGAAATCTGCTGATGGAATTTGCTTCAGAGAACTTACACTCTCTGATCCAGTTGATGGTCTTAAGCATTTTTGATTGTAATGGTGAATAGTCGGGGACACCAACCAACAAAAGTGGCTAAAAAACAACTACTGGTTGGTGGGTTTTTGGATTTTTATTTTCCACCATATTTGGGGGATGGTTAGCTGGTTCAACCGCTAAACCGTGATTCGAAAAACAAGGAGATTTTCTTGCTTGATGGACTAACCATGATGTTATCTAAATGAAATCCTCCATACATCATAGGATGATTGCTAACCCTCCATAATGATGGACTTTCCATGACACCGGAGGGAAGCTTTGACTTTCTGTGTGGCACGTTTCGGCTGCAGCGCGAAGTTGTGATGGTATGTGAGCGTTCAGCAGAGGCGCTTTATTGTGGAACCAAGTTTCGCCAGAATTTGGTGGATGAGCATCAAGTATATACCCCTAAATCATCCAATATTCATCAATTTTGGTAATCAACCATGATTATAGCCACTGCAAACCATCCACAACTTGGGGGTTCCAAATAGCTTGAACAACTACATGGTTGGTCTCAGCACGCTCCGACCACACCGCTTCCGATTCACCTGGTACCTTTGCTTATCCTGCTTGCTCCCCAGCCATGAGTATATTCAGGAGGCTAACGTTAGATCCAGCACTTCATAAACCGCCATTGGTTTTCCATCAATAGCTGTTGGGGAATCAAAGAAGGAGGTTCATTGGATGCTGGATCTACGATCATCTTCGAGACCCAAGTTCGATGTAAAATCAGCGGCGTGTAGCTTCAATGACCCATGGTGTTCCAGCGTTGCTTCCTGCTGCTGTTGGCTGCGCTGAACAGCACTGGCCAGGTGGAGGAAGTGGCCAAGAAAGATGGGTACCCTCCTGGTTGCGCTTAAAATCACCATATTTTTTGAAGGAAAAGCCTCTAGAAATGGTGGATTTCCCTAGGCAACCGGGTGAGTTTACCGGTAATCGGAAAGCTAATGACGTTTCATTGGGAATATACGCATAGACAATACTGGTTCATCATGGTTGATGGCCTGATACTGGTCAAAAGCTGCTAGAGTGCTTGTAGTCTGTGGCGAACATCGGTGAATAATCCTGATAACCATGATGAATCCTAGATAATCAGCGACAATTGCCTGAGTTAACAGTTAACAACCATCATGAGCACCACCTCCCTTTGAAGCATAGCGTCCCTTCAACAAAATCCCATTGAAGCAGGCAGAGGAGACATCCATCGTGAAAGATGTGGCACATGAGCTGGCACATGATTATGGAGAGCTCACCAACACGAGCGGGGAGATTCCTGTGGCTCATCATCCCATTCCAACCTATCGGTGGAACTTGGGCACTTGTTTCTTTGCAGTGCTGCTGGTGCTTTGCCCAGCGTTCTTGTGTGCAGCTTGTGCTTGGAAGAATTATTTGCGCTACTCTTCCGGTCTGCAGGGCAACTTGGTGCACCTACGATCAGAAGAGGAGGAAAACCTGTTGGCGCCACGCTTCTCTGAAGAAGACTCAAGCAACGCTCTTCGGATGGAAGTGCTGCTTATGCTGCTGTGTCCACTTTTGCCTTTGCTGGCTGCTCCCTGGACAACATGTGCTCGAGGCTCCCCATCATGGCTATACGCCCTTTATTTGCCCATTCTTGCGAGAAGCAAGTGCATAGAGTATAAACTGATGCTCGACCCGCAAGACAGGGCTGTGGGTCAGTTCGGGCCCCCAACGGACCCCTGTCTCTTCACATCCCAAGAATGACGAAACTGGTCGACCTGTTGACATGTTTGCCTAGCATTTTTCTTCAAATTTTTGAACACACCCATGTTAGTTTTGTGTCGATCTGAACAAATGATGCTTGTGGCTAAACATTAGTTGAAGTGTTTGCGAAACATAGCACTATAGTTTGAAATGGTGGCTCGCTATTTCCCCGTGCAACATGGACTATTGCTGGACTATCAACCATGGCCAGCGAACTTACGAAGATGGATGACTTCCCTCTAGTGGGTCGTTTTCAACTTTTTACTGTATTCCTTTGATTTGTTCTAGTAATCACAATATTTGGGATAGTCTGTTGGTTGACAAGCATATTTTCCATAGGCGTTGAAACCACCAACTACTGTTTGAAGATGCTTTAGGGCAGATATCGGCCCCTTGGAACCACCAACGAGTCTTCCAACTGCGCAGCTGAGGATGAAACGCGTGGATGTTCAATGGACATCTTCCGTGTTGCTGGCCTTTGTGTTGTTGGGCCCGTTGGAACATCTGGATTGGTTCACTGATGGCACAGCCCCTTTGCAGCTGGGCGCTCCAAGGGCTGGGTTATGATTGGTACAGCGCAGAAGCATCGTGAAAGATTCCAGCATTATAGTACGCTATTGCCATGATTAATAATATCTGTCAGCAGCACAATAGCAGAATAGCATTGCTGATAGCAGTACTAATGGCATTGGTAATAGCATTGAAGTAACAACATTGAAGTAATAGCACTGGTAACGGCATTCAAGTAGTAGCATTGGTAGTAGCATTGGCAATAGCCAATAGCATCAAAGTACTAGCATTTGTATTAACATTGGTGATAACATAATGATCAATCATAAATCAAAACAATGATATTAGTGGTCAGTAACTATGTTTTCTCACTGGCAATCACATGCAATCACCATGAAACTACTAGTTTCCATCATCAACCACCATCACCGCCATTCACCATCATTGATCATCATCTACCAGGGTTTGCCACCACGAACCTAATATCAAGCTAGTACTACGGATTCTGAACCATGCTTCATCACTACTAATCCCTATGAAGATCATCAAGCATCACCCAGTCATGGTTAACCACCGCTGAGTCTAAAGCCTTACCCATCAACCATCGCTGTCTAAGCCACCAACCATCTGGCAGCTTGCCTCCCAAAGGTGATCCATCATCAACCATCAACCTTACGAAAATCAACCTTCATCAACTTTCATCAACCTTCATCACCAATGAATCAACCATTAATCAACCATCATCAACCACCATCAATCATCAACCTTCCGAAAATCATTAATCCATCATCAACTTCCATCAACCACCATCAACCATCATCAGCCATCATCAACCATCATCTTTCACCTTACCATCATCAACCTTCACCTCCCTCCCTAGGCAAGCCTGGGCCTGCGATGCCGAAGGTCTTCACATCTCGCAGCAGCTGGCCATGGCCTGGGCTCACAGCAGCGCTGCGTGGATTGCTCCGTTGGTCGCGGGCTTTCAGGCGATCACCAGGGGCCTGGTGGTGGGGTGGCCCTAGGGTGGCCCTAGGGTGGCCCTAGGGTGGCCCTAGGGGGGCCTGGATCTTCCAAGGTGGGTAAGGAGTCAGCCCGAGTTCGCCGTGGTGAATGATTAGTAGGCTCAAAATAGATGCACCGAATGATTGTGAATCAATTGATGGTTGATATTGTGCTTGATCATGGCAACGACTGGTTTATAGATGGCTGATTGACGGTTGATTCGTGTTTGACAGTGGGTTGATCATGGCTGTTTAGTGGTCAATACTGGATGGTAACAGGGAAAAGCAACCGACATTTGCAAATCCGGTTTGATGAGACAAAACCCACCAACAATAGCTAATGATTTGCAATGAATGACCGCTGCTCAGCGAGGGATGATCACATGCCAACAACCTCAACCACGATTCGCAATGACAAGGGATCATAGCTGACAAGTATGATCATTAAGGGAGCACCATTGATAGTCTAGAATTGTGCAAAACTCTTCAGAGCCCTGCAGTATTCCGTCCGACTCCGATTGTTTACAGTCCCTTGTTAGTGAGGGTACGACTTGCCCAAAAGTTCCAAGCGAAGTTTGCACAGAACAATAATCAGTCTCTAGACGGTTGATCACAGTTGACTAGTGAATGGTTGAAAAATGAGTTCGGATGGTGAATCACATTTAGCTAGTGGTAACTCGCAGATGGTGAAACTGCACCCCATTTGGTGAGCGAAACTTTGGCGCAGCCTTCCAGGTTTCTGGGCTACTCTTCGTGATTTTGTGCTTCAGTGCTGGATTTCAGCAGTTGATGGGAAGCGATCACGATGACGTGACCATCCGAGCAGATCTCTGCAGTATGTTGGGCCTGGCCGAGCTAAAATGCTGCGAAAACAGGTGCCTGCTGGGTAGTTTCAACATCTTTCAACAGGTTTAACCCATTGTTTGGGCTGATTTTCAATGAGCGGATGATGGTATGTGATGGCTTCAAGCTGGATTGATATGATTAACCATTGACCATCATCAGTTGGCTGCTGGTTTCAATCAATCTTTGGCTTCAAGCACTTCACTTGCGCATGGCAACGATGCATGGTTCCCATGTCATTTTAGGGCATGGATGGGGCAACCATGTCATCCCCGGGCATGGCCACCCATGGCCCTGCAGGTATTCGTTTGCCAGCTTCAACCGCTCCTTCTTCGTGGGTTTGTCGAAGGTGCTGTGCGAAAACGTGCCGCAGCTGGTGCTGCAGACGTCCTTTCTAGCCTTGGTTTGGGACGACTTGGCCCCGCTGGGACGGACCAAGATGCTGCTGAGCGTGGCCATGGGACTGCTGAGTGCTTCGCAGAAGATCCTGAAGGTGCTGCCGGTGCCCTTCAAGGGTTCGGAAGTGATGATGAATTCATAGGTCATGGGTTTTATATGGGTTCAATTGTGGTTGATGAGGGTTACAAATGTTACAAGTTGCTTTTAGTGATGAGTGCTTAATGAAGCTTTGTAGAGGTGCTTAATGATGCTCGGTGCTCAATGATGCTTCGTAGATGCCTAAGGTCGGTCAGTGCTAAAGGGTGCAGATATGCAGTGCTTGAGGATGATAATCAATGGTGAGGATTGAGAACTGCTGGCTCAGAGGCGATTGCAGGGTTGAGTCAATCAGATTACTGGGACTGACCACGGATTATTTCACCCAGGATTTCAGTCAATGGCCTCCTTGTTGCTCGTTGTTGGCCACTGACATTTTTGCGCTCAACTTAATCACTGTGCTAGGCTAGCGGGCACAGACCCTCGAATAGCAGCAAAGTCAAAGTCAGTAATCACTGTGCATTGATTTCATCAACCGCCAGTAACCGCCATCAACCACTTAGTAACCATCAATGACTATTAACCACCAGGAATAACGATCAATAGTAAGCAATATCATTTTGGTGAGCCACTATTGACCACCTAGCAATCACTATCAACCATCCTTTGCCATCCTTGACCCATCATCAACCATCATCAACCACCATTCACCATGAGTGCGCGCTACACTCATTGGCCACCCTTAAACCCAGGTGAAATGACTAGCTGTTGTCGTTTTCATTGTGCAGGTGGTGTTGCTTGCCAGCTGGATCCGCGGGACGGATCGTCGCCAATGGTTTTGCATCTCAGTGCCTAGTTTTAAGGCAACGTTTGCAGGTCGGTTGGTTGATATTGGTTGGTGGTTTGATCGACATTTGTTATTTTCCCACTCGTAATTGTTGAACAATGGTTTGTTGACAAGCGTATTTTTCATGGGGGCGGTTCAACCACCAACCAGTTTTGTTTTTTTTTGACGACGTTCTTGGTGGTGAAACAGTGGTGAGTTCAGGGTAAGGTGATGGTGAAATGAATGGTTAAGATGGCTTGATGATGTTTCAGCACTGACCCATGATGGTCAACAGTAGCAAATGTTGGTATATAATTCTGATTATTCAATCACCGCTGGTACTGGTTTATCTTTATTTAAGCCAATGATGGTTGCTCCTGGCTGCGTTGAGCATGGTTAGTACTGGTTTAGAACTTTCAGTAGTATCGATCACCGCTAAGCAACTCAAATCAATGATCCTTTCCTCGGTGGCGACTTGACCCGTTAGTTTCCTGCGCGAACTGGGATGGTGACAGGCGATGACTTGAAGTGACTCAAATATTTCTTGGGCATCTTTTCTCACCAACAGAAATCCGATCCAATCTGCAGCCAAAAATTAGAATATGGAATTGGCTCTAGTCACTAGAAGCATGATCGGTACTATCGACATCCATCCATCCAGCCACCCATCAGGTCATTTTGGTCCCCTACATGTTGGCCCTTCTGGTGCTTCTCTGGACCTTCGCGAAAGTTTATTTCATCTTCCACTGCGAGACGCATCTGTGGAACTTCAGCACCGGTTGCGTGGATCCGCCGTGATCCACGGTTCGTTGTACATAGATGGCATCGGTTGCCGCAGAGGCATCGCCATGGTTCCATGATTAGCTGCCCAAGTCGCCCGAAAAAAGTTATCATATCCACAGATTTCAACACCAAACATAGTTACTGATGGATACCAACTTGGTACTCACCATTCCATATGGTCACTTTACTACGGTTTAGTGACCTTTTCTCCATCTTGGGTGCTAGCGCCATGGACACCATGGCGCCTTCGTTCCCATTGCGCGCTGGGAACGCAAGGGGAATGTACCTGGTGATGGGCCGCTGGCGACCAAAGGGTTGAGCTGCTGCTTAGCATCTGATGCTCACCTAGATGGCTGATCATTGTTGGTTAGTAAATCCAACTATGGTGAGTAAATCAGATGATTAGCTGGATCATCTAATGATTTGTTGGTTAGTAAATCCAACTATGCTGACAAATCACTGGCAAACCAACTATGGCTATTTAGTAACCAACTATGGCTATTTGGCTAACCACTGACATGTCCAATAATAGTTGGCAGTGGTTAGTAAATCCAACTATCATTGGCTATTCCAGGCATCCAACTATTATTGGAATTCCCGACCATTATCAACTACATTCCTCGTGATTTCATAGCACTTGGAATTTGGTTGGTAAATCGTTTGGAATTTGGTTGGAAAACGACAGTTTTCACCATCCATTCAACATCTCGCAAAGGCTAAGTGCTTCTCAAGCAACCTGCCAGTGTCAGCCAGGTTGATGACAACCAGCACTAGTCCATTGGATATTTTTGTCCCTTGTGGCTAAGCATCCCATCCATATACTAGGGTAAGGTTGAAATAAGTAACAGCCATCCACAGTGTCATCTCACCTCCTCATCCTCTCCCAAAAGTGCTTGCTGGGAAAATCTACTGGATACCCCTTATACTTGGATGATCATCCTAGTCAGCAAGTGGCCTGTGACCATGGTTACAAGCCACCTATCAGTGGCATAACCAACTTAGGGTACTTACTAACCATCATTACTAAGTGGGATGGCCACCAGGTTGCAAATTGATGTTGGTCACACTGCAGTTGGTTACAGCCGTTCACTGCTAGCTTTACCACTTAACCTTTTTGGGGGGCCAGTGTTGGCAAATGGGTGTGGCAATTGATGGTTTATGATGGTAGATGGACCTGAGAATTGGAGTAAAGTTTTTTGGGTTGCCCATCCAAAGCCATTTGGCTGGTCACATTTGTGGCATTCTTGGGGTTTTCACCGCGCAATTTGTAGGTAGATATGATGACTCGGCCGAACTCACATAGTTGGTACTCTTTTGTTGGAGGATCTCTTCTGTGTGCCTGCGTGGTGGGGGCAGAATCCACGTTTCCTACGTTTTCTTTTGATTTCTTCTAATCTGTAGACGACATGTTTAACGCACTGTATTAGTACATATATGTATATATATATATAGTATATTTATATTTATATTTATATATATATACATTCATAATGTTAATATTCAGACACATATATAAATGTGTGTACTTATCAATATAGGTATATTTAGATATATAGCTATATCATATCTATGTAGATATAGGTATTTATGTGCAAACCTTGTCTGCACGACATGTCACAGTCGTGTCTCCACACTTGCACTTGCGCTGCCAGGCGACGGCCCGGGCCACGGCACCTGCCAGGTGCGGGGAGTTTCCGGTGTGCCAGCCGAGTCGTTGGAACGGAACTCAGCAAGGGCTACCCTGCAAGGGTAGTCCCTGACCTCGCTAGCCTTGGAAACCATTAATGTCTACCCAGGATTAATAAACCCTAGGTTGATTAATTGGGGGGGTTACCATTCTAAAGGGAAAACAAGGCTTTTAGGGGATACCCCCTATTAATCAACCAGGGGTTTATTAATCCTGGGTTAACATTAAAAGATATGGTGAAAAGATAGCTCGTTAATGGTTAATCATGGGGGATGATAAGTAGCAAGTAGCTTGGGGATATACCAGCTATATATGGCGAGCTGGGTCAATATTAACCGGGAGAATGACCAACAATAGTAGGGAAAACAAGGGTTAATGATGGGGGAACCAGGGGTACAGGGTTTTGACCCACAGTTATGTGGTGGAAACATAGTTCCTAACTTGATTTTCACCGTTTTCACCATGTTTTATAGGAAACCTTTGGAAAGCACCAGTAAATGGTGGGTTTTCTATCGCCAGCTTAGGGACTACCAGAAGGTGAGAAACATGGTCCAACATGATCCATCTAATGTGTAGGCATGGTATGGTTGGTTTTCAACTTGCTGTCAGGAATCATCATTTCTAATAGTTCTTGAATGATCTGAATGGTGAGAATCATTGATGTCCCGAATGGATATTGGTTTTGCAATTGTTCAACTACTGGTTTTGCGGTAATGAACCAACTCCTCATCCCCAGCATCTTCTTCGACCTCCGCAGCGGCTGGACCTTTGGTTGGTGCCGTTTTGGCTTTTTTCCTGTTAGTTTTTTGGGGATCAGGCGATGCCTTGGCTTTGGCAGCTGCTTCCTTCTTGCCCAGCGCCAACTGCTCTTCTCGGGTAACCCACGCCTGCATGGTCAGATTCAGAAGGGCTTTGAAGATCTCTAGGTCGCAATCAAGTATACTTCTAAGATGTACATGTCTGCAGCTTGGAGACTTTCAAAGCCATTCTGAAATTACACAGATGATCTGACGAAAATCGAAGAAATTGCCAAGCAGTCCAAGAATGAATCTGCGATAACAAACTGCCCGCACCGTTCCTGCAGAAGCTGCTTTCAGTGTGTCACCTTTACCAGGTGGGATCCACAGCAAGGGCCGGCGGAGTGGGCGCCGGGTAATAAGATTTCTAACCTGCTTCATTTTGTGTCAAACATCAATTTTACCCGTGGTCAGGTGAGTCGTTTGCGCGGTGTGAGCACAATTGGTGCGAGTGCCTCACAGTTTGCGATGCATTCTCCATTCTTTGTCAAGCTCATCTCGGCCAAGCAGTTGGAGCAAGCTTGTCCGTCCTTCATTGAGGACAATTTGGCTCACGTGGAAAGCAGTTCTACCTATGGTCATGGATGCAAGGACTGGCCTGAAGTGGTGCTGAAAATCAACGCAGCTACTGCAGGTTTGAACGAACGCTCGGCTGGCATGGCCTTTGGAAGCATTGCGAGAGAAGAAGCCAGAAGCCCAAGAAGAGGAGAAACCCACCGAGGACAGGTTGGACAGGTTGGACAGGTTGGACAGGTTGGACAGGTCGGTTGGTGAGCTAATTACTTGGTCGCTTGGCTGCCCACAAAACCACATCAATTCAACGGTGGGAATTCGGATGTTTTTGGATTGCCAGTCGTGTGTGTGTGTGTGTGTGTTTGACCATTGGATGCATATGGATGCATGTTTGTATTGGTTTGTCTTCACTCTCCTTGGAGGAGCCCCCTCGCCAAATGCAGCAGCAACAGGCGCTGGTGCCACAGCGGTGCTACAGGTGCCACAAGTCGGCACCCCCTGAGAAGTCGGCAGAGAAGGCCACAGGTGCCTCTGAGAACCCGCAGAGGCGGAAAAGCTGAGAGGCGAAGCAGGGCAAGCGAAGCTCTGATGATGGGAACTCGGCCGCGACCTGGAGCCCCTTGTCCTTGGTGAAATTCGATGCCACAGAGCTGTCGAGGGGGAGATGTTCCAGTGAAAACAGATTCCGCCATGCAGCGAGTGATTGCAGTTGGCCGTGGTTCGCGGAGTAAGTTGCAGGTTGCAAATTTCTGATTGGTCAGGGATCACGACAAAACCTAAATATGATTTATTAGGGCAACGCTGCCTACCCCAAGAAATGACAAAATCAAAATTAAAATTACAACAACTCAATCGACGTTGATTGTTGTAAACCCAATGGGCAGACAAACGTGGTCAACTTGCCAACCAGATTCACACAATTACAATTGGCCGAAAGTTGGCCACAGTTGAATTTGATGAACCGTGAAAAACCATACCGAATCTTTTCCGCTTGCATAAAACGCACGGTTGCAGTGATTGTAACGGTTGATATCGGTTGATTTAGACTCGTAAGAGAATATGGCCATGACAGCAGCCAGCTGTCCGGGTTTGAGTGTTGGGTGCTTGACTCAATAAAACTGATGATGCAACCAACTGGCTGCTATAATCATTGATATTTGATATGGGTATGTGCCGAGAAAGGGTAATCGTTAGGACCCACCAAAACATGATCACTTTACTAGGAAGCTATTGGTTTTGGGGGTGCCATTGTTTTGGCGCATACCCATATCACAATCATTGTGATGAATGTTGGGGTGTTTGATTCAAAAACCAGGGTACGCCCAATCCACATCAAACTCCAAGTGGGGGAAGCGCCTGTTTCGCTTGTCCGAGAATGGCAGAACAGGGACGCTCCGCTGTGACAGAAGCTTTTCTGCTGAGTATGCCTAAACCATGAAACCATAGACCGACAAGAATAATCTGCGATGAATCATCAAGGAGTTGCAAATACAACACGACAATCAACAATGACATACCGCTTGTTGAGCCACGACAACTGCTGATTATCATGTAACCACCATTATAGCCACAACAATGACTAACAACTATCATCACCAATGCATATTACCCTTGTGTTGTTGAGCCTTTATCATCATCGATAACCATTGCGCATCATGGAAATGGCTATGCATCAGGGGCGGCTGAACTGCTATTCAAGTTCCCTCAGCCATAAATAATAAGCAAGTCACATAGGAACCAACCAGCAAGGCTGGATACATTGAGGGATTTCTCAAAATAGGTGGCCCCCGAAACGGAACCCAAGGTTTGTTACCATAAATGGTTACAGTATACCTAATAACGGATGATTTAGGGGTACCCCTATGACTTGAGAAACCACCACTTATGAACTGGATGGGATTCCGACTCAGTGAACGGCTTCTCAGCATCCTGCAGCCATGCTGTACCACCATCGTTTCGTTGCATTCCTGGTCGCCGGGCCAGTTGGAATGGCGCAAGATGATTCCTTTCTGAAGGTGAAGGATGATGGATGGAACGCATTCACGCAAAACGTCATGGTGAAGCAAGCAGCAGAGGAAACCGCCCGTGCCTGGAACACTATCAAGGACAACGATGTCGTGAAATCTGTGACGGATGATGTAGCACACGTCTTCATGGAGCTCACCAATACCAGCGATACCCAACCTGTTGATCTTCCATCGCACACGACCTACGGCTGGAACTTCGCAGCGGTTCTCTGTGCAGCGCTGCTGGTGCTGTGCCCGACATTGTGCTGCGTGGGATGTGCTTGGACCAACTATCTGCACTACATCGGCATTGAAATCTGGAAAGGTCAGTGGGTTTGCCCTGCCGACTCCCCAAGCTCCGCAAGCTCCAAGCAAGCGATGCAAGAGGACAGTGGAAACG
This sequence comes from Symbiodinium kawagutii, assembly GCA_009767595.1. Classification (NCBI taxonomy): domain Eukaryota; class Dinophyceae; order Suessiales; family Symbiodiniaceae; genus Symbiodinium; species Symbiodinium kawagutii. The sequence continues at coordinate 57,157 of VSDK01021344.1, forward strand.
ACAGCGAAAACTCGTCACCCTCGCAGCACTGCAAGCTATGCAGAGTTCCAAACTGCGACGAAGCCGTGCTCTTGGACGTCTCTCAGGTGCCACTGCGCACTGCTCTCCGTCAAGAGATGCTGCTGATGCTGATGTGTCCGCTGCTGACGTTGCTGGCTGCTCCCTGGACAAGCTGTGCGGAGGGCTCCCCATCTTGGCTCTATGTCCTCTACTTGCCGATTCTGGCGAGAAGCAGATGGATTGAATTTCAATTGATCCTCGGCAAGTGATGGCACATGCAGTATTTTTGTGTATTGGCTGCGTTGGCTTGTCAAAAACACCTTAGGCCTTTCCATACACTGTGTCCATTTTCCAGTCAGGATCAACCGGCGGGAAGATTCTGAATGGACGCTGTCAGTGTGGCGGTCCTTTCTGCTCTGGGGTCCCCTGGAGCATATGGATTGGTTCACAGATGGCGCGGCCCCTCTGTGCCTAGGTCAGACGGTCCAGGATTCATCATGTTGCTCCGGTGGTTGGTTGGATTTAGCTCTGTTATGTCCAATATGGGTATGTGCCAAGATAGGGTGACCGGGCAACCGTTCGGACCCAGCAAAACACGATCACTTTACTAGGAAGCTATTGGTTTTGGGGGTGCCATTGTTTTGGTACATACCCCTTTAAGAGTCAAGGTTTATCCAACAAAACAATTGCACATATTTGTGAGGCATTTATAACTATAGCAGTTTCCAATTTACCCAGTAGTTTCAATGTTCATGCTTCTAGACAGATACAAACTCATCCCATTTCACCAGACAGCCATATAGTTCAGCCATGTTCAGCCAATTCCCTTGCAGAATCATGAAATCCCTTCAAACCATCAACTATCCTGGATCTTCCAAAAACATCCAAAACCATTCTATCCTGTTCTCATTTTGAAAACAAATCCGTGTGTGATCTTGTGAGGCAAGCGTGGGCTTGTGATGCTGATGGCCTACATATTTCCGAGAAATTGGCTTTTGCTTGGGCCAACAGTGGAGCAGCATGGTTTTCTCCAGTTGTTTCCACCTTCCATGTTGCTCTGCTCAAGCTGACTAACTTTGAAGCACGGTTGGTGGAAACTCATGGAGAATCCACGAAGCGAAGGGACAGCTGGATGATCATCCCATGTGTAGTAGCTGGGTTTTGCCACATACAAACGGGTGCGCTACCGGATTTTGTTGGGGTATTACTATCGCCACACGTATCGCACGAGGCTGTGGTGGAAAGAACTTTCCAAAATAAGAAACCGGGAGGGGAGGGAGGCCGTGCTCGAATCTGTCTGTTTGGTTGTTTGCTTGTTTCTCTGTCTATTCCTCTGACCATTCTGTCAATCAGGCTGCCTCCTTCTTTACTTGTCTACCGATCTTCCAGGCTACCCTGTGAATGCTCTTTCTTTCTTTCTTTCTTTCTTTCTTTCTTTCTTTCTGTCTACCTATCTATCTGTCTGTCTTTCTATGTCTGTCGATTTTTTCTGTTTTTCTATTCCTGTCCATTTATTTCTTTCTATCTATTTCTTTCCACTGGTTCCTTTTTTCTGTCTATTTCTATGTGTTTCTTTCTGTGTATTTTTGTTCTATCTGTAGCGTTCTATCTATTTCTTTATTTCTGTCTCTTTCTTCTTTCTATCTATGCCTTTCCAGATATTCCTTTATATATTTCTATCTATTTCTATCTTTCCATCTTTCCAAGTACAATTCTATCCATCTATCCAACTATCAATCCATCTATCTACCCATCTCTATCTCTCTAAATATCGATCTATCTATTTTCTAGGCATCTAGCCATTTATGTGTCTCTCCGTCTTTCTCGAGCTGTATCTACCTCTATCTATCTCTTTTTCAATTCGGTTGATTTCTATTCCGCACCAGCCCCTTTGCTGAGCCTACCTGTTAACAATCCCATGGAGCATGTTAAAGTGTAGAAAAATCATGCGTGTCGCGCATCAGTCCCGCAGGCCCACCTTTCTTGACATTCTTATTCTCTGCCATCTCTCTCCCGACAAACTACCTGCTGCAACTCGACACAAGTTGGATGTTTGGTTTCCAAACTCCCTTCCGTTTGTGCAACAATCTGCTACTTTGCTATCACTGGGAATTGCCAAAGCGCAACACCCCATGTTGGAGTTCAGCATTGAAACTTCTGCTAGCGGCAAGAATTCAGTTTCGAAATGTTTCGGACTGTTTGATGAGAGATCCATGTCAATAACCACAGCATGATGGTAAATCATTCGCTAGCACAATAACCTTGGGACCAGACCTACCAGCGCTAACCATGGGCAAGAGAAGAGGCGTGATTTCAAGGAAGCATTGTTAACATGCACACGATGATTGCCACAAGAGCTTAGTCTTAAACGAACTTGTCACCCACCTTGGTTTCGCTTTTGCCAAACATGTGGGCTCGCGATTTCTGTTTTACTCTCCAACATGCGGTGTGTTCTCTTCATGGTTTGGTCTTACAGGGGTCCTTGTTACCGTTTTTGCCGCTGTTGTTATTTTTGTCGTTGTTGTTTGTTTCCACAGTGGCCCAAAGTGCCAAATCGGACTTTGGGTTGTTTGGGTGACGATATAGATGCATGCATTCTGTTGTAAATAATGTTGGTCATTCGCCCTCATAAGACCATCACTGAACAATAGCTTTAACGATGTTGGCGTCTACACATGACAAAACACTTAAGAATCATGAATTACAAATCAACTTGTCAATCATGATTGACCGTTGGTTAATCACCTACCAGTGGTCAACAATGAACTACATTCGCTTAATCAACAATTAGCCTGTGATTTCTTATTCTTGGCAGCCATTTGTTATTACAACCAGTAGAACTACTTCTGAAAGTTGTGGGTAGCTACATCTAGCCAACTAGGTTGTTTTGTAACCACTTACCAGCGCTAACCACCAACCAGCATGAGTATCAACCAGCAACTGTGAAAACCAATTTTGAAGCTATAACCATTAGTTAGTTGGTTGGTTAGTTACTTAGTTAGTTAGTTCTTAGTTGGTTAGTTGGTTAGTTTGTTCGTTGGTTACTTGGTTAGTTGGTTAGTTTGTGCATGTTTGTGCTACTTAGTGAGTCAGTTGGTTAGTTCCCTGCTATCACTTGGTCGTCACCTGGTCCCAACTTGAGTCGCATACTTAGTCAGTTAGTCACTTAGTCACCTGGTATCACTTGGTTAGCCACTTGGTAGTCACCTGGTCCTAACTCGTCACTTCGTTGAGGTCTCCGGTTTGCTTCTGCTGGTCTTCTGCTGGGCCGCTGGAACTCAGCAGTTGCTGTGCAGCTGGGCGCCCTCACTCAACACCTGGGCGGATGCCTGTGGCATGTTGGGCCTGGCAGAAGCCTTGGAGCGCGGGCAGCAGGAGAAGGCGAGCTGGGTGAAGCAGTTAACCAACCAACCCATGGTACAACTAGCTGGTTAATGGTTAATAATAATAGGGGATCACCACTAGCAACCCTAGGAATTTCAATTGGAATTTCATAGGGAAACAGCCTGGTCAATGATAGGGGAAACAGGGGGACGGGCCGCCGGGTGAACTGACCCACTGCCAGAAGGTCGATGCGAAGAAGACGCGACTCATCACCGCCTTCATCACCAAGGCCGCTGTCAGAGCTATGGGCTGTCCTTGGAATCTGAAGATCTAATGGTATCTAATGGTTATACTAAGCACAAAGTGATGGCCCGGTGGACCCGCTGAGTTAGGTTATTTCATGTTAATTGCCAGGCACGTGGTAGATACAACCATCTGGTGGTTGACCAACTTAAAATTGTTGCGGATATCATGTTGCAGCTGGAACTGGTTATTGATGGTGTTGGATCCATTGCGATTGAACCATGTCTTTGGGATCGTGTTGCAACTTACTCGCTGCATGTTGTTGGGAGCTCCGCCCACCAAAACAGAACAATGCGACTGGCACTCGTTAACAAGGACCAATATGGGTGTGTCTCAGGAAACGGTACCCAAATTATCCAACATCAATCATTCTTAGTAATAACCCAACCGTGATTCAGGGGTTCCCAAGTCCTGCCTTAAGAAACTGCCCTAATTGAAAATTGTAGCCAGTGCCCTTCTCCGCATGGCCGGCCTCGCAGGTCTTTGGCGAGAATCTGCCGCAGCTGGTCCTGCAGACCTCTTTCTTCGCTTTGGTCTTTGATGAATTGACGCCTCTCGGTCGTGCCAAGATGCTCCTCAGCATCGTGCTGGGTCTGCTTTGCGCATCGCAAAAAACCCTGACGGCAGTGAGGACAGTGACCTACGATGCGTACAGAGAATTTAGAACTTCACCGCAACGTTGGGATGAGTGGTGCGCTTGTTTTCTGTGCTTTTTTGTTTTATTTAGTCCCTACATGGTGTCCTTGCTATGTGTTCCTTGGAGCCTAGCGAAATTATATTTCATTTTCCACTGCGACACGCACTTGTGGAACTTCAGGAGCGGCTGCGTGGAACCAGGCTGATGTTTCAAAATTGAACATGACAACACACCATAGTGTCTTGTGTTTGTATTTATGTATATATATATATATATATTCTATATGGTGCAAATATACAAAACCTTAACGCCAATAAAATGTGCGACAGTGAGCTGTTCTTCTTGAAGTTTCTTTCGGCACGTACTCCTCAATGTCCACGCAGTCTCTTCTGATCTTGCCCATGCCAATGCTTCAGCTTATTATTTGGTTTCTACATGCCAATGCTGCCAATGCCTTAGTTTATCAGATTCTCATACCACAGCTCCAATTCTGGAGGTTTGAGTTGTGACTGGAAGGCGACGATGACGCACAAAATAAGGGCGTGCTGGAGTTGTTTGAGGCTTGAACTGAAGCAGATTGCCACGTTGTGGCCATGTTGGCCATCAAAGATTGGACAGCAATCATCGGGGTGCCAACAACCAACAACGAATCACTTCGCCTCTTTGTCCGCCAGGTTTTCTCAGAGAAACGAATTCTTGGAGCAAGGGGAAAAAAAGATTGGGCAGCTGCCATTGGGCGTGCGGCTGCCCTTGAAGTTTCCCCCGTGCCACTACGGAGTGGTGTAGCTCCCTACGTTGATGTTCGGACCATCCAACAATCAGGGGAAAACACATTGCAGCCATCAAGTTGGGCTGTCCTTGGCGTGAAGTCTTTTAGTTGTCAAGCTCTTGACGCCACCCGGAGTGGTATAACCCCATTGTCTTACTCCATTGAATAAAAATCCTCCACCGATGATTGCAAGTGCCACAAACGATGTAGATAGAAATTAATTAATCATCCATATTTGTATTCACCAAAAACCATCATTCGAAGAATTCTTGACAATCCATGAGCATCCATCAGCCGTGATTGAGCACGGTTTGAAGCCGTCAGCCAACATTAATTGTTTTTGACCATTGTAAACCATCATGCAGTGTCCAAAGAACACCCTCATAAACCCCATTACGAAGCATTATGTATTCATAATTTAGCTATACCTGGATCATCATAACAGCCATCGCTTCACCATCAATCAACTGTCAACATTATTCACCATGAAGTAACACAAAACATTGAGGAACTCCATCATTCACCCGTCAATTAGCCATGATGCTTAATCATCAATGGTTGATGATTTCTGATTCACGGATGGTTCATTATATGGTTCCCTAATTATCACTAACCATGGCTAGTTCTCACTTTATGAACCATTAACCATCACTAATTATCACTTGGTTGCTTCATCATTAGCCATGATAACTAGTGAAGCACATCATTTGACCATCACTTGGTATCCATCATTATCACATAGTTGGTTCATCAGTAGTCATGATGAACCACTAGTGATACCCAGTGATGGTTAATGAACTAGTTATCAACATAAACCACCAGTGAAGCACATCATGTGACCATCACTTGATATCCAAAGAGATTCCCAGCGCCTACGAATCCACGACGCCCGAAGTCACGGCTCCAGCGCACGGCCGGTGCTTCATCAATTTTCGCGCCTTGGGGAGGACGGCAGCGGGTGCTGCGGCAGCCAGGGGGACCCAAGCTGCGGCTGGAGCCAAGGGTTGCGTAGGGGCAGCAGGGCTGGGAGCTACCAGGAGGATTCTAAGAACCAAGCGTTAGTCAAGCAAGACTTGGCTATGGGTCAATATTCAGCAACCAATAATAGGGGATAATAACCAACACAACTATAGGGAAAACAATGGTTCATGATAGGGGAACCGGGGGTACGGGGTTTTGACCGACAGCCACTTGAGCAGCTTCATCAAGTGGCTTGGTTGGCTCGGCATCCAGAAATGGTGAGCAACAACTGCTATTGTCACGATTGGTAACTGTCACTAGGGGGCTGATGATGGTTAATCATATGATCAGCAATCAAATGTAATGGATAATAATCAGTGAGGATGTCCAACAACGATAGAGAGACGACTACGAATAGAGATGGAACCGATATCTTGAGTGATCCAACAATTGTTTACCTTAGTATCGGTATGATCATGAGTGGCAATCGTATACCGTTGGCGAAAAATGTGTGGATAGAACTACGCTAATGATCCATCATGAAATCATCCACCAGTAGTATACCCTGAATATATTGGTTTCACTGCTGTACATGACTGCTAGACGGATGGTGAAAGGGTATGCCATTTGCCAACAATCCCAATTAGTTTTTTTTTGCGATTCTACACAACAAGCCTCACAAAGACATACAAACACAATGTGCGCCCCAAATGGGCCGGTTTGCACTTGATCGTTTACGCTCAGCAAATGCATGCTGGAACCACGAGTCATTCCCAGCTTGCGAAGTCGGATCATGTCTTACTGGGATGATGTAGAGGAGCGCTTTCGGTACCTGTATTGTCTCTGGAAACATTTGATCATATCTGCATATATCTTTGCATTTTGCTTGAGGATGAAACTGTCAGTGAATCCTTGTGGATGATAGTTTTCAACTTGTTTTGGCCACATAAATGGCTGGTAGTTGCTTTCATGGCTCATCAATGGGATCCAGTTGGTTCGGCCAAGTTGAAACATGGTTACCACCAACTGAGCCCGCCACCCAACGCAGGATGCGCTCCCGCTTAGCAGCGACCGCGTTTCCGTGTTTGGGCGAGAACCAGAAGCAGCCAGGGAGTTGACGACCTATCTGATGGGTGGTTTGATATCGGTTTTTAGGGTTTTCATCATGCGTTTATATGGGTTGTAACAACCATCAATCATATGCTTAATAATAGGGGGTGCAAGCTGATGTTAGTTGATGGTTAACATGTTAGGTTAGTTCATGATAGGGGATAACAAGCAACAATAATGACTAAACAACTAGTGATTGGTGGTTTGATTGACATTTTTCATTTCCTAGTAAGTATTAACAAATGGTTGGTTGACTAAAATGTTTCATAGGGGTTGAAACCACCAACCAGCTATGATGGATTGATGCGTAAAACGATGTCTAAAACGAGGGTTGATGGGTTCATTGCGGGGTTGTGACAGTCGCTCAGACAGCAGGGGATCCATGGTGGACATGTGTCGTCCTTTTGAGCTTTCACCTTTGTGTATCTAGTAGGGCGAGGTCGTCGCGATGACAACGGAGCAGAATTGAGCCACGAAAAAAGGATTTATTGTTGATTGTTGCCATGGGATTTTGAGTGGTTGTAACATGCCGATCCACCATGATCCACCTATAGTTCATTAGATTCTTGTTCACAACTGGTAACAATAATTGGGATTGATAACCAGGTTCTAAACAGAAATTTGTTATAACATGTTATCGTCATGTTACCCATGAACCGGGAAGATACCTATCAAAATACTGGGTTTAGGGGAATTGTGTATGGATCCATGTTCGGTTCATGTTTAGCCCTTGAGTTCAGTTGCAGATGTAACTTTGCTGGGAGCTGAGCTAGGTGGCACCTCCATCATCCATGGCTGGAAAACGATGGCATGCCGCTGCTTGGTAGTTCCTGTGAACGCCAGGAAATGCGGACTTCCTGAGGAGGTACGCCATAGAAATCCAAGAATGTTCCGCAAACTCCAGGAAGCATCTTGCTGCAAGCAATGGCTGTTTGAGCCTTTGCTGCGCACAGGTTCCAGGTGATCTGAATGGCAGTGTTTTATCATGATGATTCGCAATTCACCTGTGTCTATCATTTGTATATCAATGTTTACCAAGCAGTCTTTGATAACCACATGACACAATGAAATCGACTCGTCATGCTAATCATGCTAATGGAAAATACATGACACCATGATCTAAATCTGATCAATCATCAATCACTATGCTAATTCACCTGCGTTTATCATCAACCAATGTCCAAGCAGTCTTTGATAACAATATGACACCACGATCTATATGGGTGTTTCTCAAAATGGGGGTACCCCTTAATCATCCATTACTAGGCATTTATAGTAATAAACCAGCCATAACTTTGGGCAACCCCTATTGTGGGAAACCACCATATCAATGATCTAAACTCGATGATTTGTTGCTTGAGCCACCAAAGTGGAACATCAGGTTGGGCCTGCGACGTCCATGGCCAGGCGGGCTGATGTGCGAGTGTAATGGTAGGTGAAGATGGCCCCGAAACACGAGGCAAAATGACAGGAAAAGTTGTACACGAAGGGTAGGTAGTAGGTAAATGATGGGTAGGGTGGGTTCATATTGGGTAGAGTGGATCCACTAACCACCCATAAACTTTACTAGTTCATGGATAGTGGTGAATATGCAGGATTTACAGTACACGATGGGTAGTAAATGATGGGTAGTGTTGGTACATGATGGTAGATAATGGGTTAATATTGGTACCGATAGCTGTATAGTTGGCTAAAGTTCATGTTGGACTTGACGATTCATGATCAATGAATCTAAATGGCGTGTAAGGGCTGTTTCTTGCTTAGCACCCACATATGCAGGCAACTGTCGTAGATGTAGCTGCTTGTCAATGTAGGTTCCAAATCTAACCAAACAATAAAACAAATGGTTGGTTGATTGTTCATATGAGATTATATTGACTTGATTGACAAGGTCATTACTATCAATCAAGGTGATAATTCTCATTGATCAATCAATTGTCATACTCATACCATATTTCTTGCAAATTACTGCAGGAATTCTGTCATGGGAATCACAATTAATAAACCACCCTGACCGATTCAGATAGTTCTCTCTTGATGGCTTGACTGGTTTGTAGAGTTTACTGCAGCTCATCAGTGCAGAATGGCAAAAAAGCGTATCCAATGCGCCCATGCAGATCGTGTTTGCTGGCAACATGTTACTGCATCACAGATCCACCAGATCCACCAAGCTACAGTGCTTTGCTACCAAAGACACGATTTGTTACCCAAGACACTTGGACCATCTTGGTGGATCATAAATGTCCCATACAGGTCATAGATGTCCTAAAGACACGATGTTACCTATTACCCATGTGGATCTGTGATGCTTCCAAGATATTCACCTGGTTTTGGTAGTGTTTTAGGACCGATCCATCTAGGCTGAACACTATGTGCCCAAAGTTCCATCACAATTCCAACCTTTGTTGGCATTTGATGATGGCGGTTTCGAGGACGGGGCTTAACCACCAACGGCTCTTGTTGGGCTATGCTGGCCGCTGGGTGATTTCTGGGGAGGCCAGAACCAATATGCAAAGATGCAAATCACTGGCAGCCTGCTTTGCGATGTCTGTGTGCTTCGGAGTGCAGGTGCGACCATAGCTGAGTAACTCTTTAGGATTATCATTATGAATTGATCCAGAATGACTGATAATTTATCGATTCTAATAATTTAATTTAATTATCATTCTGGATCAATATGAGAGATATATTTGCGTTTCTGATAATTAAATTATTAGAATCGATAAATCTGTATTATCATTATTAGAGTAACTATATTTCTCCTGTTAGAAACTATAAACCTTATTTAATTCAAGACATATGATAAATTCATGATTTACAGCTTCTATAATAGTTTATGATATTTTTTTCATTTTCCTGCTAGAAACTATAAACTCATGTTAGAGTATCTATGTTTCTTCTCTTAATCATTTAAAAACAGCTGAGCACCTTGGACGATGCCAATTGCGCTGAGCTGCGCAGGTTGGAGGATGCCATCCGGTGGATTTCGCCATCTGAGCGGAGTCGGAACACCTGGGGGTCAGCGGTCGGTGGTCAGTGGTCAAGGTCATTTACAGGGTGCTGTTGAGGTTGTACTTGACATTGATTGGTTGAGTTGTTGTTGTTGGTGGTGTTGTTGTTCCTCTTCTTCTTCTTCTTCTTCTTCTTCTTCTTCTTCTTGATTTTGTTCTAATTATGACTTTGAGACTGTTGTGTTTGTTTGTCATGAATCTTACGTAATTGTCAGAACGAAGTAGGGAATTGTTCTTGGAAAGTCCCAATTCAAAAAAACATGTTGCCTCTGGAGCAGTGGAATCCGTTGAAGTTGACGTATCGAGAGGATATACTACCCGACCCCAGTTAATCATCATTTTGATTTATACTGCTTTATGACAATTCCCCAGATAAAACTGGCCATGTCGCTGATGATTGTTATCAATGGGATTTATCAACTTGCTACTCAATCCGCTGAAGTGGGAATTGCCATGAAGCAACAATATCAGCAGGGATCACACATGACGGTTTTGAGTTGACCAAATTGCAACAGATCCATAGCATCAGCCAATTTCTCATGGTCTAGCGAACCCTGAACCAACATGAACCTACCAACATTTTTCCTGGTAACTTGGTGAACCCAAAATGTCACCGTTGATTGGTTAGTGCTTACCCTGTTTCGTGGTCGCCCATGTCACCATGAAGTGACCATTGACCCAGCAACAAAACCAGGGTAACAACAGGTGAAGTAACACCAGTTGGATCCGATTGCTTTTAACCAGTTGAAGTAGCATCAGTTGAAATGGTTTTAACATGTTTTAAGTGTATTTGGCTGGTGGTTTTACACATGTTTTATTTTCCCTTGTGCCATTCAATGATTTGTTGACAAGCTTATTTTTCATGACAGGGTAGTTCAACTGGCAACCAGGAGTAGTTGTTACCACTGACCATGATTTTGTTCATCAGTACAGTAACTTGTACAACTAGGTTATATACCAACTACATCATTTTAGTCCTGGTTGTTGATGTTGTGGACCACGACGTTAGTTGCCACTAGGTTGGTAGTACAACCAGTTGTAGTGGAACCACTACCATTGTCAACCAGGAGTAGTTGTTACATCAGCCAATCCCCCCCAGGTGATTCTCCTCTCAGGCCACACCATCGGCCTCCTCCCAGCGAAGAGTCGATCAGGTTCGAAACGCGGCGGCGGCTGGGCAAATCCAGAAATGGTAGGTTTGATCAATGAAAAACCGGCCGTTTTCCGGTCAAGTGGACGGTTTCCCCTCACAAAAGTCATAACTTGTGGTACTTTCAAAGTCTAGCTTGCCATAGTTTCCACCTTGAAGTTGATGGTTTGAATACTAAGCCGGTGGCAGTTTCCCTACGAAAAGGCTGATTTCTTCCGAGTACTTTGGAGGTCATCGAATTACCATGGATCCTCTTACCGTTGGTGAGTACTGATCTGAGCGCTGATGCTTGGGATACTTGCGGAGTACAGCTATGTTTGATTGCCACCTGTACATGAGATCATCCATAAGATCAGAGCCATAAAGCAAGTATGGTTTGCTTTCTGTGCTTGCATAGTGTTGATGTTGCGGCTCACTGCTATGTTGAGACATCATGAAGTCCTCTTCCCTGCTACTAGTGGTGGTTATGAGTATCTATCAAGAGCCATCCCTAACCATGATTTAACTAGCCATCATTCAACGATCATTCAACCACCATATGGCTGTTTCTCAAAATAGGGGTAACTCTAAATCATCCAATATTAGTCATTTAAAGCAATAAACCAACCATTCATTGGGTCCCTTATTTTGAGAAACCCCCATATACCCATCATTTAATCATCATTCAACCACCATATTGCCATCATTCAACCACCATTGACCTCCCTTGACCCCATCCGCTTCACCACCAGCCACCATGGTGCCGCAGGACGGAGAGGTCACGGTGCATTTTCTGGATCCCAACATGGAGGGTTTGCCAAGGCACGGGAGGACCAAGTGGTAAATGGCTGAATGGTGGAGGAATGATGACTGAATGGTGGTTGAATATGGTGGTTGAATGGTGGTTGAATATGGCGAGCTGGGTCAAGCAATTAACCATCAACAATGGGGGATGAGTTCACCAGCCATTTTATAGGGAAAACGAGCTGGTTAATGATAGGGAAAGCAGGGTTACATGGTTTTGACCCACTGCCATATGGTGCTTGAGCGGTTAAAGGGTGGTTACTGGTGGTTAAATGATGGCAAGATGATGGCTAATGATGGCTTAACATGCTAAGTTCATGTGTGATATTGGTTTAATTATGCTTCATTTGGTTCATCATGGACAGCGATGGTTGATGATGGTTCATTATTGCTGGTCAGCATGATTAAGAAAACTCACAGGGGATGACAATCAGTGAGTCTTGAGATCGTCCAAGTTATTGGTATCCGATGAACATCCAACATTTTCAAAAGTAGCCTGATCATATACCCGATTTCCTTTAGTGCAATGTATGGCGGTTTCGATCAATTTCAGGTTCCATGGCAATTTAAGGATTTTTGTTCTGCCAGTGATTTCATTGCAC
>VSDK01021344.1:74805-95348 GCA_009767595.1 Symbiodinium kawagutii
GCCATTCGCTGTTGTGAACAAGGGCCATAGTTGACTGTTCTTTGAGATACTCTACAAGCTGAGCACAAATGCGCGGGATGTGATGTCATTAGCAATCAATGCAGCCGCACCCCATCCGAACGGCAGCACTCAAGATATGTATCTACACATTCATACGCATAGATGGACTGCATCCAGTACAACCATCAAAAGTACATATAAGGTACTTTCACACCCATGAGTTCTGATGGCACACTGCCTCCCCATGGACCAATTCTAAACGCATGTTTCGGAAATGACTGCGCTGGTCTCTTGCTGTGATATTTGTTTTCTTGTGCAGGGCAGGGATATCCTCCTCAAAAGAAACGACCACTTGGCTACACTCATTTGGTACATCTCTCAACAGTATTTGGGGCCTCATCGGTTGGCAGCTGATCATTTCTGCCATGAGCAAGGCACAAGGCACAACATGCTTCTCAGCATGGGTTCAAACAGATTCGGCTGCGTCCCTGACCAACGCCTGCACAAACCAAGTCATGATATCCTTGCCTTTGGTGTTTGCACTGCTCTCAGTCTCATTGGCACATGGAGACATCACGGTCCTGAAAGCGAAAAACCTTAGCAAGGTGGAAAAACCTGCCAAGAAAGCAGAGGGACAGTCCGATGTTTGGAGCCATTTGAACGAGAATCCGGCAGTGAAGCGGGCAGAGGAGGAAACTTTCCGTGCCTGGAACACCCTTTGGAACAACAGTTTGGTCAGAAATGCTGTGAAGCAGACAGGGACAGACACCAAATACGCCTTGAACATGGCAGAGAACACCACAATCATGAAACCCATTGCACAGGAGGTGGGTAACACGTACAGCCAGCTCACGCACGTCACCAGTGGCAACACTACGGTTCCAAATGTTGAACGCAAGAAAACCCATGGCTCGAATGTTGGTGCGTTCCTGTGCGCGGTGATCCTTTTGCTCTGCCCAGCGGGGCTCTGTGGACGATGTGCTTGGGATTACGTGGAGTTCTCCAAGGCCGGCAAGAAGGAGTATGAACAGTTGCAACAGACAAGAGATACGGAAGGAGACGTCTCTGCAAAGCTCCACCCCAGCTTGAATTGGTGCTATCCTTGGGTCTCACAGCTCTGGAACTTTGATGGTCGGGAGTTGGGAGAGATTCTCCACCAGGAGGTCCTGCTGATGCTGATGTGCCCAGTTCTTGCCTTGCTGGCTGCTCCGTGGACTACGTGTGAGGAAGGATCGCCTTCTTGGATCTACATTGTCTACTTACCGGTGCTTGCAAGAAGCAAGTGGGCAGAATTTCAGCTGATGCTCAGCCGGCAAGTGAACAAACGTTGTCCATTAGACCATAGACCCAGAAGTACTTTGGGAATTGAATACTTAATTGAGGGAATCTTAAAGGCACCTTTTTTCTCTTTGTCAGATCGCCCGTCAAGGATGAAACGTCTTGGTGGTGAGTGGACCTGCTCTACATGGCTCGCATTCGCTCTTTGGGGTCCTTTGGACCATGTGGATTGGTTCACAGATGGTTCGGCTCCCGTGCAGCTCACCTGCTCAATCGATAAGAGTTTTGTTAGGGGTAGTCGCAAGAGGTGGTTGGTCAGAACAGTTTTCAAAAAATGTGTCAAAGTGGTTTGAGTGGCCCAGCAACTGAGGCAGGCATTGGCTTGCGACTTGAATGGCTTCCAGATCACTGACCGATGGGCTTCAGCATGGGACGGCAGTTCTTCGGGACGGTGGTGCAGATGTTCCACGTTTCTTTTCTGAAAACGATGTTTGGAAACTCATGGTTCTGGGGGTGAAAAGGATTCCATTGCGTGACATCGATCCCTTTGCTAGCGTGTTTCACCATTCCACCCTCATAATCAGCAGGTTGTTGAGGTTTGTCCCTGGATTTTTTTCATCTCCAAACATGGTACAGAACGGACCTTGGGTATAGTCAGCGTAAGCTTTATCCGAGACCCGCGAACACAAAACGAAACTGTTGAAACGCTCAGCGACCTTTCGTGCCGCTGCGTTGGGTGCTGCCGAGGTCTCAGGGTTGACCTTCCTCGTGTTTTGCATCGGAGCAGCCGCGCAGCAGATCCTGGGAGCGGGGAGCTACGCCGACGTCGTCGCAGTCCGTGCTGATCTCTGCAGCATGCTGGGCCTCGCGGAGCTCAGCGGCCGCACGAGCTACGACCCGCTTCCGGCGGCTTCCGTCGTCAGAGGGGCATCGTCGTCGGGTTCTCCAAGGTGGCGCTGGAGAATGTCCCGCAGCTGCTGCAGAGCTCCTTTCTGGCCCTCGTTTTTGACGAATTGACTCCGCTGGGCCGCTCCAAAGTGCTCTTCAGCGTCCTGCTGGGGCTGCTCAGCGCCTCACAGAAGATCCTGGAGGCAATGATGCTGTTGGTGAAGTCGATCCGTCGAAGAGGAGCTCAGTGGAATTGGGGCCAGTGGTGTCTTGTATGTGTAGCTTCTGCCTCATTCATGTTGGCCCCGGTGGCCGTCCTGTGGACGATCATTAAATTATATTTTGTTTTCCACTGTGACACGCACATGTGGAACGTGGGCAACGGCTGCGTGGAGTGGTCGTGATGCTTATAGTGTTCAAACACGTTCAAAGATGAATTTGCAAAGTGATTACCCCTTGTCTCAGTGCAAAGTTTCGATGGACTTGAAACTGCAAAGCTATTGTTCCTTTCACGCTCTACTTCGTGTTTGTATGCAGCCGCAACCCGTTGCATGACTGGTTTCACCGAATCACCTGCAAGCTGGACGGTGAAGCCGTGACCACAAAGGTGGCCAAAGAGTGTGAGCATGACACTATCAATGATGCTCCCCATAATCAGCAAGACACTCAGACAAGAACAGAAACATGTGTCGTACAGAGTCATACAGGCAGATGCTCTGGAATGGGGATCTCATTCTAGATCTTAAAAAGTCGATCAAAGCATCCCAAATATCTCCATTGGCTCATTGTCTCGGGAAAGGATAGTGGAATAGCAGCAACAACAACTGTACAGAGTCAGGAGAAAATGCCGTGAAGAGAGAATCGCAATCATCAAAACAGCAGCTGCAAGAACAGTACTGCAGCCTTAGAAGCAACAAAAGATAACAAAAACACCAACAACAAGAAACGACCAAAACATCTGCTGGATTTACTGGAGCTCCTCCGATCATTTTGGGGTAAACCCTGCTGCATGAGCACCCCCGTTAAAGTCATTCCCTTTCGTCATTGGGCCACATATAAGAGAATCAACAGATGAAACAGTAGGAGTCCCCGTTATTCGCTGTTCGCCGACATGAGATCATATGATTTATGATATCTATTTTTCTTTTATATACTTTATTGCCCGCCATGAATCATCATGAGAGATCACTACCCGGAAGCCGGTTTCCGCTGCAGTCCAAATGCAACTCCCTGGAACTCCTGCTGTCGCACCGTCGTTGAAACAAGGCACTTGGAGGGCTTCAGGCTATGGGTCTGGCAGATTGATGATGGCTTGTCGACGGCTTACGATGCTCGTTGATGCTGGTTGATGATGCTTAGTCATGCTGGCCAATGATGCTGCTGGTCCCAAGCAGCTTAAGGAATCTTTCTTGTTAAAAACACAGCACTTCAGAGGCAAACACTAGCTAGAGACAGGCGTAAGCCATGGCCCATGATATGTTAGTGATTACGAATGGGGAGAAGCAAATAATAACTAACAAACTGGCAAGGTGTTTTACCACTATCATTGAATGATAGTAGACAATGTTTACATTGCATTTTACATCAGTAGTAAAATTTACTTGATGCTATTACCTTCGTTGAAACCATCACTCTCAGTGACTCTTGTACCTGACTCATCGTTGTAGTGCTTCAGTACATGCCAACGGCTCCGTTAAGATGGTAGTTTTTTGGTAGCCTCACTTTGACTGGCGCCTTGATGAATGTAACGGGGATCAGATGATGCAAGTGGCTTTCTGTAGATATTAGAAGTAGGCCATCTTTTTCATTCCTTTGCAGGTGTATCTGGATATTTAACAACCGGTGAAGGGCAAATCTCCCAACTTAAGCCCCCCACAAATTGTACCAATCCTCACATTGACTTCACCAACAAATATCGTCCTCTATGAAACGGATTTTGTGATTCCATTTTGGTACCCCTGCGTTGACCCATATGAATCAGGGCACTGACTTCTAATGGCTGGGACCTGGGAACAAATCGTCGGTGGGGGCCCGGATTGTTGGATGAAAGGTGTTTTGCCGGCCAAGTCTATTGGCATCAGTGGGATAAACTGATTACTATGGTGTGTTGAACTACTGACAATTGTTGGTGGATGATAATCAGCCTTTACCAGGCACCGTCATCACGAGGATAGCTGTGGCGCCATTTCGTTGCGAACAGCATGGGCAGCAGCTTTCGACATCCAAAGCGAAGGCATGGACAACCTGGATGGGGGCGTGAACCCACTATGATGGGCATCCACCTATCGACCCTGGATGTTGAGCCAGAAAAACCGTCCCCAGGAATGGCAAACGCCACACATCAGGACTTTGGCAGATGAAGATCTCACAGTTGACTCATGGAGCTATCCAATGGACGCAATGGACCTACCATGATCTCCCATCCACGCATGGTTGGTGAGACCATGGCAGCTCCATTGGGGAGGTCCAACTCTCACAGCAGATCATCTCAGAGCTCCAAGTCGCCGGCAGTCACCTGGTCTCCCAGTCCTGATGTTCCGGTGCTGTTGGCATCGTTGGGTCTATCCAGGGAGAGCAGTGACCCGGGGTGGTTCTATCCCCATATTATTGTTGGTCATATGCCTCATATGCCTATTATTGTTGATGAATTGTTGTTGGTGTCCCTGGTGTTGTTGCCAATGCAACTGATGCTTATAACAATGTTGGTTATTTTTCCTATTCCTACTACTGGGAAACTGTGAATCAACTGCTAAGCTACTGAACCGGTGAATTCTTATTCGAACCACTGAATTAGTTAATTTGTATCAGTATTGTTATCATTATTGGTTAGCCGATGTTAACTATACATTCATACCTGTGAATATTAATTACAGGTAATAACTGGAATTTCACAGTAACTACTATTGCTTCTTATACTGGGTCAGATGTAAGAAGGTTATGTAGTTATGTCTTGTTCCACGCAAGAGGGTAAGCTGGTAGTTGTTCACAACTATTGATAGGAATAGTGGCGGTTTTCTCCTTAAGATTGTTATTACTGGTAGGTCAAGAACACTTTTATAACAACAATATTTGATTTACAAGCATTTGTGTAGTAGAAACTGCTACGAAACAAACAGTGTTCATTACTGTAGTGGCAGTAATACCAGTTAACTAATGCATGCTGAGTATTTATTACCGTTCTAGCTAGTCAAGTAAGTAACTAGCCATTCAGTACTAATAGAGTTCAGCTACTAAAATCTGCAAATCTTATTGGTTCTACCCAGTTCTAGTTTATAAGCTGAACTACCAGCAACGAACATGTTTTGTAGCTCCATTGTTCTACCAGTCATTGCTGGTAGTTCAGCTGGTAGTTCAGCTTATAGAATAAAACAATTAATACTGTAAATGGGTGTTAATAAAATCTCCCAGTCATTGTTCTACCCATGCTCCTGCTCGGTGCATAGCGGAGGTGCTAAGTCGGAGCCCAGCGTTGGTCCTGCCGGCTGGTTGAGATGGCCTCGGGGCGCGCCCAGCAGTGGTTAGCTGTGGGGCAAGCTATTTTGCACCTGAATTTGGGCGTTACGAATTTTTTGGAACATGTTTTTTCATTGAAGGTACCATATGGACAAGACTATGTTTTTTTGAGCATTTTTAGGTACCAGGGATAATCTAACCATCTAAGTACCCTGTACCTAGGGGCAACTGAACTGTAAGTATTTAGTTAAAACCTGTCGATAAAGCCATTTCCTAGTTAGGCCCATGAGATCGATCAGACTAACCATTCGAGATGGGCCCAATATGCTCAAGTGCTCAACAATAGTTTTGCGTAGTTGTGCCTCATGAGTGGCCCGAATGAGCTTTAGCACACCCCATTCCACTATGGATCTTGCGATGGGTGGCACATACCCAGGTAGGGTGGCTATGTTGGACTCCGATTCATAGACGTTGATTGAACCAGGGCAAGACAATTTGGTGATTGTGTCCAAATTAACCAGGTACTATCAGGTAACCATATTTGACTACAATTGATAGAGGTTGATTGCACCTATGGTTGCTGATGGCTCATGAAAAAGTATACCTGAAGCCATACAAGATGATGCACCCTACTTCGGTTGCTGCCCACGACTAGGGTGACAGTTGTGATAGAGACACATATTAGATAAGCTTTGTTCAGACGTTTCTACTGCAGTGCTAACCATATTGAACCACTATCATCAGCCGTTGATCATCCAATAGGGTTTCATAAAGTTAACAACAAGAGGTTGATCAACAATTGCCATATTACTAACCATTGGTTGATAGTACTATTGTAATGGGTTGTTATTACGAATTCCCAGTAGCTAATAATTGACAATCACAAGTAGTGTTATTAACCATTGCGACGCTGTTGATTATCAATTTTGGCCAGTTGTTATCAATTACATAACCGCACCCTAGTGAAGAGTTGTTATAATTAGTTGTATATTGCTATTATAATTGTCATTCACAATCCTTAACAATTAACACACCGGTAATAAATTAACAATAATTGCCAATGCCACCATATTATAATCAATTATCTAGCAATTTATTGCTAATACCACTATAATACCACTATACATTAACAATAAATTGAACCAATTGTAGTGGTATTAGCAATAAATACCACTATTGTTTAGTGCTAAGCACCAATAATTGGTTCAATTACATTGGTTTAGTTACATTATTAGCAATAAACAGCAATATTGGCAATTGAACCAATTATAGTGCACTAATAATTATCCACCGTGGCAATGGTCAGTACATTATTGAGTTAATCTTAGCTAATCTTAGCAGTGGGTATTAGCAATAAATACCATTGCTATTGAGTGCTTAACACTAATCACCAATTAATTCACCACTGCTTTGCGCAGTTTCACCCGCAGCCCGTTGCGCCAGAAGAGTTGCTGGAACGACAGCAGGCGCTCTCTGCGAGGCAGAGGGGTTGGTAACCATGGTGAAGCACGGGTGAATCGTTGGATTCTGTGACCGGGGGATCAATAGGAAGCATCCATCCAATGGTTAACCATCTATTAGTTCACCATATATTGGTTAACCTTTAATTAGCTACATGGGATATTAGTGAACCATATGTAAATAATTGGTTATATGTCTATTAGCTACATGGTTAACTAGCTTATCCATCTATTAGTTAACTATACATTAGTGAAAGGTTAATTGTATGTCAACCATATAGTGGGTAGATGATAGATGGGTAACTATATGCTAATTATATGTGAAAGCTTAATTGGGGATGATAACCAATAGGGGATCTATCCACTATATGGCTGCTTAATAATCTGCTGGTCAACAGTATGCTAAGAAGTCATAGCCCATGGTCAACATTCATTGTACACCAAAGCATGGTATAAGCATGGGAGAAGCATGTTATAAGTATAGCTTAAGAAGCCATAAGCAATGGTTAGCAATTGCTGCTTAATGGCTAATGTGCGATATAATTAACCAATAATTGCAAGGGGATATATCAGCTATATGATGGCCATGGTGGGTCAATGATGCTTGGAACAATGGTGGGGTGGAGATGGGTTGAGTGATGGTCACTTTGGCGGTTGGGAGCTCATAGGGGTATCCGGTTCTATCCCTTTAAAGGCAGACAGGAGCTCCCAGGAGAGGCAACATATGTCCAACATGTCGCGTGATTTATGATCAGATAAGATGCTAGGTGATTTATGATCAGGTTGACATGCTAGGTTCATCAGATTAAGCACGGTCCAACCAAATGATTTATGATGATCCATAGGTTCATCAGATGAAGCATGGTCAACCATGGTGGCTGTCCCCTACCATTAATGGCTATAACCCATCTAATCCCTAGAGATTCCCACGGGGTTCACCAGAATTTGGCCAACTGCCAACGCTAGTTCAACAACGATGGTTTCATCAACAGACCAGTATGGTTAATAAGAATGCTTCAAGTTCATCATGGCAACCATGATCGTGGTCAACCATGGTGATTGTCCCCCTGTTACAAACCATTAATGGCTATAGCTAATTCATCTAATCTCTACAAATTCCCATGGCAACCATAGTGGCACCGACCCCCATGTCACCATCAACAGCTTGGCAGCACTGAACTCATGGCCTGAGAGGTTGGAAGCTCATCTCCGGGAAGTACGGGCCAAAGCTGCCAGGCGTCGAAACGTTGACCCGCTATGAGCTTCAACAGGAGCACAATTTGGCTATGGGTCAGTATTAACCAACCAATAATGGTGGACTAGCTGGTTAATGGTATGTAATAGGGGATAATAAGCAACAATAGTAGGGGATGTACCAGCTATTCATGGCTACGGGTCAATATAAACGAACCAACTAATGGAGGATAATGACCAACAATAATAGGGAAAAGGAGCTGGTTAATGATGGGGAACCAGGGGGACTAAGGGTTTTGACTCATTCATAGACGCAGAAGACAAAAAGGGCGCGACAAAAAAGGGTTTTGACTCACAGCCATATCTGATTATTTGCGTGGAGATGGAGGTAAGGTCGGTAGATAGATTGAATAGGCAGATGTGTAGATACCATGTGCATATTTGCAATGATGTTTTTTTTGCTGTTTTGTTGGGTGCTTGGTTTTGAAATAGTTGTTTCATTGGGCCTGTGAACCATTCATTTGTCTATTCTTTGGGAGGTCTCCCCATGATTTCTATCCAATTCTCTATCATATTCCTTTGAGTCGTTGGGCGGGACGCCCATTTGCCTTCCCCGGACTCGTCGTTGCCCCAGCAGCCCGTCACTCACCACCCCATCACCAGTGGTTATCATTTCTGTGATCCCTTCTTGGTAGCCCCAAAAGCGTGGTGGATAAACCAGGTGTTGCAATGGGTCAGGGCCAAAACGCTGGTGGATTCGTGATGGGGTTGCGATGGGTTGCGGGCAGTGGCAGGCGTACACCAGCAATGATATCGTACCAAACTGTACCAACTGGCTATGGGTCAATATTACCTAGCAAGTTTATGGGGGATATTATAACCAACAACAGGGAACACAATGGTTGGTGATACTACACCAGCAACTAGTGAATCGGCAGATCACCCAATGAAACAACTTTTGAAAAAACCAGCTGCACCTGGGAATAGCCATGCTGGCCGATCCAACTGGGGGCCATGTAAGGGGCTTGTTGCAAACTCCTCGCTGCCAGGAAAGCGGATGTGACCAACGCGTCAGACAACGCTGGTGCGAACGCGAGCCGATGGGGTGGGTGAAGGATAGGTGCCGGCAGCAGTGGGGGTTCCACGGATCAGAATGCCAAGCTACAAGAGCGTCAGCAGGAGGGTAGCGGTTTGAATAGTTTGAACCTGCTGGGACTTTCAAGTGGCAACCATTGCTGTGGAACCTCATTGGCCCAATCATTTTGTTACTCAACCTGGTGGGGATACCAGGCGACAACATGTTTCTTGCTATGGTATCACGTAAGGTTTGCAATGGCGTTTGCCATGTTTTGCCAAAGATTTTGATTGTTCATCAGCAGCATTAGATATGGATATGGTGCTTGGTTGGAATGGCGAGCATATTCTTGGTAAGGATTGAAAACATCAACCAGTCAATGATCACGTTTCAAAGCACTTAAAAACACTATGCAATGCAATATGTTGGGATCAAAGTTCATGGCGCGTTTCGACGCTATTTGTTGTTTTGATAGCCTTGGTTTGGACTTTGTGTGAGTCCTAGGTCTTAGTCATTGCACAGGCTCAGGGCAGCCTGCCCATTGAGTCATCACTATTTACCATCCTTGGCTGATCAGTACATTTTCTCTTGTTGAACGACTAGTTGTCCCTTTATTAGTTTCGTGAATATCATGATACGTCATGACTCATGAAAAGTGCCTCCTAAATAAGCCTGAACCTCCAAAGATTTTCAAAACTTAGATAGTGGATTTGACAACTCTGTTGGTGGAGTATTTATACTATAAATAGTGTATTTGTGTTATGTCTACTCTTTAGTGCCCTGTTCATATGCATATAGACTATTTATGATCAGAGTCGACGATACCGAAGCCATGAGGGGCCGACAACAGTCATGCCACCATGACACGTGGTCGGAAATGACACGTGGTCGGAAATGACACGTGGTGGTTTCTCACAAATAGGGAACCCCCAAAATGGTTGGTTCATGTTGCTTTATTGCTATAAAATGCTTAATAGATGATGATGAAACCCCAATTTTGAGAAACCACCACTTGATCTACCAATTCATTGTTTTGGGCGGTTTCGAGGCCAATCTACTGAAGCAGAGAAGGAGGACCTGTCCAAACTCAAGGCAGGGTGGGGCTATGTACTGGAGCCATGAAGGTGGTCACAACCTAGGCTTCAAACCCTTTCTATGCTGTGGTTGGTTCACAATTGGGGATAGGTTATAGGTCACCATGCTGAATGATACCAAACATAGACTGTTTGGTCACTTTGGGAAAGATGAAAGGTGCAGGATTGATCCACAGAAATGAAGGGGTCAAGCGTAGTGATTTCGTGGATACCGTCGATACCCTATCGCCAAAAACGTTGAGCACAAACGTATGGTGCTCATGGTATAGCAAGAAAAGGGTTGCTGGGAGTTTCCGGGGGATCATGTTGTTTACATTGGTCCATCAGTACATGTGGGCATCATGTGTTTCATGTAGATCGGATTACATCCGTATATGTGTACAGGGGTTACCTCATTGAACCATCAATGAACCATCAAATTCACTGTCATTCACCACTACTAGCCACTGCCACTACTCAAAAACTAGTAATTATCCACTATTGTGAATCAATTGACCATCATTTGATCATCAACCAGAAACTAACTATTGACTAACCACAATCTGAATATTAACTAACCATTAGCTAACCACTAATCAACCATTGGTTGACCAGTACTCAAACCATTACTTAGCCACAATCTATCTATTAACTAACCACTAATCAACCATCAATCAACTATTGACTAACCACTCACCACTGGAGAGAAATCAACCACTAGTTAACCATGTGTTATTGAACCATCGTTTCCTTGACCATAATTTTACCATTGACTAACCAACAACTAACCACCACTAAACCATTCACCACTAGGTAACCACCTCTTAAGCCATCAATGAACCATCCACCATCAGTTAACCATCAGCTAGCCATCCATTTGGTAATAACATCCATAGGTCAACCATCCATAGGTCAACCATCAACCATGAGTTACGTAACCATCCTAGATATTTCCACCATTCATTAGTTAACCATCCATTACTTAACCATCCATTACTTCACCATCCTTTACTTAACCATTAGTTAACCAATCAACCATTCACCACTAGTTAATCCATTACTTAAGCCATCCATTAGTTAAGCCATCCATTCGCTAAGCATTAGTTAACCACCATTAGTTAATCAATCAACCATTAGTTAACCATCCATTCACCATCCACCGCTACGGATCCACGGGTCCACGCCAAGAGCGAGCTCAAGAACACTCGCGTGGACGTGACACAGCTGGGCCGTAAAGCCAGGTGTGCCGATGGGTGGCACCGCGCCAGTGCGAGGAGTGGTCCAAGGATGGTGGAAATGATGGTGAAATCATGGTTTGATGATGGCTAATGGATATAAATGATGGATGATGCTTATATATGATGGATATGAATGATTCCGAAAAATGCTTGAATGATGGTTAAATGATGGCCAATGATGGTTAAATGATGGCCAATGATCGTTATAAATGATGGATATGAATGATGGTTGAAAAATGATTAAATGATGGGTAATGGATTGTGACATGATCGTTGAATGATGGCTAAATACTGGTTAGATTATTTTGAATTGTGGCCAGCTATGAAGCTATGGTTCCATTACCCATCCCATGTATTGTGACATGATGGTGGAATATGATGGTTGCTGAGCAATGGTTCATGTTGGACATTGTGTGAGAATCAAGCGGGCACCGCCGCCTTTTCAACACTCGTGGCAGCTTGATACTAATGCATGATGCGGATGGTGAATTTATGCCAGCAAAGAATGGGATTCCTGCCACCTGGGCAATTGGGAAGGCTTTGTCCTGGTTGAAACCTATACTTAAGCGTTGCCAATCATTGTCAGCAGTTTAATGGTCACAGATGGTGATCTTGGCTACGGTGAATCACTATTAACAGCAAATGAAAAAGCACTGGTAATTCAATCACTAATTAATGACCATTGTGCTCGCCCGTCATTGCTAACCACATACACCCTTGATGTTTTTTTCTAGCTTGGACCAGCACCCATGTATCACTGGCTGCCGCTTGCAACCATTTTAGCTGGTGCTTCAAGCATTTCAAGACCAGATGGTCAACCATCATCATTAATCGTACTTACGCTGGTTCCCCTATCATAACCATTGTTTTCCCACTACCATTGTTGGTCATTATCCCCCATGAAATTGGTTGATTAATATGGACCCATAGCCATATAGTTGGTACATATCCCCTATAGTTGCTAGATGGTATCCCCTATTATTACATTAACCAGCTATTCTGGGTAGGTTCATATTGACCCATAGCCATATTTGATGGCACACATCGTTGGTTCATCCGATTGAAAGACCACCCCTGTTGGATACCTCAGTGTCGTCGCCAGGTTCGAAGATGTCATCGGCTTGGAAAAAGCCAAAGAAGCGATCAAGGAGGCATGGAGAGCTCACATGGCGAGCTGGGTCAAGCAGTTCACCAACCAACCCATGGTGGAATTAGCTGGTTAATGGTTGATTGTAGGGGATAATAACCAATAATAGTAGGGGATATACGAGCTATACATGGCGAACTGGGTCAAGCAGTTGACCAACCAATTTTCTGGGGGATAATAGCCAACAAGTTCCTAGCCAACAAGTTCGCAGGGAAAACAGCCTGGTTAATGATAGGGGAACCAGGGGGACGTCTCGGGTGAACTGACCCACAGCCACATGGAGAATATGAGATTCTGAGGATGATCACAAACTTTGCGGGAAATCCCATTGACATGAACTCGCTTCTGAGTTTCTGAAGTCAAGAGCAAACGATAGGAAACAGTAAGCTTTTTTTCCCTCTTTGCGTTATCATGACACACGGGCAGCGGGCTAGCTGGTACTGTTCATCAGTATGGATATGATAAATAAAGACCAGTGAAGGGGTAAGTTCATCAACAGTGACATTGTTGCTCCTCTTGATTTGGTTGGCTTTTTTTTGAACATTTGAATCATTTTCCAGATTGTATCAGCAGTTATGGTTGGTGGTTGACCTGCGCATATTTTTCCAGACGGAGTGGTGACGAACCACCAACCAGTTTTATGTTTGCTTATGTTGTCGCCCGACAAGTGCTATCACCAAAGTACTGCCTGTGGGTTTTTTTGATGATCGGCGGATCATGACCAATACCCACAATCAACAATCATACCTAATTTAAGCAGCAACCAAGAAACCATCATCAGGAACGAAGAGGGACGGAATATGTATTGTCATGCATTCAGGATTCCCTAGAAAGTACTATGAATGATACTACCCGTCCTATCACTGCCAAGACCACATTCATGAACCAATTCTGTCCAAACCGATTTGTGGTTTACAGGTTGTTGAGCACAAGACTGGTAATTACGACTGTTGACCATTTCATTTTATGAGCAGTTGATCTAAGATGAGTGCTTACTCATTACGGGATGTGAAGCAGATTTGAATTGATATTGGCCTTCAACGCCAATTTAAGTATGTCCAGTCATGACTGTTCATGTTGCTGATCTTCCGTACGTTAATACACATGATGCAATATTTGTTTGTCCATTCGCATACGATATCACCGTTAACCAGTATATAACTATATGTATATCTACGTATAAATCAGTATAGTTTTGAATAGCCAACGCACACATACATATATATATATAAATAAATGTGTATAAATACATATTGCATTGAACTCATATAGATAAATGAATGAATAGATATACATATATCATATATCATATTTATATACATATGTATGTATACTAAATATAATTATCATATCTCATATAAGCATACATATATATATATATATATTTATGTATCTAAATTATATATGTTTAGATATAGATATTTTTGCATACATACAAAAAAACCATATATCAAACACATGTATCTATGAACCCTTCCCATTGAAGTTCCCTTGTGCACCGCGGCACCTGCCTGTTTTGTCAGGCCATCCTATGGCCTGCCATGGCCGGTAGAGATTTGGCTCCGCGGCAGCAGTTGCGACAAGCACCAACTATCAACAGGTCGTCAATTGTTGGGGAGAAATGGCTGGTTGTTGATTAAGTCAAAACAATCATATTCACTCAACTATTGGTTGGTGAAGGTAAAGACGGGTCATGATGATCAATATTGACGAGTTATGACTTATAAATGATTTGATATTTTTTAAAGCAAGAACTAACTACAGATGGTTGTTGGCAAGTTGGCAATGATTAGTGATGGTTTAGACTGATTAAGAACGACTCGTATAAGGACATGGTGATTGTCATTGAAAAATAAGGATCAATTAATTGGCTTCATGTGGTTATTTGATGATGATTGATGTGTTTCCGACATTGATCGACCAGCAGTTGTTCCACCAGCAGGTATGAACGATGATGAGCTGCTGAATGTTGGATTGAGCATGACTCCGTTACCTACACATCTAGCTGTTGGTCAAAAACATCTCGAGGTTCATCAGTCAACCGTTATTTGACAAGACGAACTGCAATGAGCTTGCAACCAAGAGACTTGAACCTTTATGAACTAGGAACCAACAGTTCATCATGTTCATGGCGATGATCGACCACAACTGTATGGCAACTCACTGTTTTCTGTTTAGCCATTAGTAGCAGTTGCCATTTTGTAGCCACTAAAGTAACTGAATATTCCATTTTGGAACCATTTAGCCATTAGTTACCTATGGTTTGCCATTAGTTACAGCTTACATTTTGTGTTCAACCATTAAAGTAGCTGAACGTTACATATTGGCAACTCACAGCTGCAGATCAACTCACTGACATGTTTTTCATC
This sequence comes from Symbiodinium kawagutii, assembly GCA_009767595.1. NCBI lineage: Eukaryota > Dinophyceae > Suessiales > Symbiodiniaceae > Symbiodinium > Symbiodinium kawagutii. The sequence goes on from VSDK01021344.1 coordinate 89,981, forward strand.
AACGCAGCAGCTGCTAAACTGGTTGGTGGTTTCAAACATTTTTTATTTACCCTAATGATTAACAAATTGTTGGTTCACTCATATTTTTCATAGGGGTTCAAACCACCAACCAGTAAAGTTGTTCACACGTTTCTCAACGCTATCAACCACCCCCAACCAATACAGCAACTTTGTGTTGTGAGGCATCCAATTGTTTGCTCAATAGATAGCTGGGGTGTTTTGGGAGATGGTTGCTTTTTGTTCGACAATGATAGTAGACCGAAGAAACACTTGGAATGCACTGGATGATATGTGTATTGTACAAAATGTACCTTGTATTTAGTGTGAATCATGTGCTTGTTGACTGTACTGCTAGTCCCATTGTGTGGTTTTTGCTTTCAGAGAACCCATACAGTTTCTTCAGGATTGCCAACTGGTGTACTGGGCGTGCACATTCTTGATTGCAAACAAGCACCTATTTCAAATCACTGTGGATACCTCAGCTTGCTGACCCTGATTCTAAGATCCTAATAAATGGAAAATTACATTCAACACATCACCAGAATCAGAAACTCAACCTGTTGACCATCTGAATCTTGACACCATCATCCTAAGCAAGAAACACCAAGGATTCCCCGAAACATGCGACGGACGGATCTCCCAGTGGATGGACCCTGCTGCAACTGGTGGCCTTACAGCACCGTTGTGCACCGCTAAGTTTTCGGGCGTGCGCAGTGGCCCCAAGGGTCTGCTACTCTACGGTGCCTGGGTCGTGAAAGTGGCGGGGTGCCCTTTAAGGTAAGCAGTTTTGTATCAATTTCTAGTAGAAAACTAACCTAACGATCTAACAGCTAGATGAGTAGATAGCTAAGCTAACAATCTAACAGTTAGATGAGTAGATAGCTAACCTAGCAATCCAGCAGTTAGATGTTGGTTATCATGTAGTTAGTTGGTTGTCAATCTCTGTTGGTAACTGATATCCGCAGAGATGATTAGCAACAGCTAAGTCTAGATTGATCACCAACTAACCAACAACACCTCAAGGCATGGGATGAAACCAACAGAGACTCATTTGCTGGGATAGTTTTTTTTGGATGGCCGATGGCAGCACCAAGCAGGAAATCAACAGAACTATGTTGAGGGTCCGGGTTCGATTGCCTCAAATGTTTTGTGGATACGTAGAAATCAAGAGTTCTTGGCTTGTGACCTGGCAGGTATGGGGTAACCTTTGCGGAAGCAAGGGTCCATTACCAACAAGAAGCTTTGAGACAAGAAGCTTATATGGGAGAAGCAACAGCAATGCTGAGATAGCCAGCAGCAATGGGGATAGCCAACAAGCATGGGGAGATAACCAGCAGCAATGGAATAACTGACAGAAAGAAGCAGATGAGATAAGCAACAGAACTACGGTGGGGTATAACGCCAACAAACTTGTGTTTTACCACGGTGCGATTGTACTGACTCCCTTAGGGTTGACAAGCAAATGATATAAGCAACAATGGGGAGATGACACGAACAGCAATGGGGATGTAGACAACAACAGCAATAGGAACATGACTATGGTGATAGCAAAAGACATGTCGTTGGGCGTCAGCAAAGTAAGCATCAGATGACAAGGAGATCAAGGAGATAAGATATATGTTGTAACTGCTGGAAATATTCATGATATGCTAGCATTGAAACCAAATTCTTCAAATGTCAAGATGCAGCTTATGCAAGCAAAACTGAGTGAAAGACACTTGATAGCTGCACCTGCTAAACTCGGATCTACATCAGCATTTGAATGCAAGCAGCCAAAAGGCAGTGCTCACTACATGCAGCATAGATTCAAAATGATTCAGTCATAGAGACAAATAATGACATATAGAATCACGGCTGTTCTTATCAACCTAGGTAATGTTTCATACTATTTACCCCTCTATATTCATTCAAACCTCTAGTTGCGTGTTCATTTACGGTTTCACTCATTGCAATATGTAATCAAAGTGTTTTTAACACCTATTCTCAATTGCCTATTGTCTTACTTGCCTCAATTCATGGCTTCACACATGTGGGTGTCTCTCAAAATGGGGAACCCAACAACTGGTTGGTTTATTGCTATGCGCGGCTAATATTGGATGATGATTGGGGGTACCCCTATGACTTGAGAAACACCCAAATGTATCTAACCTCAACCATTAGTTTTCACCATCAGTATTGATCATTAGTTTTCAAGATTGATAAAAAAATGATGATGAACCATCAATCCTTGATAAAATATTGATAACTAACCATCAATCCTGAACTGCTTAGTATAAACTAATAACTAATAACCTGAACTGCTTAGTATTCTCTTCAACCCTGACCTGCTTAGTATAAACTAATCACCACCTTCAGCCAGTCACCACGTCAACGATGTGAGTGCCGCTGCGAGGCCCTCCAGGCTGTGGCAAGACCATGTTGGCCCGTGCAGCCGCTGTGGAGCTGGAGAGCGATGCCAGCTTTTTCCATGGCGCGGGCGCTGCCGCTGCAGATCCGGTGGTCCAGCCGTGGTCCATGGAGGAGGTACTAAGAGTTGGATCAGCTGATAGTTGGTGAATTCAGCTCATAGTTGAATCATGTGGTTCATAATAGTTGGTAATAGTTCATTATCAATGGTTTAGTAGTTCATGTTCGTCGATAATAGTTTGTGATAGTTGATAATGGTTTGTGATAGTTGAGCAATAGTAGTTTCAAGTATCATCGAGAATAGCTTGTGATAGTTAATAGTGATACTCATGAGGTTAGGGAATAGTTCCACTTAACAGTTGGAGCAACAATCATAGTTGATCATAGCTTATTGTAGTTAAGTGCATGATTGATAGTTTAATCATTGTTTGTCAACAGTTGGCCCATGGAGGTTTAGTAGTTGACCAACGAATGGTGCTTGGAGTTTAGTCATTTTTTTAGTTGGAGATTCGAGATGGTGGTGAGAATGCATGGTAGTTCAATGATGTTCTTTGAACAATTGGAACAGAGCTGATTTTAGTAGTTGAGAATGGGTGCTCAATTAATGGTTCAATGATGGTTTATAGCACCAGTCGCCCTGTTAGAACATCAAAAAGTGCCAAAACACAGATATTGTCACGGTTTTAATGATTTGGTCTGTTGGAACATCAATGTGGTGAGCATGTTCATAAGTCTTGAGTTTACCGGCTAATTACGGTGAGTAGGACAGGATAGCCTCAAGTAAGAACCCCAAAATGATTAAGCAAATACACACATACACACACAATATATGTATGTGTGTATTTACATATAAGTAAACATTCAATTGAATATACACTTGTAAGTATACATACATATATGTATTTATAGTGCTGTTCCCAGTGAGCACATAGCAGGGAACCGTGTTGTCTTTCGGGGTAGTCTGTACCGCCGGTGTGAATGTCATTGCGGATTGTTTTTTCGCCACATGATGTGTCGAGCAGCAGCTTTTGCTCAGTTGTCGCGGCGATTTCAAATTTGTGCCTCTGGTATCCAGTGGTCATGTCGGTGGCTGAGCTTAAGCTGAAGTATGTGAACACGTTCATTGACGTGGAGGAACCCATCGATTTCGATGAGAATTCCAAAGCCCGTGCTAGAAGCCTATCTCCATTGCCTTCTGTGACCGAACAGGCTTTTGGTCTCGAGATTGGCGATAATGAACAGTGCAAGCAGGAGTGGTCGAGTCAAAAAACCCTAAATCTTCCAATTGTTGGCTCACTGAGATCATATTTGGTAGCACTAGTTGTTGGTGGTTTCAAATAATATTGTTTTCAACCATACCTGGGGTTGACTTTCAATCGCACGCTGCGTGCTGTTGGGATGGAACACCTATTCCACCACCATTAAAACAATGGTTGGTTCTTTTTGGTTATAATGGTGGTGGACTTTTACACCTTACCAAAAAATCCTGTTTCAATGGTTGTTGATTGTGATTCAACCCCTTAGTCAAACACTGCTTGTTGTGGTAAAAGCATGTAAAAGCCGTGATATAATAAATCCGTGGCAATCCCATGGAAAAGTCGATGATCCGCTCGCGTTGTTGGTTGCTTGTCATCGCCCTGAGGAGCAAGACACGCAATATGTGCGTGCCCTGTCTCTGAAGTTGCAGACTTTGACGGTGCGCGGCCTGAAGGCAGGGCCGGTCGACTCGTGGTCGACTCATCTCCCAGCGCCCAGGCGGCTCGTAATGTTAGCTGGCTGGTGATTCTCAGGGAGCGGTTGGGAGCCAGGGGTATCCCTAAATCCCTTTAAAGAGGGAGCTAAAGAGCTACAGGGAGTGGTGAAACCAGATGGTTGCTTGTTCGGGCTTGGTGCCAAGAACAGCTATGAACAACAGCTATGAACAGCTTACAGTTTTGGGGCGTTTTTTTGAAGGGACTGCCAAGAAGGCAAAAACAATCACTGGAGGGTATACCCCGTTTCTGGCAGTCGGAACCAGACTGCTTGGATGATAATTCATGATAGTTCGACGTTTGCAATGCTTGCCTATGAACAGAATATAGTTTGTTGATTGTATTGTACTTGTGTAGTCCATTCATTATTCTGGTCATTTTTTTCAGCAAAATCTCTATTTCATCATCGTCCAAAAGCATTGCTCATTTGTGACGTGTCAATTGTGCTCGTATATCACGGTCAGCAACATTGTTTCATGGGCGAATCTCAGTTGACACCTGATGACAATCCCTTAGTGACCAGTCGACTTCCATGCCAAACTGCGGCTTGGCTTTTGATACCGATCTGGTGTTTTCTGCGTTTACATGATATCCAAGGTTTTTGATTGTCACACCAACAATAGTTTTACTTCGTGATATTAAATGTCTATGCTGTTGTGTGGTACGTATCACCAATTAGTATATCAACTATTTTAGATTGCTAGATGATGTTGATATACCAATTGATCAGTGCCAAAATTATATATATATACACACTTATATATACATATATATACACATTTCTATATTAGACACTTTTTTATATTTAAATATAATATATATATATACTTAGCCCATGGTGACCATGGTGATAACCTCTGGTCACAACAACGCCGAACATGGAGACCTGGTATGACGTTGCCTTCCTGGCACGCAGGCTGCGGCACCGTTGCCTCCAGCAGAAGCAGAAGATCTTCCAGGTGACCTCGTTGTAGCAGTCGCGGTGGCTGGCACTGTCGTTGTGCTTGCTGTTACTGTGGCTGTTGCCATTGTTGTTGTTACTGTTGTTGTTGTTACTGTTGTTGTTGTTGTTGTTACTGTTGTTGTTACTGTTGTTGTTGTTACTGTTGTTGTTGTTGTTGTTGTTGTTGTTGTTGTTGTTGTTGTTGTTGTTGTTGTTACTGTTGTTGTTACTGTTGTTGTTGTTGTTGTTGTTGTTGTTGTTGTTGTTG
>VSDK01021344.1:95477-111705 GCA_009767595.1 Symbiodinium kawagutii
TGTTGTTGTTGCTGTTGTTGCTGTTGTTGTTGTTGTTGTTGTTGTTGTTGCTGGAGTTGCTGGAGTTGTTGTGATTTTTTATTTGCCGCTGTTATCCATGTGTCAATGTTGCTGAACCTTTTGTTGCCATTGTTGATTGTCGCGGCATCCGCGGTGCTTTTGTTTCGGGCACCGCACCCCATTTGTTCATTGGTTGGCTGGCTGGTTATGCCCAGGTGATGCGGACGAGCTTTCGGAATCCAAGAACTTGGGAAGTGCTGGACATCCAGAGCTCTGCTGTCGCCCGTGCCTTCACTTCTTGCGTGGCTACTGCAGGGATGGCGTCAACTGCGGGTTTTGTCATGAGGTGAGGGAAGAAACCTACCCCATGTTGTACATATATGTGTAGGGGGTTCTCAAAATCAGGGTACCCTCAAGTCATCTAACATGAGGTGAGGGAAGAAACTGCTCCACCATCAGTTACCGATCAATGAGATGTTTTAAATCATGTTTGAAATGATGGTTGAAAAAATGAGAATCAATGGTGAAAAATTGGTGTTTCTCAAGCCATAGGGCTACCCCCAAATCATTCATTAATAGTAGTCATTTAGAGTAATACACCAACCATTTTTGGGGTTCCCTATTTCAAGAAACCTCCAAACGGTCAACGTCGTGTTTTTTTAATCGTGATGTTCAATGGTTGGCCATCAGAGACGCCAGCGCCGCGAACTGATCCTTGCTGGGAGGCTCATCCAACGAAGGAGGTCAAACTTGACAAAAATCAGCGGAACATCATGCAGAACCTTTCCAGCCACGATTCTGCAGCCCTCATCCTGGACTTTGTGAAGTCTAGGCTATCTCAGACAGATATCCCCGGAGGACACAGGTTGGTGAGTTCCTTGGAAGGTGAAGCTTCCACAGGCCAGGTTCACCTACCTTCAGTTTCTCCAAAGGATCGTCGTCATCTTCGGAAAACACTTTCTCGCATGAACGTGTACAGCCTCCTCGCGGTTTTCACCAGCCTAGCATCTCAGTATAATGAAGAGGATCGTGTGAGGGTTGAACGTGTATTCAGCCTGGTGCGGACAATTCGTAAACAGCTCGTTTGACCAAATGAGCAACGCCTTGGAATGGGCATCAATCCCAAGTCCGATGGAGATTCGTTTGCATCACCAGCTTCATGCTTGCAAGAGGTTTTCAATGTCGCTTTATGTTACCGTTAATGGCCTGAAATCGGTGCCATGACAATACTGTTTCAGGGTACCTTCTGTCACAATGTGGGCACTGGTTGCCGTTTTGAAGGGCTCCTAATGCTTTTGACATGAATTTCCCATACACATCCACAGACGAAACTTCTATCAAGAATGGGGCAGCATGCCATGTCCGCGAAAGTACAAACTTGGACACTATTTAGGGATATATTTTGTGTCCGGGCATAATTTATCACCCGAATCGAATTTGTGCCAGAGTGCACCAACAGTCCTTCGCACGGTTTTTTGAGAAGTCCATGTTGGCCAGAATGTTTGCAGATCTGACTTTTGAAACAAAAGTCAAAGAGAAGTAATTCATCTCTGTGAGCACCGCACACGTCTACAAAGCCAAACATGTGGCAGCAAATTGCATTTAGTGGGGGCAGGGGTGTTCAACATCAGGGGGGAAGGGACTATATTCAGAAACCGCACATCAGAAAAAAAGATCAGTGCACCCAGGGGTCAAATCAGGACCATGCGTATCTCTCCCTGCATATGTGCTCAGGAGTTGTATGACGGATCATTGACGGATCATTCACGTGACAATGGAGTTGACTAATTATAAGATGATAGTTGACACCAAGTTTGAATGACCAACTAGATGGGAGCTGTAAATCCTGTTTGTACATGTTTGTGCTGCTCAAGATTTATGGAATGACCATTGTTCAAAAACATCGCCCTCTCGAGGATTTGGGAAGATCAGATTGATCAGATCGAAGTGCGGCTCCAACAAGGTGTCCTCTGGAAGTTACGAGCAGCAAAAAGTGAACCACTGCTGTGGCCAGCACTACCGTAGTATTACTTTTGCTGAGCATGTATATGCTCATAAGGAATACATTTACCATATTCGTTTCATATTGATACTATATAAGATTACTTTTTTGAATTGATTAAGAGTGCTTCACATACTATTCCTGATTAATCAAATGATTAGTAGAACATTGGACATTTCGTGACCAATAGTCGTAAAATATTGATTAAATATAAATGATATCACTTGATCATCACACCAGTGGGACTAAAAGAAAACCCACTACAAGCTACTCCGATGTGGGTACCCCCGACCGCCGCCATCCCAACTATATGGATAGACACGTAGCCGAGAGTGCACTTAATGGGGGCCCATTGTTGGAAGTCACTAGCTGTTGACTTCAGCTATGCAAGCATGATTATTCTAAAAAACGTACATAGTTTTTCCTCTCCCACGAGTATATATGAGTATGGTACAGATACCTATCTAAATATGTCTCTCTTTCTCTCTTGCTATGCATGAAAATATATGCTTGATCACTATGAACAGCTATCCGGCATCATTAGAAGAATCAAACAGGTAGTGCACCATTGCTGATGAGCTGTTGGCTTTACAGCAGTTGAGCGCAGTGTTATTATAGCGCTGCAGACCAAAGTCACTTCCAAAGGATGCTTTGAATCAAGTTGGAGCTGGCGGTTCCAGATGTCAATGGGCAAGCTGGCTGGTGGGTTGCCAACATTTTGTCATTATCATCCAGACCTGGGGATGATTGTTTACTTGACTCTTGTTTTGGGATGGTGCGACTAACCACCAAATACTGTAAATGTGCAGAAAATCCACAAAAACAAGGAGCAGCTGCGATTGTTAGGCATAACATGATGACTAGTGTCATATTTGTACCATTTGGGTGTTTTTCAAGCCATAAGGGTACCCACAGGTTATCATCCAGTTTATTAACCAATGAACCAACCACTTTTAATTCTAGGGTTCCCTATTTCAAGAAATACCAATTTGTGTATAACATTCCCCTTTCTTTAGTCATTGCCAAACTGTGCGAAGAGGTATTGGCGGCAAAGTATCTCAAAACGCTATCCAGAAAATCCTCAATGTTGAAGATACCGAAAAAGACATGATGGGCAATCACGACTAGCGGTTCATGTTTGGGCCAAGTAATTGATGTTGCTAGGTCTTGTGCATAGGAACCATCAACGGTTTTATGTTTGGTGTTTGGTCATATGTGTTATTCTTATTTGTTTGCATGAAGCATTTCTGCGAGTGTGCGTTGTCCAGTGCTTTGAATCAGATGTTTAAGAGGAGAGCTCACCATGAGCCACACATGAATGGCTTATCAACATGTTAAAGATTGTCTACTCATGAAAGCTAGACTTAACACGATTGATCATTTTAAGTAACTGGTCGAAATCTGATCGCAGATATCATTGCTCTCAGCCGGGGCCCATGTGCCAACAAAGCTAAGCCAAACGATCACTGGTGTGAGTGCGTAACCTCGATCACTTCCAGAATTCTTGGTCAACTTCATATGCCCAAGGTCCATAGGTGCCCTGCTGTAATCATGGTTGAATCATGTTGAATTCACTTTGCCAATTCTGCTCTGACATTTTGGACGTGAAATTTAACGATGCATCACTTGAGGGCTGGTATACAGCTGTCAATTCGGAGGTCCCAGCAGAATATGCCGAATACCACATGCGTGGACCACGGCTCTTGCTTCGTAACCAGCCCTGCAGGGGTAGGAGTGTTTGTCCACCGTGATTTGTTTGTTGGGAATAAAATCAATGGATCCCGCTTTGCCAACTTACAAAGAAGGTATTGCTGGGGTCTTCCTTCGCTGGTGCCATAGCTGCTGAACCCGCAGAGTATGCGCATGTTGCAAGATACTCCGTGCAGCTACTGAAACTCCAGCCGTGAGGAAAAGAACCTGCATCAATCATCCTCAGTGGGGCATGGCAATCCCAGAACAACAACAGCTCGAAACAATCACAAATAGCAGCCGGAAATGAAACCACCACAACATCAATCCGATCCGACACGACAGCAATCGCAAAGAAAAGAAACAAAAGTCATGAGAAGAATGGCTATCCCAACTACAATCACAACGGGAAAAAAGACAACAGCGGCAACAGCAGCAAAGGCCATCCGCAGAAAGCAGATACGAAAACACAAGGAAAACTAAAAACCACACAAAAGCAAAAGGCAACAGCACCCACCAACAAGATTTATAATATCAACACCGACAACTTCTTCATCGACGAAAAATACCAATCACCAAGAATGACCACAAATCAACCGCAACAAAAACAGTGTCAACACCATGGTTCCCACCACAGCCACGACCAACACTAAATCACAACACCATGAGCACCACCAAACAAAACCAGAGCACCAAGGACACCAACAAAGACGAACGTCAACAATAGCAACAGCACCCACAACAACATCAACAACATCTACAGGGGCAGAATAGAAACCGCAACGCATAGAACATAAGACAATTGTGAGCTCTTCATCAAAAGCACAGCAACCACATTAATGTTGGTTTCTGATTAGTATCTACCTGTTGGTTTCATCTATTTTCATTACTTTAGGGGGGGGGTTACACTAATCAGAAACCAACATTAAGAAGATCAACAACATCAAGAGCAGTGCCAATAACAACAGCAGCAGACAGCGCCCTTTGCGACGCAGACGACAACGACATCGAGCAGCATCGAGAGGCGACGACAACGACGACAGCGACAACGACAGCAACAGCAACAATGCCGTAGTAAAAGCTTTGAATCAACATATGGCCATGGGTCAATATTAGCCATCAATACGAGCTGGTTAATGATAGGGGAACCAGGGGTCCAGGGTGAACTGACCCACTGCCATATAGGCCTTGCCTAAGATGCATGGTTCACACAAAATATGTCGACGTGAAGAAGTGGGAAACAACAACCACAAAAAGCAGTAGCTTAAAACTTCCCCCAGCATGGTTGGTTTCCCACTCCAAGGGATCATGTTCGTAGTCTCAAAGTGGTAACCCCCCAGGGTGCATGGCTGGTGTTGGTCGCGGCTGGGAGATCATCTGACACCACCGATAGACACGTCCTGGTGGAGACAGATGTTGTTTCAAGTCAGCGCAACTTTGCGGCTGTCCAAAGATTATAATTATATTCTGTGGGTCTCAAGCTGGCGAGCTGGGTCAAGCAGTTAACCAACCAACTAATGGGGGATAATGACCAGCAATAATAAGGAAAACAATGGTTAATGATAGGGGAACCAGGGGGACTAAGGGTTTTGACCCACAGCCTCCCAAGGGTATGGTGTATTCGCCGTACCCGGGTGCATGGCCACTTCTCCCTCGGGGAGTTCATCTCACACCACCGACAGACAAGTGCCGTCGAAGGCTCGTCCCAGGAAAACGGATGCGAAGTCCAGCGATGAAACGTTCCCAGCTGTTTTTTTTTACAAATGTAATTTTATCTATGATAATTTGAAAGTGATAATCATGTATAATCTTTAATCTTATCTATAATCATTTCTTCGTAATGTTGGATCCATATATAATCATTTATAATCTCAGTCTCACACACACATGTAATGTTTGAAAAGACTGAAACATTCCCAGCTGGTTCCGAATGCTTCGTGATAGTTGAGGATAGTTGACGATGCTTGGGTTGACGGTGGCGGATGGTTGATGATCAGGAGATGGTTGCTCCCACGCTTGTATGGTAAAACTGATGACCAAACCTGTCATAGTTGATTGGTTGAGTCACAGTGCCTGAAAACCACACAGATGGTTGGCGATTTAATGTTGCGCAAGTGGTGGCGGTTCAAGTTTTTCACCAAGCCCTTTCTTCCTGGGCTCCAATTCATCCCCAAGATGCAACATTTGTAGAGGACGGCTGATCGTTTGGATTAATATGAGTCGATCAGCCACTTCAGGCCGCTTGTTGTTGTTGATTTATTGATCATACATTATTGACCAATATGATTGATCATATATTATTGAACATTTATTTGGATGGTTGACTATTTGGCTGGTCAGTAGTCACTAGTGGCAAGAAAAATCAGGTTCACAACCCTTCCATTTGGGTTTAGTAGGGAATTGGCAGCATGGCGAGGGGGGGCCAAGGGGTGTGTGACAATAGGGGAAGGGTAGATCAAAATTGCCGTAATTTCAGATGCTCCCGCACATTTTTTTCCCAGTCTTGGATGTTCAGAAACGTCTTAGTTCCCTGATGTCTAACTATGGCACAAGCCTAAAACGTTGGGGGAACGAATGCCGAAACTAATCATGGTGAACGTAAGATAATGTTCCCAGTTGCGAGCAATGGGGGTACACATCCGAGTAGTCATGAGAGCAGCCAATTTCGGGCTGCAAGATTTCTTGGGAATCCTTGTTGACAGCTGTAAGAGGAGAGTTGCAACCAACATCAACCAACCACCAAATACTAAACTGCAATGAATCTCGAAAATGAAATGCAAGACTTTGCCGAAGATCCATCCATCAGTGTAACAACTCTGAAGTGCCGAAAGTGACATGGACGGGCAGTTGGTTCGCGGCTGGTGGGCCAGAGGGTTTTTCAAATTTCAAACGCCACAACCTGTGGCTGTTCAAAGATTTGCCGATGCTGAGTTGGTAGCCGCAAGCCGTAAGGCACGGCTGATTTCGTGTCGGATCAAGCAACAATGATGGGGATGCTAATGATCATAGTGAACTAAGCAATGGTGGGGATGTTACTACTTTTGGTAGAATCAGATCGGGATGTCAATGCTCATAGTAAACTGAGATCGCTGCAGAACTGTTCAAAATCTTTCAAACTCCAGGCATTTGACGGTTGTATTCATCCGGTTTATGAAGACGCATTCTCGAACACGATCGACTATGGGTCTGGGTGCAATCCGGAGGTACCACCCAACAAACTTTTAACCTGGAATTCAGAATGCCAGTATGGGTACATGCCTCCAATCCATCCAGTTCCATTCTGATAGTGGTTTTTTTGTGACCACCTAAAAGGTTTCATTTTGTTGCTCAATCATGTAAATATCTGTCAGTACAAGTAGTGCACCCGTATGTTTTTTGTAGACAAGCATTGAGATTGGCTGCGTAGCTCTTGATACCACCAAAGTTCTTAATTATCACTCAAAAACAACATTTATGGGAAGGTCACTTATTTGGGGAAGTGTTTTCCCCTTGTGTTTTGTGTCTTTTTGGATTGATGTGGGAAAAGGGACAGGAAGGAAGGATGCAGGGGAGGAACGATGGAGGTAGCAATGAAGGAATCATAAACCCTGAAACCCTAAAACCACAAACCAGAAAAGATAAATTCTGCATAAAAGCACAATTCCTAGAACCATGAAAACATAGACCCATCAACGCCAAAACCACAAACCCCTATTACTTTAAGCCTAACCCTGAAACCATAGTTCCTAAGACCTAAAACCATGAACCGTAAAACCTTCAACCCCAAAACAATCAACCCCAAAACCATCAATTAAGCTAAAAACATGAAGCCTGAACCCTAGGACCATAATTCCTAAAACCTTCAAAACCAAAACCTTCAAACCAGCAAATCAAAAACCCTAAACCATACAACCTCAAACCCTGAACTTGAAAGCATAAAACCATAGACCTGCAAACCAAAAACCCGTCATTCCTGAAACCAAAAACCTACAAACATAAATCCTAAAAACATAATTACCAGAACTCTAAAACCACAGACCCTCAAAGAAATCAAACCTAAAAGCATACAACCTAAATTCCCCGAACAACCAACAACAAAACCTAGACCGTAGACCCTGAAGCCTTGTACCTGACAGTACCTTAAAACCACCCATCAACGCTAAAACCATAAACTTAAGAACGTAGAGCCTGAACGCCATTTGTTGAATGATAATACATGATAAAAATGATTATAAAGCATGATTTGAATGATAAAAAACATGTCTTATCATTCAAAACATGACCACAATTCCTAAAACCCTAAAACCAAAAGCCTAAAACCATACAGCCCAATCACCAACCCCTAAAGCCTTGAAACCCTGAATCTGAAAGCAGACGGAAATCCCAAATCCTGCAAGTACCATGCGAACTCAAAGGGAACATGACCCAAACCCTGTAATGGTCACCCAGAACGATTTCCGAACATCGACATCTCAAAAGACAGGCAAAAAAGATCCCAATTGAAATCTCCACCCGCTGTTTCATGGAGGTGTTTCCAAATGTTTGCAAATATTTATATATATATATATACATATGTATGTATTACTTTGATTCGATGTTATGACCCCTAATCTGAGACATCATCAAATGATACATAAATGGTATCCATTAGTTTAACAACATAGTTCGTAACTTTCTGTTGCTGTTGTTATAAACCAACATCAAAGAACCAATACTAGCTAAGATCATTCGTAGGTTGATGACAGCTCTGGCAAATCTGACGCTCTCCCCTCTCTTTAACGCGGCCTTTCAACATATTATAGATGTCAAACACTGCGTGGAAAATCGCATGAAGGCGCGCGAAGTTAAAAATTGTTTGCGCCGCTGCGCAGGGTTGCAGCACTATGGGAAGTCTTTGCCAGAAATCATGGATTAAATCTTTGGTCAATCATCAATTGAGAGGATTAATAAATGGGTTTAAAATGGAATGTAAAAGAACAATATCCCTTGAATTCATCCATGATAAATTGATGATGACCTATCAACAGCTTGAGTTTCATCGCCCGTATATTGACCAAGTATGAATCTAAATAGTAGGGGCTCTTTACAATTCTGAAACCATTGAAAGTGCGCCCCACGTCTTGGAAACCGCGATCTGCAAATCTGCAATGCGGGCGCACCGATGGCCATTGAATGAATCGGGAGCTCTGGTCAGAAGTTGTGTGCTGAATCACTCGGCTTTGTCATGTAACCATGTTTCCCACCCGTGATGCCTGACTTTCGTACACTACTGCTGGAAGTATGATTGATTGGACTGGCCACATCAGTCCCAGCCTGTTCCTACAGAGCAAAGCCAAATCATCAAATTGTTCACTCAAATACCAGAACGTAATTAATGATGTTTGCGAATCCAACAAAAACCCAACTTTGTCTTAGACCACGCATGACCACAAGTTAGCCCTGACCTGGGAATTCTACTGGAGATACAAACTGCTGTTTATACCAAGTGTCCCCACTCTACTTCAACAACTTATTGAAATAAAGACGTTACAATTTACATTTGGATCGATCTGGTATAGCCAAGTAACCACCGTTCGAAGATGGTGCCGAGGTTTAGCCGCAACAAGGTTCCAGTAAACCCAGTGACTCGAAGGGTGTCTGCAAAGCATCCTGCCAAGTACATCACCCCCTGGTGCAAGTTGCGTGCGGCATGGAACCTGGCAGCTCTATGTCCTGCTTCGCATCTGAAACACACCCTGCGCCACAGAACACCGCAGTTGAAGTCTACCAGGAAGTCTTGTTTTCAATTTCTCATCGATTTCAAAGAGCCAGAACGATGATTGTAGTGAGTATCTTTGCCCGGAACGCGCGACCAACGATTCGAATAATGCTATTTCCTGGGTTTGCATCTTCTAAGTTATGGGTTTACCAGCTACTGGCGTGAGTAGGACCGGATAGCCTCAAGTAAATACCCCCAGAGAATCAAGCAAATGAATACATAATTCAATTAAACACACATAATCATTTACATATATAAATATATTCATATTGTACATATAACTGACTATATATATATATATATATATACATATATATATATATACATACATACTGTACGTAGTACTGTTCCCAGTCTGCTCATAGCAGTGAACCGTGTTGTCTTTCCGGGTAGTCTGTCCCGCAGGTGTGAATGCCATTGCGAATTGTTTATTCGCCACATGATGCGTCGCGCAGCAGCTTTTGCTCAGTTGTGACGGTTATTTCAATCTTGTGCCTCTGGTATCCAGCGGTCATGTCGGTGGCTGAGCTTAAGCTGAAGTATGTGAACACGTTCATCGACGTGGAGGAACCCATCAATTTGGATGAGAATTCCAAAGCGCGTGCAAGAAGCCTATCTCCATTGCCTTCTATGACCAAGCAGGCTTTTGGTCTCCAGATTGGAAACAATGAACAGTGCACGCAGGAGCGGTCGAGTCAAAAAACCCTAAATTTTCCAGTTGTTGGTTCACTGAGATCATATTTGGTAGGGCTAGTTGTTGGTGGGTTCAAATGATATTATTGTTTTCAACCATACCTGGGGTTGACTTTCAATTGCACGCTGCATGCTCTTGGGATGGAACACCTGTCCGTTTGCTCGTCAAGAATGTGGGATTCCACCACCATTCAAACCACGGCGGATTCTTTTTGGTAGATTCAATCCCTTATTGTAAATGTTAATTCAACAATGGTCATCCATATCAACATTGGTTCCACCACCATCAAACACTGGTTATGGTAATGGCGCCATCAAAAGTAAAGCAGAGGCTGTTGGAATCCCATAGAAGCCGTCCTTGGTCCAAGCGTTGTTTGTTGCCTGCGCCGAGCCACGAGGAGCAAGACACGCAATATGTGCGTGCCCTGTCGCTGAAGTTGCAGACTTTGACGGTGCAGGGCCTGAAGGCAGCACCGGACACCCCGGGCCGAGGTTCATCGTGATCGACTCATCAATGCGCCCGGGCTTCGTTCCTGTTAGCCATACTTTTTTGCAAACATGGCGAGCTGGGGCAAGCAGTTAACCAACCAATTACTGGGGGATAACCACCAAGAATGATAGGGAAAATAATGGACAATGATGGGGAACCAGGGGTACGGGGTGAACTGACCCACAGCCACATAGTTTTCGACTGAGAATGACCAACATGGTTACGTCTTGTTTTGACTTAGATTGAAAAAGGACTACAATGGCTACAAAGCCCATTGTTCTAGCATTCGCCATATTAGAAAACAAACACATCGGCGTTGCTGTTCTTTTTGTAAAGGTTGATTATTGGAGCTTCGTAATGTCAGTCATGCTGCTTGGTTATATTCGTGGTTGCTTGTTCGGGCTTTGTGCCAAGAACAGCTTACAGTTTTGGGGCGTTTTTTTGAAGGGACTGCCAAGAAGGCAAAAACAATGACTGGAGGGTACCCCGTTTCTGGCAGTGGAAACCAGACTGCTTGGATGATAACTTGACGTTTGCAATGCTTGCCTATGAACAAAATATAGTTTGTTGATTATACTTGTATAGTTCGTTCATTATTTCGATCATGTTTTAAACAAAATCTCTATTTGATCATCGTCCAAAATCATTGCCCATTTGTGCTGTGTCAATTGTGCTCGTGTACAACGGTTAGCAACTTTGCTTCATGCGCGAATCTCAGTAGACGCATGATGACAATCCCCCTAGTGACCAGTCGACTTTAATGCCAAACTGCGGGTTGGCTTTTGACACCGATCTGGTGTTCGGTGTTTTCTGCTTTTACATTATAACCAAGTTTTTGATTGTCACAACAACAATAGAAGGCTTTTCCTAGCATTTTGTTCATTGTTCACTGGCTGTGTTTGCAATCGTTTGCAATAGCAGACACCGTGTAGTATCCGGGACATTGTTTCTCTGCTTTGCACAACACCAATAGTTTTAGTTTGTGACATAAAATGTATATGATGTTGTGTGGTATCACCAATCAGTATATCGACTATTTTAGATGGCTATATGATGTTGATATTGATAATTGGCAAATAGTATATATATATATATAAATCAAAATATGAAGATGTATAATATAAATACAACTATATATATATATATTAGGAAACCTCTAGTGACCATGGTGATAACCTCCGGTGACAACAACGCCGAACATGGAGACCTGCTCCGACATTGCCTTCCTGGCACGCAGGCAGCACCGCTGCCTTCAGTAGAAGATCTTCCAGGTGACCTCGTTGCGGTTGAACCCATGGTTGGACTAGCTGGTTAACGGTTAGGAATAGGGGATGATAAGCAACAATAGCGGGAGATATACCAGCTTTTAAAACTGCTGGCATTGTTGTTGCTGTGTCAATTTGTTGTTGTTGTTGTTGTTGTTGTTGTGGTGCTGTTTCATGCTGCTGCTGCCATCGATATGTTCATATTTCTATTGTCGATGTTGCTGAACCCTTTGGTGTCATTGTTGATTCGTGGCGTCGGCGGTGGTTTTTTTCTTGCACCGCCCTCCAGAAAAACGCGGTCTGCACGGCACATCAGTAGTTGTCGCCATTCCGAATATGAACCAATCATCCCAGAATTGGGTAGGTGAAATTCTCAACAGCTCGACCATGTGGTTTGTTCATTTCTGGGAGCAGTTAGGGGCACAAGGTATGGACCCACACCTGTAGATCGCCGATTAAATATGACGTCTCATTAGCTGTGTGTGCGTTTTGTGTGTGTGTGTGTGTCTCTGTGTGTGTGCTTCCTAGTTGGGTAAATTCACAAGCCCACCTAGTTAGATCTAGCAGAATTAATTTTTACCCCAGGTTTACCCAAGCGGTTGCTTGTTGTTGGTGATGATTCCTTAGAATGACCATTGTCAATCAGGTTTCACCACTATTGACAACTATTGATTGATTGGTTGGTCAAAAATTGCAAGACACAATCAACAACAAGAACAAGATAAACTAACTAGAACCGGTTGGCTGGTGAGTATCCCTTCCTTGCAAGGACTATCATCAACCATTATTCAAACTACATTCACATCTACTCAGCACTGGGAACCACAGGTAGCAGCAGTTCTTTTTTCCCTTAGTTCGCACCACAATCCCACATAATCCCTCATAATGATTGATAATGTCCCGTACAAACCCCATATGAACAATTATGAACATATACTAACCCTAAAAATACCCCTATAACCCCTTGTAGATAATAGCCCCCATAAACCCTCATCGTTGATCGATGGATTGGTTGGTTGGCTACGCGCAGGTGATGCGGGCGAGCTTTCGGAATCCAAGAACTTAGGAAGTGCTGGACATCCGGAGCTTTGCTCTCGCCCTTGCCTCCACTTCTTCCGCGGCTACTGCAGGAATGGCACCAACTGCAGGTTTTGTCATGAGGTGAGGGGAGAAACTGCTCCACCATGTTGTACATATATGTGTGGGGGGTTCTCAAAATCAGGGTACCCTCAAGTCATCTAACATGAATCACTTAAAGTAATAAACCAACCATAACTTGGGCCTTGGGTGTCCCTATACTTAAAAAAACACCCGGTGAGGGAAGAAACATACACTTACCGATCAACGATGTTTTAGATGATAGTTGAAAAAATGAGAAGTTACCATCAATTTCCGATCAATGAGATTTTTGAAATGATAGCGTTGAACAAATGAGACTCGATTGTCAAAAATGGGTGTTTCTCAAGCCATAGGGGTACCCGCAAATCATCCATTTATAGTCTAGAGTAATAAACCAACCATTTTGGGGGTTCCCTATTTTAAGAAACCTCCAAACGGTCAATCTCATGTTTTTCAATGGTGATGTTCAATGGTTGGTCATCAGAGACACCACCAGCGAAGTTGATTGATCCTTGCTGGGAGGCTCATCCAACGAAGGAGGTCCAACTCGACAAAAGTCAGCGGAACATCATGCAGAACCTTTCCAGCCAGGATTCTGCAGCGCTCATCCTGGACTTTGTGAAGTCTAAGCTATCGAAGACAGACATCACTGGTGGAGAGGAGTTGGTGAGGTCTTTGGAAGAGGAAGCTTCCACAGGCCAGGTTCGCCTACCTTCAGTTTCTCCCAGGGATCGTCGTCATCTTCGGAAAACACTTGCTCGCATGAACGTGTACAGCCTCCTCGCGGTTTTCACCAGCCTAGCATCTCAGTATAACGAAGAGGATCGCGTGAGGGTTGAACGTGTATTCAGCCTGGTGCGGACAATTCGTAAACAGCTCGTTTGACCAAATGAGCAACGTCTTGGCACAGGCATCAATCCCAAGTCCGATCAAGATTTCTTTGCATCACCAGCTTCATGCTTGCAAGACGCTGTCAATGTCGCTTTATGTTACCCTTACTGTTAATGGGCTGAAATTGGGGGCATGACCATACTATTTTAGGTCACTTTCTGTCACAATGTGGGCGTTGGTTGCCGTTTTGAAGGGCTCTGAACACTTTTGACCTGAATTTCTCATAAGCACCCACAGACAAAACTTCAATCCAGACTGGGGCAGCAAGCCATGTCCGCGAAAAGTACACATTGATTTTTTGTCCCAGGGCATAATTTATCACCCGAATCGAATTTTGCTACAGTGCACCAACAGTGCTGGGCGTGGTTGTTTGAGTATAGTTCATGTCGTTGACCCGAATATCTGCTGATGTGACCTTCACACATTGATGCTGGAATTTGAGGCAAGAGTCAGATGTAGAAGTAATTCATCTTTGTGAGCACCGCACACTTCTACAAAGCCCAAAATGCAGCGGAAGATTGTATTGGTACGGGGTATTCAACAAGGAAGTATATGCAGAAACCGCACATCATCCGATTGCGGAAAAATCATCAGGGCGCCGGTCAAGTCAGGACAGGTTGTCTCCGTGCCCAGGAGTTGTAAGACGAATCCTTCTCCTATAATTCGGAATGACCACTTCATAGAGGATTTGGGCTGTTTAAACAGATCGAAATGCGAAAGCGCTCCAACAAGGTGTCCCTTGGAAGCAGTTCCGAGCAGCATCATGTGAAGCACTAGCCAGTATTGCCTTTGCTGATCATTCAAAAATATACTTATCATTAAATTTACTCGTCTTTGCTGATCATTCAAACATATATATATATATTTATCATTTAAATTGATTAGGAATGGTTCACATACTCTTCCTGGTTAATGGAATGATTAATAGACGGTTGGAAGTTTCATTGCCACTGGTGATAAAACTTTGATTGATCAGAAATGATTTCATTTGATCATCGGACCAGTGGGACTAAAAGAACCCAATACCAGCCTCCCCGAAGTGGGTAAGCCGCTTGTGGCCATCCTAAGCATGGATAGCCGCAGGGGGCCGAGTTGTTGTTGGTTGATGTTCCTTCAAACTGATAGACATTTGCCATTGACTCGTAGCCATGGAAGCATGATTCACTATATTCTAAAACGTTAATATGATTTGTTCCCTCCCACGAGTTACAGTTATACATACACTTCTATCTACGGTATGTATAGAGATATGTGTATGTCGCTCTCTCTCTCTCTCTCTCCCTCTCTTGCTATGCATGAAAATGCAGCCCTAACCCCTACTAGCCGCTATCCGGCAGCATCATGAAAAACATTTCAAGACTAGTGCGCCAATGCTGATGAGCTATTGGTTTCGAAGCAGCCCAGTGTTCAAGTGCTGCAGACCAAACTCACTTCTGAAGGATGCTTTGAATCATGTTGGAGCAGGCGGTTCAAGATGTCAACGGGCAAGCTGGCTGGCGGTTTGCCAACATTTTGGCACATTCAGACCTGAGGATGATACTTGATGATTTTTTGAGGATAGTGCAACTAACCACCACGCAAATGTCCAGAAAATCCCCCCAGCACTGGAGAGCAATCTGATCAACCAAGGAGCAACTGCAATTGTTAGGCAAAATGTGGTGACAATCGTGTCACTGGTTGGTGGTTTCAAAGATTTTTTTACTTTCCCTACTGGTAGTGTTACTTAACAAATGGTTGGTTGACTAATATTTTTCAAAGGGCTGGTTCAACCACGAACCAGGTCATATTTGTACAATTTGGGGTGTTTCTCAAGCCATTCTTAGGGTACCCACAGGTATCATCCAGTTTGTTAACCATTGATAAAAATGCACCAACCATTTTTCGGGTTCCTCATTTTAAGAAACTCCCATGTTTGTTTGACCTTCCCCTTTTCTTGAGTCGTTGCCTGAGCGTGCGAAGAGGTATTGGGGGTAAGTCGTATCTCAAAACGCTGTCCAGAAAGTCTTTGATGTTACCGAGAAAGACCTCATGGGCAATCATGACCAGCGGATCATGTTTGGGCCAAGTAATTAATGAATGTTGCTAGGTCTTGTGCTTAGGAATCATCAACAGTTTCATGTTCGCTGTTGTGTCATTTGGGTTGTTCATTCCCCACCTGTCAGGTGAGGGTTGTTAGATTTTATCAGAGCTGACTCCTCCTCCTCCACCGCCTCCATCTCCTCCTCTCCTCCTCCTTCTCCTCCTCGCCGGACCTCAACCACGACCATGCACGACTAGTGGTCGCTGCCGGACCTCAACCACGACCATCCGCGGCCAGTGGTCGCTGCCGGACCTCAACCACG
>VSDK01021344.1:111771-207462 GCA_009767595.1 Symbiodinium kawagutii
TCCACGCCGAGTGCTCGCCGCCGGACCTCAACCACGACCATCCGCGGCCAGTGGTCGCTGCCGGACCTCAACCGCGAGGAAAGAACGTCAGAAAGAATGTCAGAAGAAATGTCAGGAAGAATGTCAGAAAGAATGTCAGAAGAAATGTCAGAAAGAATGTCAGAAGAGATCTCAAAAGATATGCCAGAGAGAATGTCAGAAGATATGTCAGATAGAATGTCAAAAGGTATGCCAGAAAGAATGTCAGAGAGAATATCAGGAGAAATGTCAGGATAGAATGTCAGAAGAAATGTCAGAAGATATATTAGAAAGAAAGTCGGCAGAGATGTCAGAAAGAACGTCAAAAGATATGTCAGAAAGCATGTCAGAGA
Source organism: Symbiodinium kawagutii (assembly GCA_009767595.1). Classification (NCBI taxonomy): domain Eukaryota; class Dinophyceae; order Suessiales; family Symbiodiniaceae; genus Symbiodinium; species Symbiodinium kawagutii. The sequence goes on from VSDK01021344.1 coordinate 112,143, forward strand.
GAACGTCAGAAGATACGTCAGATAGAATGTCAGAAGAGATGTCAAAAATGTCAAAAGATATGCCAGAAAGAATGTCAGAGAGAATGTCAAAAGATATGCCAGAAAGAATGTCAGAAGAAATGTCAGAAGATATGTCAGATAGAATGTCAGAAGAGATCTCAAAAGAAATGCCAGAAAGAATGTCAGAAGATATGGCAGATAGAATGTCAAAAGACATGTCAGAATAGAATGTCAGAGAGAATGCCAGAAGATATGTCAGAAAGAATGTCAGAAGACATGTCAGAAAGAATGTCAGAAGATATGTCAGAGAGAATGTCAAAAGATATGCCAGAAAGAATGTCAGAAGAAATGTCAGAAGATATGTCAGATAGAATGTCAGAAGAGATCTCAAAAGAAACGCCAGAAAGAATGTCAGAAGATATGTCAGATAGAATGTCAAAAGACATGTCAGAATAGAATGTCAGAAGAAATGTCAGAAGACATGTCAGAAAGAATGTCAGAAGATATGTCAAAAAGAATGTCAGAAGAGATGTCAGAAAGAATGTCAGAAGATATGTCAGAAAGAATGTCAGAGAGAATGTCAGAAAGAATGTCAGGATAGAATGTCAGAAGATATGTCAGAAAGAATGTCACTCTAAATGTCGGAGAGAATGTCAGACAAAAGTGGAGTCAATAAGCGGTGTTAACATGACATGGTGGGGATCACTCGAAGTAAAACAATTTTTTTTGCATGAAGTATATGTGGGAGTGTGTATTGTTGATTGCGTTGAACCAGATGTTTGAGGGGAGAGCTCACCATGAGCCCCACATGAATCGCTTGTTAACATCTTAAAGACTGTGTACTCATGAAAGTTAGACTTACTGTGCGTAACCATTTTAGGTAACTGGTAGAAATTTGACCCTGCTAGCAGCCGCTCGTGTGGTCATTTCATAGACTGCCAGGCATCATTGTTCTCAGCCGGGGTCGTGCCAACAAAGCTAAGCAGCCAAACGATCACTGGTGTGAGGGCGTAACCTCGATCACTTCCAGAATTCTTGGCCAACTTCACATGCCCAAGGTCCATAAACCCAGCTGTATGGAAGTAATCGTTGGTTTATGGTGTCTTTGGTGCGGATTTCCCCCAAGGTCCATAAATCCATTCAAGCATGGACCATAGTTATATAGTTGTAATCATGGTTAAATCCGCTTTGCCAACTATACTCTGACGACATTTTGGACGTGAAATGTCGATGCATCATTTGAGGGCTGGTATACAGCTGTCAATTCGGAGCAGGTCCTCGCAACGCCGGATACCACATGTGCGGACCACGGCTCTTGCTTCGCAACCGGCCAGGGGTTGCTTCGTGTTTGTCCACCCTGATTCTTCTGTTGGGTATAAATGGTTACAGCTTTGCCAACTTACAAATAAGGAACGCTGGGAGTCTTCCTTCACTGGTGCCATGGTTTCAAGATACTCCGCGCAGCCACTGAAACTGCAGCCATGAGAAAAAAAACCTAGTTCAACCAGTTGGGTATTGGCAATCCCAGAACACGAACTGCTCGCAACAACCATCAACAAGCAGCATCAATAACATTCATAACGACGACAACAACAACGGGAAGAATATGAAGAGCTATAAAAACAAACAAAACCACAACAGCATGAATGTGATCCGACATGACAGCAATATCAAACAAATAAGCAAAAAGCATGACAAGAATGGCTACCTGAACAACAATCGCAACTGAAAAAACAAAACAGCAGCAACAGCAGCAAGGTTCATCCGCAGAAAACAGATACAAGAACTCGAGGGAAACTAAAGAACACACAGACAGAAGCAAAAGGCAACAGCACCCCCCCAACAGGATGTGTAACAGCAATAGCGACGACTTCTTCGATGACGAAAAAGACAAATCACCAGGAATGACCACCGAATCACGAGGAACAAAACAAGTGTCAACACCACCGTTGGTACCACTGCCACCACCACTACTAAATCACAACCCCGCGAACACCAAAGACAGCCACACCACGGACGCCAAAGATGAACATCAACAGCAACCACACCCACAACATCAACATCGGTCAGAATATCATCAGCAATGCGCATAGAACATAAAACAAGTCAGCGTTGAAGTCTCGAAAGCACAACAAGCACATGAACAAGATCAACAACATCAACAACATCAACAACAATAGCAACAGCATTAACAAAATTGAGAAGACAAACAACATCAACAAGAGCATCGAGAGGAGACAAGGACGACAACAACAACAAGCAGCAGTGGTAGCTCGAGCGAGTCAACACGAATCGGGGGCTCCTTCTCTAAACAGGGGAGCCCAAAAAGTTCACTACTATAAATGGTCAACATTGAGCCCCTAGGAAGTCTAGCTTAAGATGCATGTGTCGCACAAAATATGTTTGTGAACAAGTGGGAAACAACTACAGCTGCGTGGTTTCCCACTCTAAGGTTGTTTCAAACTTGCAACCCCCTTGTAGTAGTTTAAGTAGTCTCGAAGGTAAGAATGTGGGGTTTCCCACACCAAGGTTGTTTCAAAACAGGTTCCCAATCATTTTCGTAGTCTCAAACTGGTAACCCCCTTCAGTTCGTGCATGGCTGGTCGCGGTCGGGAGTTCATCTGACACCACCAACAGACAGGTGCCGTCAGTCCAATGCTCGTCCCAGGAATGACAACGCTGAGAAAGTCATGCGAAGTCCAGCGATGAAACGTTCCCAGCTGTCTTTTTAAACAAATTTCATTCTAATCGTTGATATATCATCATTCATTGGTGTAAAACATGTTTTTTTTGTAGTTGTTGCAACGTCCTAAAACAGGAAAGTGTATTCATTTACAATCTCTAAACAAATGTAACCTTTGAAGGAACTTAACATTCCCTGCGAGTTGGTTCAGGTTTCTTTGGAACATTGCCTAAACACATGCAACCTTTGAAGAAGCTCGAACATTCCCAGCTGGTTCAGAATGCTTCGTGATAGGATGGTTGAGGATCGTTAATGTTTGATCAAATAAAGGTTGCTCCCACGCTTGTATGGTTGTTTCTGAAAATAGGGGACCCCACAAATGGACTATCATGTTTTTCATAAACCGGATGATACCTCGTGGGTCCCCAATGACTTGAATTCAACACCGGTAAAATTGATGATCAAACATGGAGTCATAGGGAAACACTCCGTTGCGTTAAGTAAACGTCATGGGGTTTATTGCTTCAGTACTCAGCTGGATGGAGATTCAACGTTGCGGGACGGTGTTTCAAGCTCTTCCAGCCAAGCCCTGCGATTCTCCCCGGTTGGGCTCCATTTCATCCCCAAGATGCACTCACCAAACATGCAGAGAGGACCCTGGATCAATGATATGGCCACTACAGGACTATCGTTTCTTAGTGTTGATTATGTGGTTCATCAATTGTTGACCAATCATTAGTTGGTGATAGATCTATTTTTGACCGTCGTACTTAGATTATCAACCACCATCATACATTATTGACAATCTTTTCGATGGTTGACTATTTGGCTGGTCAGCAGTCAATATAGTGGCAAGCAATTCATCATGCTTCAGAAACAGCCTTGTCGACGCTTAACCCTTCACAACCCTGGTTTAGTAGGAAATGGGCAGCATGGCGAAGGGGGGCCAAGGGGGTGTGACAATAGGGGAAGGGCAGATCAGAATGGCCGTGATTTTGGATGATTTCATGCCATTTTTTTCCCAGGAAAGGGGTCAGTTCCTTGATGTCTATAATCATGGCACAGAAGCCTAACACATTGGGGGAACTACATAATCGCAAAACTGACTGTGGTGAATGTGACTAGTTACGAGCAGTGGGGATACACATCCAAGTAGTCATGAGAGCAGCCATGAGCAGCCAATTTTGGGCTGCCAATATTTCTTGGGAACCCTTGTTGAAGGTTGTAAGTGGAGAGTTACAATCAGCCACCAAATATTAAATGGCAATGAATTTCCAGAGTGAAATGCAAGACTGTGCTGAACATCCAGCAGTGAAACAACTTTGAAGCAAGTACCAAATTACCAAATGTCACCTGGACGGGCTGGACGGGCGGTTGGTTCGCGGCTTGGTGTGACAGAGGTTTCTTTCAAGCGCAACTTTGTGTCCGAAGATTTGCCGTTGCTCCGAAGCAGGAAACAACAATCACAACATTCCCATACTCGAAGACTTCCTGCATGCTTGGTTACTCAAAGAGTTCAGTCTGTTGGTCTCAAATTGGCAAATCCCATAGGGGTGGTGTATATTCGCTGTACCCGGGTGCGCCTTTTCCTTCGCGGGAAGTTCATCTGACACCACCGACAGACAAGTGCCGTCGAAGGCTCGTCCCAGGAACAACGCTAAGAAAGTCATGCAAAGTCCGATGAAACGTGCCAAGCGGCTCGGTGAGACAGATGCAATTCTTTCTCGCGCCACAGCTGGTGGCTATTCAAAGATTTGCCGATGCTGAGTTGGTGCCGAAAGGCACGGGTGAGTTCGGGTTGGATAAAGCTACAAAACAATGGGGGTGTTCATCTGGTGAAGACGCGTCCTCGTACACGATCGACAAGGGGTCTGGGTGCAGTCAGAAGGTACTACGAAACAAGCTCTTTACCTGTAGTTCAGAATGCCAATATAGGTGCCTCAAATCCATGCAGTTCCATTTTTATATATTTTTACCGTGAATAAAATCTGCATGTCAGTCAGTTCACACATATGTTTTTTGCAGAAATGAGAATGACTGCGTAGCGCGCGATACCTTCAAAGTTCCTATCACTCAAACACAACATGTTTAGTGAATGATATTTTAGTGAATGTATCACTCAAGTTTTTATTTTGGCAATGGTTTCCCCTTTTTTTTTCGGATTTGATGTGGGAAAAGGGACAGGTAGGAAGGAGCGATGCAACGATGGAAGAAAGCAAGGAAAGAGTCATAAGCCCCGAGACCTTAAACGCAAAATCTTAAAGCCTAAACCCTGAAAACATAAATTCTGCATAAAAGCACAATTCCTAGAACCATGAAAACATAGACCCATCAACGCCAAAACCACAAACCCCTATTACTTTAAGCCTAACCCTGAAACCATAATTCTTAAAACCTAAAACCATCAACCCTATAAAACCTTTAACCCCAAAACAATCAGCCCCAAAACCATAGACCTCAAAACATAAAGTCTGAACCCTGAGACTAAAACTCCTAAAACCAAAAACTATCAACCCCAAAACCCTCAAACTAGCAAATCAAAAACCCTGAACCATACACCCTCAAACCCTGAACATGAAAGCATAAACCACAGACCTTAAAACCAAAAACCCGTCAATCCTAAAACCATGAACCTAAAAACATGAAGCCTGAAGCCTAAAACCATAATTCCCAGAACTCTAATACCATGAGCCCTCAAACCATCAAACCTAAAGCCATACAGCCTAAATCCCTCGAACAACCAACAATGAAACCCTAGACCAGAAACCTTAAAAGCCTGAAGATGACAGGGTATACTTTAAAACCGCATACCCATCAACCCTGAAACCACAAACTTAAGAACAGAAAGCCTGAACCCCTAGACCATAATTCCTAAAACCCTAAAACCAAAACCCTAAAACCAGACCGCCCAAAACTATACGCGCTAGAAATCCCTAGAGCGCTTGAATCACCAACCCCTAAAGTCCTAAAACCCTGAATCTGAAAGCATACGGAAATCCCAAATCCTGCAAGTACCATGCGAACTCAAAGGGAACATGACCCAAACCCTGCAATTGTGAGCCCAGAACGAAATCCGAAGAAATAACAACATCTCAAAAGAGAGGCGAGAAAGATCCCACATGAAATCTCCACCCGTTGTTTTGATAGATATGTGAGAATATACATGTTTCTAGATGTTTACATATATATACACACATTTCTTTATATATTTAAATATATATATAAAATATTTATATATATATATATATATATTTGTATGTATGTATATATATATACATATTTAAATTTATATGTGTATATGCTAGTCCCCCCAAAAGATCCACCATTTTCTACTTGCACCAGGCTTCGGTACTTGAATGTCAACAGATGTGGTAATACCTTGAATACGCGATATTGAATTCTAAAATTTTTGATTCGGCTAGAATATGGCACCATGTAGCCAAAATTAGATAGGTGTTATTTATTCTAAGCAGGCCAAGTATAAGGCATAGTTGAATAAAACCTAGTTCGAAACAGATCGCAAAGGTAAATTACATGCATTTTGTTCAACAGGCCCAAATCAACCTCCAATCAAACATGTCATTACCAACTAGACTAAATATATATAGGACAGCAGCTTTAGATAAGCCATGATTGAATAGGTGACAAGTAAATAGAGAAGGGTTAAGTAGCTAATAATCAAATTGACCACAATCAAATAAATTAGGTAGGGCACAATGAAATGGCATACAATTAGCTTACAATATACAAATAAGGAATTAGTGAATAGGCCAAAAAAGGCTATAATAAGACACATTAAGACACTCTGTTATCAAACAGGTTCATTTGTGTCATAATTTGTTATATCATATCTATTCAATTCTGATGTATTTACCTGTACTCCAGTATGCCACCATTTTGCCATAATCAAGTGAATTATGATTACTGAAAATAAGCCAAACATAATGCATAATTGAATACAGCATAATAATTCAAGATAGGTAATTATCAATTGAACTACAACTACATGTCGGAAAAAAACTTCTTCAATCCAGGATTGAAGATTGAAGATTAGAGATTGGGAAACAAATCTTCAATCCAGGATTGAAAATTGAAAATCGAAGGTCTGGAAAAAAACTTCTTCAACTCAGGATTGAAGATTGATCTTCAATCTAAGAAACTTTCCAAACTTTGGAAAATTTGCAAAATTGGTCGGTTGTAAGATTCATTGGAGAATTGCATTCAGTACAGTGTGTCTATTGAAAAAATCACGTACATGTATATACATGTATGTATTTATATATATATATATACCTGGCTTAGGAACAAGACGTTTTTTTTTTGGGATGCTCCTATTTTTGGGCCGAGCCCAAAAATTGCTAAAATCCCGAAATTCAAGGAATTGCTAAAATCAGCCAAATGTCATCTTCCAATCATCCATAGTACCATCACTACCCCTTATTTGTGATGAGATCATTGCTTGATTTGGTAATCTCTTCTATCAACCCTGCTAAACCATTGTCAAACCCTGCCGATGCTGCTCATGTACACCGTGGCTGCTGCTGCTGCAGAGGAATGCCAGGTGTTCCATCTATGGATCTTTGGGGATATCATCCCTAAATCTTAATGTGACATCCAGCATCACATCCATGGTTGTATCCGTTGGTCTTTCTTTTCACTCCACGGCTGCACCCCCATCGCGCTGCCACACATCATAAGCACCAGCCAAGTACCTTTGAAGCACTCGGTAGTGCGTAGCCCTTGCATCAACCCTGCGGCTGAGCATAGATGCTCTGCCGATGAAATCCTCTGCCATAGCGCAGCTGTAAGCAAGGACATTGTATGGTTTACCACCCCTATACAACTCTTCTTTAATTTGCAAAAGAATGTGGTGAAAATAGTGAATTTTGGGTTTGAAAACCCAAAGCGGTCGTCGCAACGCATGTGCTTTTGTAGCCAGCTTGCTATAACACCGCAAGAAATGCATTCCACTTTGAAATGCTTTGGAGGCCAATCTTCTTTCCTGACAGCTTGTGTGAACCCCAAAAGAAAAATAAACTTGTTGAAATAAATGGTTTTATCTCTTGGACCATCAGTGGATGAATCAGAAACACCATTCTATTATGGTATGGAACTGAGACACCCTTCAGTGGATAAATTACATCTGAATAATGGATTGACGGTTGGACGTACTCACCCAAGTGAACAACAAAAAGGGAACATCCTTTTGCAAATGGAACTAAGACCTTGTTTAGTGGATAGATTACATTCTAAAAGAAAATTATTGCTTAAAGCTTTGGCAAAGGACCATGAAAAGGTCTGAATCGTAAAGAGCCTTCATGCACACCCCAATGCTGTAGCAAGAGCTTTGGATGTAGTACAAGAACTTGTCTCCATCAACCTTTTCCTCGTACAAACTGCAGACATAGAGGATGAACTCCATGATCTTTGGGGTATCGCTAGCTTTGGACCACGTTCCAGTTGGATACACTTTGGTTGCATCTGGAAAATTCAGCATTGCCCGGTTGAAGCTGTACGTATGCGTGGTGACATGGAACATTCGCTTCCACAAACGCCATGAGAGATTCAAACTGTCCAGCTGTTTGTCAACATTGGATCCTTGGAACACAACCCCCAGCATGTAGACAAGGCAAGAGGCAGCATGATCCTGTCCAAAACCTGCTAGGTATATGTGGAAAAGATCCGGCAAAAAGAATTTTGCTGGGTGAGCCGTGTACCCCAGTGAGTGCACAAGTAGCCCACATGGCTGCCCGTTCCAAGGTGGCGTGTCAATCCACTCGACGAGGGCCTTGTACCACGCTGGAGTCTCGGTGTGAACCTCTTCAAAAGGCAAAGTGATGTCACCGGCACCGCAGAGCCAGCAGCACCAGCCTGATGTTTGTGTCTTTTTGTTGGGATCAAAAGGACCCTTTCGACATGTACTATACCACCTGTTCAGTCTTCCAGCTCGTGATTGGAGTTTCAAATCTGCCTTGAGGCCAAGTAGAACCAGCCGCAAACACCTTCCACCAGCCATGACCCCCTGGTGAAAACACTCAGCCAAATCCCTGCCAAACTCCGTGAGCATCGTTTGGAAAACAGAATCATCCTTGTGCCATGCTGCGGGCATCACTGCCCACATGTAGTGAGTGGAGTAACTATGTCCAAGCAAGTTCACCCGAGCATTGTTTGCAGCTTGAGCAGTTTTTCTCTTAAAACGGATCGGCTTGTCTCCATGGTCCTTCCTATTCTGTTTGCCTGTACCGTTACCGATTGCAGAGCTCCAATTGAACACCATCAGTTCACTTTTCTTGAACCCTCGACCGCCATCTGCGTGGGCATATATTGGGACGCAGGACCCATAGTCAACATCTTCTAGCAGAAACAAACCAAAGTCGGGATGGCAAAGTTCATACTGCTTCCAGAAGTCTTCTAAGATAGGTCGGCTGGTTGAGAGTCGGTGGCCACCAAGCAAACGATGAATGTTGCCAGACTCTGCCATATACTGGACAAAGTGCAAAGGTTTGAGTCGAGGATACCCATTCACACCATCACTCTCCAGAGGTGTAATGTTCACAGGCAGTGCCAAGCTATGCTTTTGAAATAGCTCATGGATAGGACCTTCAGCTTTGGTATCGGGGATGCTGCCCATTTTTCTAACTACTGGACATGAAGCCACAGCACTTGATGACCCAGCAGCGTCCGCTAAGGATCTCCGGGCATGCTCCAGCACTTGAGTGCAGGGCACCTCAGCAAGCAGAAGAGGTGGGCAAGATGCCCAAGATGCCACAATATAAAAGATATAAAAGGAAAACAATCTGACGTACTATGATTGACGGTGTGCTTTGTTTGGATGCTCTCCAGCACTAAAAGATCTGAATAGCAACAAAGCTACACGGCTGACAGGGTATGTTCATTCCCATTTTTGCCCCAAGACGCTCAAGACTATCGACTAATCTACATTGCAGATTTGAAAACAACATAGGTGAAGAATGGGGCCTCTGAGGTCGCCCGGCCTTCACCCCCTGGTCGAACATTTCTGTTACCAGGTTTTCCTTTGTAGGATTCGATAAGGATAGCTTCCATCAAAGCTGCCTCATCCCACGTAGAACATGCAAATAGGACATACATGCCCTTGAATTTTTCTTGACAACGGTAGTACCCGGGGGAGGGTGATGATCCTGTCGCTTCTTTGTAAAAGCGAAACAAAGGGTCTGCAGTGATGCCTATCTTGTAAACATGAGGGCCACGGTTCAACAGAGCATCAATCTTGCTTTTGCAAAAAGCTAAGCATTTACCAGCATTGGCGTTTGCAGGTGGTAGTTTCAACCACACCAGCCCATCTGTGCCAAGACCGTTTGAAATCAATTTCTGCAGCCGGGGCAATCCCCTCAGTTCCGGTTTGAAAAGATGTAGGACTTCCATTTCACCTCAGGAGTTTTGGACATCACCAAAATGTCTAGTCAACACTAAAGTGAAGGAATTAACCAAAGCTGATGATGCAAGACTTCATTCAATTAAGTGTTGGGCTGCATTGTTCCATAGGACCACTGTTGCGCATATGGTCTTGGTAAAGCTTACCAGGTGCAATGTCGTTGCCGGCAACAAAGTTGGGACACAGTAGTGCAGGTGATCGACAGATCAAACTTGGAGTGGAAGTTCGGAGGCGCTTTGCACTTCCACCTTGCTTGGATAAGAGGAAGGTGTTATCATAAGTGAAACTAGTTTAGGAGGGAACGGCTGGTAAGAGCAAAGAGTGTCGCTTGCATTCGTTGAGTTTTTGAGCCAAGCGACCTTGTGCAGAGATTCTGTCAAGACGTTGTGGCCCAGACTTGGACACATGGCTGTCTATACTAAAGCCTAAGAGTTCTTCTAACCAGAGCGTCTCTTCGCAAGACATGCTGACAGCCAAGATGCTATCAGACCAGATCAGGCCTCAAAACATGTTTGGCTGTATGATGCTGTGCGCTTTTCCCCTGAGTCCGGCACCCCCCTGCCAATGGAAGCAGCTAGGTGTTCAGCTGTCTTGCTCACTTTCTGCACCTTTGGACCTGGCCATGGCAAAAACCCAGGCATCAAGGGCCACATGGTATCAAATTCAAAGGGATAAGGTGATAAGGACAAGGGGATGTTTGAAACTCTACAGGTGGATCTTTGTTAGCGCACACTCTTTCCAACCCATTTCTGTGAAGGTTCTCTCTTCCTTTTCTTGCCGCTAGCCGACAACAATCACAGGATGTTCATTGCCCGTGATGTCGGCACTAGTGTAACAATCACCCTACAACCAAGTCCAGCTTCCCACAAGACATGCGCACGCTAGCTGAGCGTGAAATGCAGCCCAATGTGGGGCCAAACGACTTTGGCTGTAACATACCCAAATTTTCCAAAGACATCTTTGGAAAACAAAAATCCCAGAGATGAGCTCTCACTCCTGGTCCTGGTCCTGCTCCTTCGGCTTCTCAACTTTGGGCTTCCGAGTCAAGGGCCTGGGCTAGGCTACAACCAAATGTTTTGTTTCGTTTGGCTTGGGCGCTAGCTTCACCATGTGCAGAAAAACAATTTAGTACTCTGCTTATCCAGCCGATCAGATTGAACTCAGGTCGGAACCTGTACTTCTTCTCAGTCGCATTCCACTTCGTGAGACTCAGCAGGCCGGGGAACCAGGCTAAGGTAAGACGATCAAAGTAAAGGCTCATGAGCTGGCTAATGAAACAATTGAGGTTTTGACCACTTCTGGCTCTTTGTGTAGATAACTTTCAGCTTGTCAACAGTCCTTTGCTGGGTACGGAAAGGAGTTGAGATGTGCTAAGATGGAATGATGTTCCCTCAGCAAAAGGGTGTCCACTGATGGATTTATACTGTTCCAAAAAATGTTGGATGCATCAGGAACATCTAATTGGGAAGGACATCTGTAATCTTTGGTAGCAAGGCTCGTTTGAGAATCTGGAGACATTGTACCAGCCTGGAGTTCACCTGCATATTCGGTCATGGTATCATAGATCGTACTGAGCTCGTCCGTGAAAGTCTTCACGACTGGCACAGCCCTTAGTAGAGGAGCAGTGACAACAAAAAATGGTAACAAAAACTACATGCGATAGAGAGGGTGAGAAATAGAGAGAGAGAGATATATATATATATATATATAAAAATAAGCTAAGCGGACGTAAGATTAAGATACTTTTTGCGGAAAAGCACAACAACAACAACAACTGAGTGCCAATCTCCTTGGCACCATTCAGCGAGCTCTCGTCCAGCTTCCCACCAAAAGCCAGAGCCTTGTTCAGGACAACCAGCAATTCATCCATGTGATGCTGGAGCTCAGAACCCTGGCAGGGACAGGAGCAGCCCAAGTGGACGGGACATTCGGCATTCCTCACCAAGAAAGGGGTTCCAAGAAAAAAAGGGTTTGCAACCTTGGGGCATAGAAACAATTCACCCAAGCTAGTGATGGCAGTCCCGCCATCGCAACTAGTAATTGAAAATGAACCATTTCACCCAAAACTATTTTACTCCAATGGTGATGATTTATGATATGGTCTTTCAAAACTGTTGCGGTTAATGTGAAATGATGGAACTACATGGTGTTTAATTCATACTTATGGAAACGGTTATTTGTATTTAGAAACATGGTGGCCTTGCAGACCTTCTTCTCCTCTTGTGATGGACCTTCGTGACCCAAAGAAGGCAAATCCAACTTCTTAGGCAACAGCTGCATCTTGAATTGGTCTGTAGTACCCTTAGCATGGATTTTCTCGTTGAGCTTCTGGGCTTGGCGGTTCTTGAGGGATCCCTCGGTTCTGGTATTGCACCAGTAGTAGATGACGGAAGAATCGACATCATCGATCCTAAGTTGGCATCCCTGAACTAATTGAACTTTGGGGGTTACCAGCACTAGCCCAAAAGGTTAAGATTGCCAAACATCGAATTTACCACAGGATAAGAAAATGTTGTTCCAATTGAAGCCGGAATTCATCATGAACGTGGGATCCTTTTGCCCACGTTCAACTGTAGCCTGGATTCTGCTCCTTAGACCAGCGCCGTGACATTGAAACAGAACATCCTATATATAAACTCAGCGGCAAGAGGAAATACTTTGGATCAAACAACCATGAAAATTCATAAATCCCAATCAAAGGTACGCTTTATAGCCTAGTTGGTCCTTCATCTCTTGTTCGGTGTAAAACCCTCCTTTGGTCTCGAGCTCGTTGACTTGTTCGGATGACTTTTCCAAAGTCACCTCCCTCATGAACTCGTCCTGAAAGATGGGAAAATGAAAACGTGGTTTGCTCATGGCCTGAAATTTGATGCCACATGAAAACTATATTATAATAATAGTTGAAGGTGGTATGCAGCTCTGCAGCAGGAAAGGTTCGAAGTAAGATCAGCAGTTGGAATTCAACACCATAGCGGTAAAGGTTTTCCTCTGTTGATGACAACTCGTGCTTAAATGCGTAATATATGCGCATAGTGTATGAATGCTTCTGGTGACAACCTTTCTTGAATGTAAAAGTCTGTCAGTCCTTGTCTCCATTTGTTTTGATGAAGGCTTCGAACAACCTATCGCGGCTAGTTCCTTTGGATTCATACTGCTGGAAAATGTCTTGGGGAACATCAAGTTTGCCACTGCACCGCTTGGGTTCCATGAATCTGCGAAATTTGCCTCGCCACTTGTTAACCTCATCGGGTGGCAAGTAGACACCCCCCACTCGTTTGCCAGTAGCCTTCAGGGCCACAGAATGATAGGAGTACTGTTTGGAAATTTGAAATATTGAAACAGAATGTGTTGACTCAACAAATCAATGGTTACCAAAGTCAAATGTATGAGGAAGATGTTTGTTCTGGTATCCCTTGATGACAAAACAAAGCATATAATATCTCACGACAATCTTGCGTGGGCATCGGAAACAGTTTACCAAACAGAATGCCATATACGTATGCATGCTGGTTCTATGTCGATCATGGTGTGTCTTACCGTACGTGTATATGTACATGAAACTTTGAACTGGCTAGAAACACCTTAACCTTTTTTCCTATGAGATACCTTCCTTTCGGTGGACCCTGAAGCAACTGTGCTCCGCTGTGAGGAAACTGTACTGGGCGGCGATGGTGTCACTGAAGCAGATGGAGGCGGTCGGGTCGCCAAGTCCTGCCGTTGGAGCTGGTCTCTGCACCACAAACCAATTACTATGATATATGCTTTGTTTATCAAGACATTCCTTTAAACATGATAAACAAAACCACATTGCTTTGGAATGTTTCGGGTGCAACCACCCACCTCTGCTCGACTTGGTGGATCTTTCAAAGGAGAACCAAATGATATTCGGCTTGGTGGGGATTCAAGAAGACCATATGGATCTGTCTGAGCAAGTTCAACTTGAGGAGAATTACCAAGGCCAAATCGAAGAAGTTCCAATTGAAGCTCTTGATCACAATCACCTACGTCATATCCATCCATGCCATCAGTCTTGTTGGGGGTGCACATGCCAGTGGAATTCTCATCACCATATACAGGTGTTTCTCCAGTGGCTTCACCCTCCGGAGACGCATCTGGTGTCGTAGGCATTGCACTCCCACCATCGACCTCGGAGAAGTGCATGGCATTTTATAGGATTGATTTTGTTGTTGGTGATCCTAAGAAAGATTCTGCTACATGACGAAGATCTTGTTACTTGGAAAAAAATCATTGGGACCAGTAACCACTACTGATAATTCCTTATGTAGATTTATATAACGGGTGCCAAAGGACATGCAAATCGCCAACAAAGGTTGCTGCATCCTCTTGCTTAATGTCAGCTGGTTGAGTTTCTGCTTCTGCGATCTCTGTCTTTGCCTGCTCCATCTTTGCCCGAACCTCCTCACAGGGTAAGTACATATCCCAAACCTGACTTTTATAGTACAACCAAACGATGCAAGAAGAACATATATGATTCAAAAGATATATGACTCATGTTTGATTCTTTGATCCTGAATCATTCGACGAAGATCTTCTGGATCACTTGGCATAGATTGCGTTTGGTCCAGCATTGCCAGGGCTTCATTCAAGGAAGAACAGCTCCACATATTACTCTTGAGTGGCTTTGTTGCCATGACTTCTCAACTTCAGCAACCCAGAAAGCTTGAGCCCTCTCAGTTTCAAGTTGAGCACGTTCAAACAATTGGTCAACACAAATAACACTATTCAGAATTTGGTATTTGGGTCCCAGAAATATAAAAAGCTGGTTTGAAACCATATTCCAAAAAAGCACCACTTTGGACGCTTTTTTTTGTGCTTTGGTGTTGTGTTTTTGTGCTTTCTGCGTTGTGTTTTTGGTCGTTTTTTTTGGTCGTGTTTTTTTTTGGTCTTTGGCGTTGTGTTTTTGGTCTTTGGCGTTGTGTTTTTGGTCGCTGCGTTGTGTTTTTGGTCTTTCGTGCCCCCAAATTATCAAAATCATCAAAATCAATTAAAAAAATACTCAAAAACCTTAAGATAACAATAGTAAACCAATGGGGATGGACCCTTCCAGAGCAAAGAACTCAACTTGTAAGCCTGGTACCCAAAAGTATTCTAAGACTAAGGTTTAAAACAACAGCAAACTGAGCCTAAATAAACCAACCCTGTTAACATGCATCGGGAGAACCATACTTAGTCACAACCAAGGATTGTGAATAGGGTGGCCACCATAGAATTGCTGGGATGTCCTTTTCCTTCCCACGCAGCAAACGTGAACTCACCAGAAAGCTTTGCAGGTGGGGCCCCATGGTAATGAATTTCCCCAAAAAGAAAGCATTTGACAAAGGGTTTCAACATTGTTGAACCGTCCTTGCAAATCACAGTGGTAGAATGAATCATATGATATCACCATTTGAGGCCTTCCCCATTAAAGCTCTTTGGGCAATGTCCTCTTCCATTCAAGAGGAATCCGCAAAGATTTACTGCCATACAAGTAGTGAATGAGGGACTGCATATCAGCGTCCCTCCACAAGTCACCCCACTCCCAAGCTTCCCAAAGCTTAAGAGCATCAGTACCAGGGTCGTCAGTCACATAGGCACATTTGGGCTTGAGCTTTTCGAGCAGGGACGCAATCTTGTCCCCAAATTGCACCGTGTACTGCCTGGGCAAGCTGTGATGGATGGAAATCGAATACCCTCAAAAAGTAGCTTCCTTGAAAGTATGAGGCTGGTATCCCATATCAAAAACAAAACTTGGGAAGCAATTGAGGTGCTTACTCTGTAGCTTTGAGCTGGCTAGTGCCGTGGTATCTGGTTCGACCTTCTGAGTCTTTGTATGTTTGACATGGCTTGGGTGTATTGGCATCCTCCTTCTTCGGCAACATAAACTTCTTGAGTTTCATAGTCCAAAATAGACCAATGCATTTACTCGAGGACCACAATATTGTTCGCTTTGGGGTTGGAGCTGAATAGTGCCGCATCCATAGACAGCACCGGTAGATCTGGAAGGAATCAGGGTTGTGGTGGTTTACTTAGTTTATTTCAACCCCTGTATGAGAAAGAAGGACCAACAAATAGAGGTAGTGATAAGATCAGGAATTCAAAACGATATCATATCAACATGTGTTGTTTTCAGCAATCCCAAACTGAAACAAACATTTGTGTAAAAACTTTGGAAACACACACCTGAAAGTGATCAAACAGCTGCTGCATCCGATCATGGAGAAGCAGAAGGGATGACCGAGGCTGTTCTATAATCCACGTCCCATTCAAGGCTACCGTGAGCAAGCACAGCAGCGCCACCCTAGCCAGGGCAATAGATGGTCAGGGTGCCCCTGGTACATGTCACCCTAGCAACAACGCATGAGTGTTAAAAATCACATAATGTTTATACAAAGTAAATTAACATCAACTGGTTGAGGATGCATAACTTGTTGAAATCCCCCCACCTACAAGCCATTCGATTAGCATCGGAAACGCACTCAGACTCCAAAATGCCGTGAGGGTTCGCCCTGCTTCGTCCCGTACTTCCACGGGATGTGGATATCCATGTGCTACATTGCACACCAAGCCAGTGAGTGAAGCCGCTTGGATCCCCCCGAAGGATTGCTGCTAAAGCCGCCCTTGGGGCGAGGACGGCCACAACAATGATTACATGGCCGAGAGAGCCCCTAGGATGAAACAATTACGATAGATCCCCAGAAACATTTTGTTTAACACATCAACCCTGGTTAATGACCTATATAGTATTGATGCTCAACCCAGTTTAAAAAACAAGTAAGAAAACCTTGTTGTATTCATCCAAATGGCCCCATGCCGCTGTTGGAATTGATATCCATTTTGTCGGAGTATTTCATATCCAATGCTGCCGTGACCCTCTCCGGAAAGGTCGATTGGACGCTCCTCGTAGCTTGGGCATTGCCTGCGAAGCTCTCGATGAAGTACAAAGGTGCCTGGTGTTTGCGGAGTTGGGCTGACAAGCTGATGGTTGGCCCAAGAAGAAGTAAATCAAACAGAAAAGATACTGTTTGCCAACAAGATGTGATGACATCAAAAGAAAAAACATGAGGTAGACTAAAACGTGTTTGTAGACAATTCCTGGGGTATCACTATCATCGAAACTAAAATGGAAAAACGAAAAGGCCATCAGAAACCCTTGTGTGGCTGCAGTCGCATGAGTCGCATGGGTAAACAAAATAACGTCCTCCAAAGCCCTTTGGAGGACATCACTGGGGAACCACCAAGACAACTGTCACATCACTTTTCAAAGATTATCAAGATTCCGTGATGCACATGAACCTTTAACAAGTGTGGGGTGGACGTGTTATTTTGTAGTGGTTGAGTGCTTGACCCAAACCCATCCTACTGTCCCACGCCTGTTCATTGAGCTCCAGGGAACAGTTCCAAAGCAAAAGCAAGCAGGCAAACGCCAATACCTAGGCCAAATGGTAACAAAGGGTATCCAAAGTTGTGGTGCACCAGATAAGGTTGTCCAAAAGGAGCCAATTTAAGGGGTCGATTATTATCCTTCTTACCTGCAACAGCTATCTATCATTGATTGATTTGGGGTTCATGGGCTGATGGTTGGCAAGGAACCTTGGGAGCACCAAGCCGGTGCAGCCGTTGAACAATTTGCTCCGCAGTCCACATGGGGCGCAAGTTCGTGACACGCACAGGAACAAAGGCAGGTGCAGCAATGCTTTGCACTAAAAAGGCTGCAACGATTCTGATGATTGGACAAGTTGAATTGGTGTGTTTGTACACTCGATGAGCCCCGTCGAAGTATGATCAGGTTTGGTTTTCCTTGTTCAGCCCCATATCTCAAGACGTATCCATTTGGATGTTCGAATTGTATGATTCTGTTTCCAAACCATTGCCTGCCAAACCCTTCAAGTCAAACATGCCTGACCCACGTGACTCATTCAAGAGCCCCAGTTTGGCTTCCCGCTTCACTCCACGGAGTTCTTTCATCCAGCCTGCAGGTGCAGTGGCTGGAGGAGAGAAAGGATGCCAAACCATGAGGACGATGGAAGGGTGGAGAGATTGGAACTGGGTAGCGCAAATTCCCATCCACAACAGCTAAAGTAGTTGACAAAAACGTTGTTTTTACCCTTGTCACGGAACTGCTACCTTGTGCACGGACAGATTGCGCATGCCACATGGCATTTCGGTTTTAATCTCTATTGTGCCAGCCCTCCAAGACCAAGTATGAAGCAAACTTGAACAGGTTTTTCCATATATAGATAATAATCAAAATCTTTCACATATAACTAAATAACATGTTGATATATGTTTCTTGCCATTCTGGGGGGCTGACATTCCCAAGTTTCTAAGGCAGCCTTTGAAAGGCAAAATGTCCATGAATCGGAACGATAGTGTTCGCAACCCTATAGCGCACACTCACATCCAAAAGACAGTGGACTCCCCAATCTTCGGGCGCCGCAACTGGGAAATTGAAAAGTCATTTCATGGATCACTTGGCTGCATTGCCATCCGTGCCCACGTCGTCCGAAGGCTGATCAGACTTGGTGTCCGCTCGCCTCATAGTGGAAGGATGGAGGTTTGGGTGATGGCTATATATGTTGTGTAACTAGGTAAAATTGAAGCCCATAAACATTCAACCTGGGACCAAAACAAAGATATTGGTTCTTGATGTTTCTTGGTTTGCTGTATGCTTCATCCATGTGACTAAAGATAACCAAGGTGCTTTTCCCACTCCTGAAAGAAATTTGCCACTGCAGTGTCGATGTAGGAGAAATCGTTCGCATCGGTGTTGCCACTGGCCTTCTTCGCAGATTGGACGAGGCCACAGAACATCATCTGACAGGGATGGGATGCTGAGCATATTAGGATTGATTCTCAGGAAGGCTTTTTTCCTTAGACTGTATTGGGGTCCAGCCGCCAACCTTAAAGAAACCAAATTATCTTAGCACAAATAATGTGTTAAATTCAAATTTCAAACATATGGTTTTGTCAAACCATGCCTGTGCTTTGTGCTTTGTCCTGGGTTCGAGCTTGCTTTCGATCTGTTGTTTGAAAGCAACTGCAGTCCTGGCAAACTTTTCAAGGGCCCAGCCACCGGATGGCTTTCCTCGACCACCAAAGGTGTTGGGAACCAAACCCTTCTTCTCCATGGCTTGCACGGCTGGCGAATGCACATCAGCAGTATCTTTGGGTGGCTCAGCTTCCTTGGGAACTCTGGATCTCTTGGGCGCACTGGTAGAAGAAGTGGAAGGTCTCTTCCTCACCGGCGCCGCTTTTGCTGCTGGTGCTGGATCGTCGGTTGGTTCCATCTCTGTCTCTGGGGGCGGCTGCTCTGGGGAAGGTGGCTGAATTGCAATAGGCATAGGCATGGCTCCAGGATGTTTCTTCATCACATCGTCAATGTCGATCCTTGCGGGTCTGCTCCTCCTGTTCGAGCGGGTTTGGATCTCTGGCATCACCTCCGGCTCTGGCGGAGCATCTCCCTTTGCCTCAGCAGCTGCCTTTGCTTCATCTCCAGCCCCAGCATCTGCAGACTCAGCATCTCCAGCCTCAGCATCTTCGGTCACAGCTTTCGCTGTGGCCTTAGCTTTGGCTTTCGCCTTGGCCTTGGATTTCGCCTTAGCCTTGGCTTTCGCCTTGGCCTTGGCTTTCGCCTTGGCCTTGGCTTTCGCCTTGGTCTTGGGCTTGCCCCCTGCTTTCGCCTTCGCCTTGGCCTTGGCTTTCGCTTTGGCCGCAGCTGTAAGCTTCAACTGATCATCCTTCGTAGCGGGCTCCTGAGGGAAAGCAACTTGAAGACGGGGTAATTTGGAATCTGATTGGAAACAACTAAGATTAATTCAATAAACACATGAATGTTAGCTTAGTTCAAGTATTTTTTTCACCCCAGGTCCTCATCGGGGGAAACTGGTGGCAACACTTCAGCATCAACTGGCTCTTCATGAGTCTCCATGTGCTCAATCTTCTCAGGGCCATGGATCTCATCAACAACTGCCTCGGCAGCTTCAGCAACTTCCACATCAGGCAAAGGACCCATCTCCTCCGCATCATTCTCCATCTCAGCTGGAGGGCCAGCCGCAGACGATGCGGATGGCAAAGCACATGGCAAAGAATGCGCAGGTTCTGAAAGGGCACCACGGTTCTTTTTACGGCCAAGCTAGGTTTGAAACATGATAAGCTAGATTGTACTAAGCCTGGACAACTTTCCAACATAATCATAATCCCTATATTCTTGGAATTTTCGGGTTGTTTTTTTGACAATTTCTCGCCTTCCCCGGCTTGTGCTTGCATAGTCAAGGATGCCAGCTTGCCTTCCAACCCAGCCATCAACGTGGCAAGGCGTTCAATCTCAGCCTGCTTGTCCATAGGTCGGGATGATGATGATGGCAAAGAGGCAGCACTCAACCTATGTTTGCTCGGGGAATCATCTGAACCAATCGAGATGGCATCGAGGTTCTCAAGCAAATGCGGGTGTTTGGGCATAGCTGCCCGGGCCAATCTCTCATCCATCTCCTGACGCTCCAGCTGATCACATTCAGCGCCAACCAAGCGATCAGGTCCAAGGTCATTCTCCTTGATGGCAACATCCTCCTCTGCTTTGACATCACCGCTAGTGCGGTGGAGAACAGGATTGTCGTCCATAGGGAGGGGCTGTGTCGCTGGAAGCTCCAAGGCACACTCCATGCCAATCTGCGTACTGATCATGAATGGGAGTGTCTCCAACTCATCAGTGCTCTTCAATCTGGCGATGCCACCTCGACTTGGCTGATCCTGGTCAGCCTCCAAGGTAGCTCCATCAAAGCACTGACCCTGATCCTGGCTCTCCAACACCATCTCCAAAGGAGCACTATCCTCCAATACAGCTTCCCCACCTGCGTCATGAGGGTGATCATCGCCATCAGCAGCCTCATCAAGCAAGGCCTGCAACGGACCATAGTTAAAGTCTTCAGGGGAATCATCAGGTTCGCCTTCCTCGTCGTTCAGCCCAGACTCCTGCAAGGGAACCAGGTTGAGCAAGGCCAAGGTGATTTTTTTGCCAAAACCCAGCTTGGAAAAAAAACAAACCTAAACCTTGACCCATAAGACCAGATAGATCGATACATCCATTGCTCATGGTTTGGGTTAGGTAGTCCTCCATACGCTGAAGATAAACTTTCCTCAGAAGCTCAAAGATCTCCTTCAGCTCAGGGTCCTTGGTGTTAGATTTTGTGGGCAGGTGGCATGGCAATCGTGTATTGTATGTCAATCACTAGTCTCAAGATTTACTTAAAGTGGGGTGAAATTGACAATGAAAAATAAGACCAAGTTGACCAAGTAACCCTTGCAGATTTGTGCTTGGGCAAGCTGTTCCGGATGCGCGAAATCATCTTGTGGATAACCCAAGCGTTGTTGTAGGCGACCGCTTTGACATTGAACCCTTTTCGGACTTCACAGTACAGGGGGTGCTTGTCATAGAATGCCACACACATTTGGGAAATGATGTCGATGGGATCTGCACCGCACCGACCCCTTTCGCTCATGTTCTTGGCAACAGCCAACAGGACACTTGAGTTGTAGACCATGTTCTCACGAGTAGGCAGGATTGTCTTTTCCTTCTCGTCATCAGATGCGTTCTTGTCAGCCACTATATGTTTCAACACCCGGGCCCTTTCTTGGATTACGGGGTAGGTCATCCATGCTGTAGCCACCGCAGCAGGATCGGGGCAAATAGGTCCATCGACGAACCCTTTGGGTGGCATTGTCCCAACAAGCCAACCCAACTTCTAAGTGAACCTCCAGAAATCCTCGGGCCAAACGCCTCAAGTAATTACATGTACTTTTGTACATCATTGTTCGATCGAACAATTTTGTCACTAATGGAAACCATATGGAAACCAAAGTCCAAAACAAGAATGGGATATCGCCAACAGTGAGTAGATGCACCCATTAGATCGATTGATCGGCTACGCTGAAATTAATCTCCATTTGGAACCTCAACGAAGCGATGAATAAGCATAACCAGTCATTTGGATTTATTTGGGGCTTCCTATCTTCGGAGCTGATTATGGGAATTAACATCAAGGCCAGTTGGCTTTAAAGATTTTGGTTTGAGAGTTGAATTGTCTTGTGATGGCTCGATGGTTCCTCTTGGTTTACCGGTTGCTTGGTTAAGTTGGTTGGGAAGCCATCTCCAACCGGCCCTTCTGCAGGCCTTCGTCTCACGATGTGGGTTGACACGCCAGCGGCAGCATGGGCGGCAGCGACCGGTGAAGCGGTGAAGCCCCAGATGGTGGGGCTTAGGACCGCAGGAGCATGATATAATGTAATATGCTGTCATATCAGAGCATGCAGTATGATATCAAATAAAGTGGTATGACCCGATGGGTTAAGATATGTTGGCTATCGAAGTTTTATAAGATGATATGTATGGTGGCATGCCAGAATATGCTGTACCTGTTTTGGTACGGCAGAAGAAAAGCTGGAACCTCTTCGATATGATGTGATTTGCTAAATGCTGGGATATGTGTTATATACCAGTGGTTTGGTTATTTAAGTGATTACGGATCATTTGATGATCGCCTATAGGTTGTCTATAAGTAGCCTTGTTTATTACTCAGTACTGATGGTACTGGCCGCGCTGGCCTCTAAGTGTTGCTAATTCGCATCCTGTCCTATCTTAAAACCTAGATGCATGCTTAGACATCATCCTAAACACGCCTGCCCACTGATGTGGCTCACCCCTGAGCCATCATCTCCTCAGCAACCCCAGTTGGGAAGCAACATGTTGAAGAAAGGACATGATAGCAAGGTGATAAATATATAGTTTACAGACATATAAACAAACAACCATAGGCACCATCATATGGTTAACCGAGAGACCAAAAAATTTTTGGGAGGCTCCTATTTTTGGTCGAGACCAAAAAAAAAACATCGAAGAATAACCTAGGTATATATATTTCTATTGATATATAGCACCCCCAGAAAAATCCCTTAAAACCGCGGATCTTTGGGGGGGGGCATTACTTTGATTCGATGATTTGATGAAATGACCCGTAATCCGATACATCAAATGATATATGAAGGGTATCCATGAGTTTCTAGAAACATAATTCCTTATTTGTTGTTGCTGCTGTGACAACCATACGTCACCAGTGAAGATCCTTCTTCATGACCTGGCAAATCTGAAGTTCTCCCATCTCTTCGACGTGGCCTTTCAATGTATAGATCTCAAAGACTGCATGGAAAATCGCGAATGAAGGCGCACGAGTTGTGAAAATCGCAAGCGCGACGCTCGAGGTTGCAGCGCACTGCAGTCGGAAGTCTTTGCCATCATGGATGAATCAATGGGTGAATCGTGAAATAAAAAGAGGAGTATAAGTTGGTAAATTGGGATCATAACCAGCAAACTATAAGTTGGGATCAGAATTCTCACCTGCTGAGGTCCTTGAGATGGCGTACCACGTGGCTGCCAGTACTCACCAACACATGTGTAGGTGAACATCCCAAGAAAGACTCCATATTAAGAGTTTGAAATGGAGATTGTTGGGTGATCTAGATTTTGTTGCTTGAGTAGTGCATAATACGGCTTAAGAAACATAAAGCGTAAAGTCACATTATACTGCTGGCTCACCACTGGCAAGGAGGCTGGACACATAATGAAACTCGAAAAGCTACTTACCGTTGTAGGATGTTGTGTCCATCAACAGGATGTTGACTTGGTTGATGAATGTAAACTATGCCGGAACTTGTTTTTTCAGCGTAAGTGCTACATAATTTGTCATGCACGATGAATTAAAACCATGCTATACACATGGCCGTTTTGCAAAATATGAGATTCCCGCAAATCAGCCAATATGAGCCATTTATAGTAATAAACCAACCATTATAGTTGGTATCCCATATGATTGCTTATAATCCCCTTGTTACCCATTATCAACCACTATAAACGAATCATAGCTTTGGGGACCCTATTTATATTTTTCAAGAACCTACTAGCCATTCTGAACCACCATAACCATATCAACCACTATAAACCAACCATTTTCAAGAACCCCCCCATTATAGAATTGTTTAAACATCATTGTTGGTGATTATCCCTTATTATCAACCATCATAATCCGCTATAAAACCATTAGTCGAACCCATCATATCATTATCATATCCCTTATCATCATTAAAGCCATCATTAATGGTTTTGACTTAACCCATATATAATCCGCTATAGAATCATTAGTCGAACCCCCCCCAAGTATAGAGCTTCACTTGCACAGCACCAAGCCACCCACCTCCCAGTTCGACCCGGCGACGTGATGTCCAAGTTCTATGGGGAGTCGCAACGAAGGGTCCAGGTGCGGCCGTGCCGCGGCCCCCGGGAAGTGGTGACTCTCAGCGAGGTCGGGAAGTACTTGGATCCCAGTGGAGAGGCGTTGTTTCCAGTAGCTTGACATCATTGGATACGAACATGTAAATATACGTTTAGATATTTATATATACATATTATATATATATATCTATCTATATGTATGTATACTGTATGTGTTTTTGTTTTGAATGGGTTCATTTTTGTTACTTATTTAGATATTTGTCTATGTATTTATGTATATTTAGAGATATTCTATTGTTGTCATTATTGTTATCTATTACTATTATTTTTTATTTATATATATATATATATCTATATATCATGTGAATGACTATTATAGCTGTTGCTAAAGTGCGTGTTGACCAAGAAATCTACTTGTTGGTGGCTATTCCCTAATAATGCACCACTCTTAATTAACGTAGTGAATGCCCCTGAGTTGAAACTCAAAGCATTGCATTCGTTTGTTGATCTGATAGTGTGCAACTAGGACCCTAGGAATCGTACCATCGAAAGAGAATCGAGTATCACAGAGATGCAGATACAATTATGCTGACCAATTGGCATTCCTTTTCTAGAAGTAGAATCGATTCCACTATCATGTCCTGCTGGATGTGCTTTTATGCGGAAAATGTGTAGACTGGTTGTTTGTCCCTTTTGACCATAGTTGATGATAAACAGCTAGTGATTGTCCACCTTGAGTCCATGATAGTTAGTTCATTGATAAAGATTCATGGGTCCTGGTTGACAATGCTGAGATAGCAGTTTGTTATTTTCAATGATGGTTGAACTAGTGGTGAGCGATGGTATGATTGGCGAGAACCAACCGTTGCATCTAGTTTTGACTGTTATCAACCATGCATCGACCTTGTTTCCGTTTTTTTCTCCACTTTTAGCGAAGACCAATTTACCGTTTACCATTTCAATCCGTAAAGATCATCGGCAAATGAATTGAACTTGAAATGAGCCAATAATCAACCATCACTGACCCTATAATCAACCATCACTGACCGTTACTACATAGCTATCATCAAGCAACTACTATTCATGTTCAATCACCATTCCACCACTATCAACTACTATCAATCATCATCAACCCTGGGCTGCAAGCGCTACGATTCAACCGCCAATAATCATCAGGCAACCATTCTTCACCAACCATCAACTAGGTACATCTGAAAATAGGTGAAACGGGGAAGCCCACGCAAGCCCTAGTGGCCCGTCAACTATCCTTTCATCAATATTCAACATGTATTTTGCGCATTTTTGACCATCATCCACCACCGTTTTGCCAGAATTTAAACCAAAAATAATCACTCGCAATCACCAACCATCCACCATGATAGTATCATTTCATGAATCCCTATTCACTATCATCATAAAAGATTCATTCGACATAATTCGTCATCATTTTCAGCCATCCACCAAGCATCAACCCATGTAAAGCTACATGGCTGTGGGTCAAAACCCTGTTCCCCTGGTTCCCCAATCATTAGCCGTTGTTTTCCCTTATCATTGTTGGTAAATCCTCCATTAGTTGCTTGGTTAATATTGACCCATAGCCACATCATCCCCCAAGGTCGGTCCTCCACAACTCGCATCGCTGCCAGGCACTTGAAGAGGTCGTACGCGAGCACGCGCCCGCGGTGGTGTTCCTGGATGAGGCACGACTCGAGTTTTCCAGAGATGCGATGGTGAAATGCTCGCATGGTTTGAACCATAAAAATGACCCCAAAATGCGGGTGAAATGCTGGTAAAATGCTGGTGAAATGATGGTGAAATGACGGTTAAACCACTGAAATGGGCTAACAATAAAACATTGAGAACCATAAATGCTCTCATTGTTAATAAGAATTAACAATCGTTATTGTAATTAGCACTTAGTTGATCCATTAACTATTAGCAATGATTATCCTTTGGTGAGCTATTAATGAACCATTCACGATTAGCTTCCTTATTCACCAAACCAATCAATATAGTTAATGGTTCTTGGTGATGATAGTTCAAGTAGCTAATCAATAGTCAACTATTCGCTGTCTTTATCACTTGGTTTCTCCTTCACCAAGCTAATCAATGAACCATTGAGCCATCAACTACTGTATTAGATTGGTGGACTGTCACTAATGTACCATTAGAAAAATTGATTTTAATTTGCTGTTAGATAAACTGTAAGGTAATCAATGAACCATCGACCACCAGCAATTCTTGAACCACGGAGCCATTAATGGATCATTTGGTCAATAGAACCATCATGAATTGACCGTCATTCAATATTCGAAGCATTGAACCCAATTGATACATGTTACTTTGCTCAAATGGAGGTTTCTCAAAAAAAAGGATCCAGTAAATGGTTGGTTGCTATAAATGACTGATATTGGATGATTTGGGGGTACCCCTATGACTTGAGAAACAGCCAAATGGTCCCAAAAATAGTCAATGATGGTCAATTAATGACTTAACACCATCCGGAAACCGTTGGTGATCTGTATCAGCGACTCGGCCGCAGGTGGATTCGCTTCTGGGCAGCCGTGATGGCGGAGGTGTTGCTGAGGCGGGAAGCCGCTCCGGTGACGCCCAGAAGGTGGACTGCGATTCGGAGATATTTAAATGACATTTAAAAGATGTCAACCCAGGATTGGTGATAACATGTGATAATCCAACTCCTGAAAGTTTGCTTCCGGGAATGGGCAATCACAATATGCCTAATAAACCCCTGGTTGATTAATTGGAAGGGTTACCATTGAAATGGGAAACCAAGGCTTTAGGGGGATACCCCTTATTAATCAACCAGGGGTTTACTAATCAGGGGTTGACATTATCACCTATTATTATTATTATCACAATCATCCCCTGTTAACAATGGTTATCATTAATACCGATATTTTTAACTATCATTTGTTATTATCCCCTTAATAATGGTTTATGATGGTAAATGATAGTTAATGATAGGGGATAATAATGAACAATGATGGAGAAAGAACTATTTCTGAGTGTTTCTCAAGCCATTGGGGTACCCCCAAATCATCCAGTTTATTGATATTTTTTAGTAACGGACCCCTCCACCCCGTTTTGAGAAATCACCATGTTGACAATCAACAGATCGGGCCATCTTAGATGGATACCACCACTATGTCTCGTCAAAGTCATCGTGTTGTTGAGAATACGAAGGGATACCTGCATGATGTTGATTGTTTCATGGCTCTTTTCAAACAGAGCTTATTTCATGAACATGATTTTTATTTTGCTTCTTGTGAATCATTTTCATGCATCAAACGGTTTCTTGTGCACTCGCAGTAGATGTGTGGGCGCTGGAGATGGTCAAAACGCACGTGACCGTTGCGAGGGTTTCCACGGCACCGGGGGGGCCGTGCCACTGCGCCGCGCGCCCAGCACCATCGCTCCACCACCAACGCGCTGCTGGCGTGGATGGACGGTTTCGGTGCCGCGGCTTAGCGGGAAGCGGCGAGCCGGCAAGGGGTACCCGGCCAGTGGGGGCTGCCCTTTCAGGGGCCTTTAATGTGGGAGAGCGAGGCCAGGAGCGGCCCCCAGGGTTCGTTCATCAAATGCTAGTGGGACCGCAAAAATGTTGATTCATTTATCTTTAATTAATAGTCTTTATGGTTCCAACTTCATGTTGATTAGTCATGAAGTGACCATGAATTCACTAGGAACCAACCATTTACTCATCAACCCATGACCAACTGCAGAGCAGACGTTAATCATCCATCAAGTGGTACGGAACATTAGCCATTCACCTAACCCATGACTAAGCTAATGGTTGCTTAACCATCATAAACCATCCATGGACGTATCATTGATTGATAGTAACCATAAATTGATCAGAAATCAATCAACCTTTGAGATATGGTTGTGGGTCAAAACCCTGTACCCCTGGTTCCCCTATCATTAACCATTGTTTTCCCTATGGTTTGGTTGGTCATTATTAGCCATTATTGATCGTTAATATTGACCCGTAGCCATAGTATATAAGTCACCCATTAATGTCTATATCAGTGTGGCTTACAGCCGCCACCTCAGATTTTTGCGCACTTTTTTGGATTTTATTACCACTAATAGCCACTAAAGTCAGTAACCTTCTAGCAAGGGATCTAGTTGCGCCACCAAGATATGAATCCATCAACCATTGAGACATTTCATTAAGCCATTAATGACCATATATTTATATATATATATATATATGAATTAACTAATTAGATATTATTTATTAATCAGCATTAATCCACAAACTAACCACTTGAATTCACCATAAAATATCTAAACACAACCTCCTTCATCATCATTTTCACCATCCATGGGGCACCCCGGTCATGACCAGCAGCTCAACCGCCGCCCGCCCTGTTGGGCTCGCGCTGGGCTCAGCTTCGCGCGCGCGCACCGAGGCACGGGCGACGAGCGCATCTTCTTCCTGGGCGCCACCAACCGAGCTGAGGCGCGCAGCGATGGGTCGCGACGCCTCAGGGGGTTGGATAAGCATAGATATTATTATCCAATAATAGGATATATGGATATAATAGAGGGTTAGTAAGATATATGGATAATATATCCAATTATAGATAATAGGATACATGGATAACCATAGGATTATAATAATGATATAATAGAGGGTTGGTAAGCGATATTAACCAATAATATATATCCAATAATCCAACCATAGATATCATGGATAATGATAGATATTCATCCGATTTACGAAAATAATCCATGGTTCTCATGCCAGGGTTTTTGAGGGTATCGGATTGTAGGGCGAATATAGGGGATTATAATGGTTATAGGGGATTGAGTGGGGAACTACCAAATATAGACATTATAAGGTTTGAGGGGATTACAATGGTTTTAGGGTTATAGGGGATTAGCATTGAATTGAGATTGCTGGTTCTCATGCCAGGACTTGGGGACCCCAAAATTTTGGACCCATGACTTTTTCCGGGGATTACAATGGTTAGTCATAGGGCTTATCACCAGCAATCATTGGAGAATTCAGCTTCAGATTTTATGGTCATTTCATTGGATGAGATATCCAATGTAACAACTGGTGACATTATGATGAATTGATCATTTGTTATGTGTTTCCAGTATTGATGATAACACAGTTCATCAAGGTTCTTTATTTTCACCACCAGTGATTTTCAGAATTCATGCAGTGGCAATGAAACATGCAGAATTGACCATTTTCACCACAAGTGATTTCTCTATAAATGCAATTTTATGGAATATTGATCATTTTGACCATTTTATATCTTCACCCATTTTTTAATTATCTATTTTTGTGACAAAGTGAGAAATTATTATAAAAAATTCTATAGAAAATGAAATATAGCGTATTCACGGGTAAATTATATGTTCACTAAAATGATGTATCATTTTGCATTTTCTATCAATATGGTGAAAATGGGTGAATAAATTGCCATTTTCATCACACTATAATGGTGAATCACTCATTTAAGTGAACATATAATGGTGATAGAGTCATGTTCATTGTCTTTAAATTGCCATTACAATTTCACTAAAATAAAATTGGGTGATGAAAAACGTTCTTTTTCTCAATTGCTTTTTTTTACACACCAAAAAAGTTTAAAAAAAACTATTCTTTATAAAGGATTTCACGCATCACCCATGGATTTTCCTCATGTTCATCACCCATGGATCCATGGCCGGTCACCCACGGATTCATTCTCTATAAATTCACTGCGCTTATTATTCTAGTCACTAAAATTTCACGGGTGAATTCATTCTCTTTTTCATTCATGCCATTCATGGGCCATTTTCAAGCTCCACAAATTATGGGCATTGAACGGGTAAAAATTCACCATGTTTATGATATATTCACTATGAATATGTTCTCATCATATAATTTCACCCATGAATCATCACATATGATGTTATCATAGTTTGTTGTGTATTAACCACCATGAAATTGGTTGGTGAACTGCTTGACCCAGCTCGCCATATCATCATTTCTATGATTTCACCCATGGAATTATCTTCACTGAATCATCAACCATTCAATCAGTCGCATCACTATTGTCATTATCAACCATTATCAACCATTATCAACCATTATTGTTCATGGGCATTTCATGGATTATTAACCATGATTCATTTACCATTATTAACCATTAATGAATTATCAATTATTGTTGGTTATTCTTCATAACTTCAACCATTATCAACCATTATTACCGCATTCACGGGTCTTCATCCATGGATTCATGGTTGCATTTCACGGACCAAAAATTTCACCGATTTCACGACGCCGTTTGGAGGCCATTGACGAGGCCGCCCTGAGGCGCTTTGGCGAAGCCGTCGAGGTGGGGTTGGGGGTCCCCGTGGGGTGGTGCAGTGATGGTGCCGCCCCGGTTGGGGAGATGGTCCTGGCGGCGGGTGGATGGATGGACTGATGGTGAAGACTCGATGAATAGTTAAGATGAATGAGAATTAATATTGGTTAATGATGGTTAATGGTTGGTTAATGGTTGGTTGATGATGGTTAATGATGGATGATGTTGGTTAATGATGGATGATGATGGTTAATGTGGGTTAATGTTGGGTAATGATGGTTAATGATGGCTATCAATCAACAATCATTAGTCATTTGATTGGGTCATTAATCGATCCGGGTCATTGATCATTTTAAGCATGGTCATTAATCATTGTATAATAATGGTTAGGATGATGAATGACGGTTAATGATGGGCTCACGGTTAAGGAATGGTTCGGGATTAATGGTCCAAGATGATGGATTAATGGTTCATGGATGATCAACGGTTAAGGATTAATGGTGAAGATGGTCAATGACAATTGATGATTAATGATTATTCATGATTAATGATTATTCACGGCTGAATGATGGTTCAGGAATGGTTAAGGAATGGGAATAATTCATGATTCATGATGATGGTTGGGAATTTCTTTACTTTATGCTGAAGTGATGGCTAAAAGAATGTGATGGTTGAATGATGGATGAATTTGATGGCCGAATGATGCTTAAGGAATCGTTATTTGATTGCATCTAACGGTTTAGTGATGGTTGAATGCTGGTTAATTGATGGTCAATTGAAGGATGAAACAATGATTTCATGATCAAATCGTGTGCATGGCAAATTGATGGTGAATGACAGTGGTTGATTTTGATTCATGATGGTTAATGTTGATGAATGATGGGCCACTATGATTATTGTTGGTGGCAAATGGTCGCGAAGGGTGTTGAAGAATGGTGGATGTTTACTGGCAATGTTTAATGGGGGGGTGAAGGATGGGTTCATGAAGGTTGATAATGCTTAAGTGTGTTGGTTAGTGGTGTGTAGTTGTTGCGGTCAATAATGGGATGATCTTCATGATAGACACGGATAATGCTTGATGATCACTGATGCAGTCAATTACGATGGTTGATGATGGTCGGTTCGTCTTGCATAGGCATCGCTTTTCCTGCATTGAACAAGGCTGGGGAGTTGTCTAGGTCCTCTAGGTGTGAATTTACGGATAAACCATATCATTCTTTTTTCGGTTAAGCATCACAAATCATCTATAAATACAAGATGCACAGCCTAGTTTAACATCAATTAATTGATTTTGACCATGAATCTACTCATCTACCAATGTTTTTGCGACACAGTTTCTGACAAGTTGGTCATCCAAACTTCCTTTGACTAGTCTATGATCAAAGGAAGTTTGGATGACCAAACTACAGGTTACATACCAAGTATGTGGACTTGAAGCTTATGTATACCAATTATTTTATGGTAGGTTACAGTGTAACGGTTACATACCAATTTTATTCCATGTATCCTGGAAGTTTATTGGCCATCACCTATACATAGCAGCCGTTTCTGACAGCTTGCGCCACACCGTCGTTGTCAATCACTAGCTCCCCATGCAGCGGCGCTTCAGGTGGGTTCACCATCCCTGGAGGCGCGATGACATCGGCCACCGGGCACTGGCGCCGTGACTTGAGCGGTTGGAGTTCTGGCAGGACAGGGTTACTGTTTAATTGGTATGTACCCTACCATAATGTATACAATTAATCAATGAAAGTTTTTAATCATGTTTAATTTTTGCCATTAAACAAACAGGTTTCTGTTTAATTTGCCATTAATGGCATGGCAGAACTCTGTTGTTTAGTTTTAACTTCCATGTTTCAGCAGAGTTCTGACCCTCGGCCAAACTAACCTGGAAGTTTTGAAGATAGCGATTTTCTGTAGGAAAACCCACTCCACATGTAGATTTTCCACTTCCAGGTGAGGTGATCGAAAATGCGCATTTCGCTTCAAGCATGGCGAGCAAGGATATTGCGAGGTGATTCAACCTTCTCAAGCATTTATGGTTATCACTATCCCCCTATGATCGATGATGATCTTATGTTTAACCATTGTTTAAGTCTTGTCAAACATCAAGATCAACCGTCATTTAACCATCAATCAACCATCATTTAATCATAATTGGCCATCATTTAACCATCATCGGCAGTCATTTCACAATCCATCAACCATCATGTAACCATCATCAGCCGTCATTAGCTGACCATTGACCAACTCTTGAAACTTGTTCTCTTCCCATCTTGGTGCAGGCTCGAGTGGCGCTGGTCCAACATTTGCTCCACAAAGCGGCGGCCCCAGCCGTCGCAGTCATGAAACGTGGCAGTTACCAGATGTTCATGCCATGCCTCTAATCATAGGTAGTTGTTATTGCCTGGTCTTTGCGGTTGGTAATCACCAACTATGATGTTCATTGTTCGTGATGGTTGTTAATCATTGGTAGTGATGATAATGGCTACTTTGAAACTGTTACATAACATAGTTTGCGTAATGAAAGTGATTATTGGTGATTGAATGTTGCTCGCGATAGTGATAGTTTTTCATGGTAGTTGCTGAGAGTAGTTACTGTAATTGTCAGTTATACTATTGACTGGTTGATAGTCTTAATCTATTTGGATGATACTAGTGATCATTGATTCTTTTCAAACTGCACGATTATATAATTATACTAAAACCACGCATTATATTATGGGATCATAATTTGGGAGCTGCGACAGCCTCTTTATTGAGGCTTCTCTGTTAAGCCCAGAGACCATATGCTATACATCAAGAAACTATTCGCAAATGCAGTCCACTACCTGTATTGCAGGCCAGAGACTATTTGCCACCTGTATCAATAGTTCATTTGCATATCAAGAAACTCAGTGCAAAATCAGTCAATCTATTTATCAATCAAACAAGTCATTGTTAATCAACAATCTTTACTTTTGGTGAGTACCATCAATTGTTACTGACGGTCAGTGATTGTAAACGATCATTGATTTCGCTTTGTGATTGTCGCAATGCTCAATGAAGTAACCATCATAAACCATCATGAACCATCATGAGCCATCATGAGCCATCATGATCCATCATGAACCATCATCAACACAAATGAACAAGCATGGACTAGTTCACCATCAACAACTATCAGCTACTCACCACCAGCCCTCATCACCCCTCACCACCCTTGACACAATTAGTGGCAGCTATCAACTCTTATCAGTAAACCTCAGCCACTGATTCATCAACCAGCATCAACTATGATCAACCAGGCAGTTCACCTCGACACTGACCCCCAACTAGTCAACATCACCAATCATCCCTTAGCAATCATCAACTATCATCCATGAAGCATGGTGTAATCATTATTAACCAACTACCATTCCAACACTCACCCCAACAGATTGCTTAGTAAACATCCCTTATAGGGGCTTGCTAACCCTAACCATTATCAATCATCCCGTAGTAATCACCTCTTTGCAATTATTGATTGGTCAAAGAACCAACTGATGAATAACAATCAATGGCGGCAGTAAACCGTGGCAGCTACTGGCGGTCAATATTCCCTTTTGTCAATCAATAAACCCCAACTCAACATCAACCATCATTAGCTATCATTACCATCATCTTGTTTAATGAATCATCACCATCATTACTAAGGACTGGTGAACTAATTGACCATCATTATCCATCATTGATTATCATCAACTGTCATCACTGGCTAGCAGTTAATGGCACCATCATTAACCATCATCAATGTATGTAATAAGCTTCTGCAATCATTAATGTTATTATCTATAGAAATTGAATAGCAGCTAATCAATATCCATCACCATTAACCATCATCATCATCATCAACATCATCATCATCATCAACATTATCATCATCATCATCATCATCAACATTATCATCATCATCATCATCATCAACATTATCATCATCATTATCAACAACATCATCATCATCAACATCATCATCATCATAAACATCATCATCATCATCATCATCAACATTATCATCATCATCATCATCATCATCATCATCATCAACATTATCATCATCATTATCAACAACATCCTCATCATCAACATCATCATCATCATAAACATCATCATCATCATCATCAACATTATCATCATCATTATCAACAACATCCTCATCATCAACATCATCATCATCATCATCCACCATCATTATTAACCACCATCATTATCCACTAGCGTTAATAGCAGCCGGCATGGCAGCCCAGCTGCCTCAGGGTGAAGTCGATGGGCATCGTGCGCAACTTTCACCGGAGGACTTGGAGGTCCGGAGACTGCGGAGCAGCACCCCGTGGGCGTCAGCGACCAATGATGGTGTCGAGTGATGGGTTTGAATCAAGCTGAATTGATGGTTGAATGATGGTTGAATGATGGTTAATGATGGTGGAATGATGGTTGATGATACTGGCTGAATTGACGGTTGAATGATGGTTGAATTTCATGGTTCAATGATGGTTGAATGATGGTTGATGGATTTGAATCATGATGCTGAATCAACCATCAACCAAGTGGATGGTGACTCGTCGTGAGAATGGTGGTGGTAAATGGTGGCTGAATGGTAGAGAAATCATGGGTGAATCATGCTTAATTGATGATTAAGTCTTAGTGGCTGATGATGATTCATTTATGTTAGATGATGGTTAATGGTAACAGCATGTAACAGTTGGGATACCAACAATTCATGGAAATATGGCTATACTTCTTTCTATCGTAGAATATTGATCAACCAGTACATACAGATTACATTGGGACATGCATGATCAATTTTCGAGCAATGATGGTCAGTGATGGTTCATACTGCTTCGTCGCAAATTGTTCACTCATGAACGATCTACATTGTAAAGTGATTGGGATGAGAAATGGCTGTTGTCAGCCCGCCACAGGATCATTTTCACCCCTGACCGAGGTCCTGGACCATTCTGAACAAGCTAATCAATGATGATAAACCATCATGATGGAACTGACCATGAGAGTTTTCTAGAGTTTCGATGGATCATGGGTAGCCGTGCCTTGAGACTCAGTGGTGTTCATTTCTACCATAGCAGTGGACACAGGCACCAAGGATATGTATCAATTAAGGGATGTGTATACCAACCACGAAGGGCCGTACTCACTAAGTGAATCAGTATTGGATAAAAAACCTACTCCTGGCTAAATGACGAAATCGGGCAATATGAACCCATCTCAACCACCATCCACACTCAAATACTGTACTACTTGCTCAATCAATAGGGTGAAATGGTATTGATTTTCATCAATCGAACGATGAAGAAGGTGGAATTATTATTGGACAATCATAACATTATGTCATATATGCATGATGATCATTGAAAATCGAATTATTAAAACTGCTATGGTGAGACTGGGTGAAGGGTCGTTCGTTTTGCTGCTCGTTTCGCTCCTGGTTCTGTAGGTCGTAGGAGCGAAGATGGCCGGCTATTCACTGGCAGATGTGGTGGGGAACTCAGGAGCGAAAGTGTTTTGATTCAATCGGTGGCTGTGATGATGATCTAAGCAGCAGAATACCTAGCCTGATGCTAGTTGAATTGAACGTGCTCACAATTTCAACTTATGATGTTTCATTTTGATGGGTGATGATGATTTTTGCTTACATATTCAAGTTCGAAGCAACAAGGAGAAACATCCGTCCGGGGGGTTATCCGGACCTTATTTTAGCATCGAAACCGTATTTCGTATGGGCAGGCCCACACGAAATGGACTTGACTGCTGACAAAGAATTTGATCAAATTCCTTCTTGAAATGAGCTAAAACCTGAATTTTAAAGCATTTCGTTTGCAAGAAGTCAGCTTGTTTTGTCGCGACACTTTCATCCAAAGGATTCTTTGTACAACTGGTGCCCTGTTTTCTGAAACAGGTTGCTTTTCTGAACCCACCTCCATTGCCATTGCTGACAATACTGCATCAACAGCGGGTTTGGAAGTTGCCAGGGAAAAATGCACAGAGTCCTTGAGGAGGTTCCAGACAGAGTCGACAGCTCCTGTGTGAGTTTTCAACAAAGACTGCCCTCCTTGAGAACGTTGGCATGCGAAGCAAGTGCAAGCGGACGTTGACATGTCCCACCCCAACCCCAACCCCACCCCAACCCCATGCGTGACGTAGCATCAACTTCATGAAGCAAGCGCAAGAGAACGTTAGCATGCGAAGCAAGTGCAAGCGGACGTTGACATGTCCCACCCCAACCCCAACCCCACCCCAACCCCATGCGTGACGTAGCATCAACTTCATGAAGCAAGCGCAAGAGAACGTTAGCATGCGAAGCAAGTGCAAGCGGACGTTGACATGTCCCACCCCAACCCCAACCCCACCCCAACCCCATGCGTGACGTAGCATCAACTTCATGAAGCAAGCGCAAGAGAACGTTAGCATGCGAAGCAAGTGCAAGCGGACGTAAACATGCCCCACCCCAACCCCAACCCCACCCCAACCCCATGCGTGACGTAGCATCAACTTCATGAAGCAAGCGCAAGAGAACGTTAGCATGCGAAGCAAGTGCAAGCGGACGTTAACATGCCCCACCCCAACCCCAACCCCACCCCAACCCCATGCGTGACGTAGCATCAACTTCATGAAGCAAGCGCAAGAGAACGTTAGCATGCGAAGCAAGTGCAAGCGGACGTTGACATGCCCCACCCCCAGCCCAACCTCACCCCAACCCCATGCGTGACGTAGCATCAACTTCATGAAGCAAGCGCAAAAGAACGTTAGCATGCGAAGCAAGTGCAAGCGGACGTTAACATGCCCCACCCCAATCCCAACCCCAACCCCATCAAAAAGTAGTAAAAACAGGGTCCGGTTTTCCCCCCGCTAGCAGAAACATCATAACACGCATGCTTATTGAAACTGCTTGAACATGACATGCAAGATCAGGCAGTATCTATGAGTGGAGATATTGTCAATGCTGTTATGTTCAACTATAACCATCATCATCACGTTCGACCATCATCCACACCATCACTTCATTTCCAACAGCCTTGTGCAGTTACTGTGTTATGTTCAACTATAAGCAGGTGATGCAGTCGCTTATTGAAAATGATTGAAAATGTATCGACTGGTGGAGCAACATGGGACCATTACAGGCTGATTCTTCAGTTGTTGGCTTTCACAGGTGGGATGATCAGTGCAAATGAACTAAAAATAGGGTTGACCAGTAAAAACCCTTGTCACTTTTTATCATAAACCATAAACCCGCATAAACTTGTTTTTCCCATAATACAAATCGATTCCCACTATAGAGCTGACTAGGTCATGGTGATCATTTTGTGCGAACCCTTAGTCAAGCCACTATTGATACTGAGTGATACTGCTCATGGTCAAAAAATTGTGGTAGTAACCATTGATGACCACTAGAAGTAAGCATTGCAATCGCCTCTAGGAAGCGATTGCCTGAAAGTTCAAAATCACGAATGGTTTTTCCATGGCTAATGCCACCATGAATTTTAGCAGAGAAAAACCAATGTAAACAGTTCTTTCCACAGGATTTTCCATGATATACAGTAGATAAGCCATAGCTTTCTATGGGTTTCCCAGTGTAAACATCCATTTCTACCAAATATGGGAATTCTATGGATTTCCCACTGTAAACCATCAATTTCTATGGGATTTTCCACGCTGGCACTACTCGCAGTAGCTCGAACAAACAGTCCAGGCCATTGACCATCGACTCGTCATCCAAGGATCGCATGGTTCGCAAGGCTTTCCTACAGGTGCTCTTGGGCAGCGCAGCGGCACCAGCAGATTCGGATGCTCCCAAGCTGATGCTTGTGACCGCTCTGATGCTTACAATTCTTACCATCTTGATGGTTAATCATCATGGTTACAATGCTTCTTGACAACAATTTCCGGAGTTCCCATTCAACTGAAAAGCTCAACATAGATCAACCACTGCTATCGATGCGAAGTGGTTGACTCCAGCCAGCTCCCACCATAGGTTCCCACCATAGGTAACTGCTCGTGATCACCGATGCCAGCTGGCTCAGTGGTCGACTCGCTCGTTGCCGCGACGCGCGCCTTCACCAAGTTCCAGGCCTCCAAAATGGCGCTGCGCGGGGCCTTGCAGCTGAGTCGCTTGCGGATGATGACCATCGAACTACCCCAGTTCTCCAAGAGCCGCTTCGCGCGCAGAGCGAATTTGATGGACGAGGACGGGGCCCCGTGACGGCCGTGCTTGGTGGCAAACACACCACTGATATCGCGTAGGATTGGCCATGATACTAACCATCAACCAGAGCTTTCTATAGGGGATAGTGAGGATAATAATGGGGAACTATGGGCTGAGAATGGTTGATACTAGGGGATAATAAGCAACCATAATGGTTAAACAACTGCTGGTTGGTTTCGTTGACATTTTTTCGAAATGTGGTGGTTTCTCAAGCCATGACGGAGCACCCCAATTAATCATCCTTTAATAATCATTCATACTAAACCAACCATTTTGGGGCTCCCCCATTTTTGAGAAACACCTATCCATGTATAAACAGCTCTGATTGGTTGGTTGACCAACGCGCATATTTTCATGACGGGGTTGGTGAACCACCAACGCGAGGACCGCGTGAAGTGGTACAACTGGAACTTGGCGTGCATCGTCTTGACGGCCATTCCGTTCACGTGGATGTGGACCGTGAACTATCGCACCAGTGAAGAGGTGGAGATGATCTATCGCACCATGGATCCCATGGGGGTCCTGAAGATCAAGTATGACTTGAAGCTCTTCGGATCATAGGAATGACATCGAAGTGAAGCTTAACATGTGAAGAAACCATGACTTGAAGCTCTTCGGATCATAGGAATGACATAGGAATGACAGGACGTGATGCTTTTAGAACGACTCTGGAGAGGAAAAAGGAAAAACAAATGCCATCCTGTCCTAGCCTTTATGCCAAAGCCAGATTTTTGAATCCAGTTGTGACTACACAATAATGCTGAACAACTACCATTGAACATGATCAACCATGATTTATCATCATGGTCAACCATCATTTATCAATCAGTATGTGTTACCAATCGCTGTGGCACAGCATTTGCAGTCTTTATCACTTGGTAATCATGTGCATGAACCTTAACGAATATGTGTGTTACAATCTGATGCTCATGATCTGCATGGAGGCCATAGCAACCACCACGCAGCTGCTGCAGCTGTTTCTACCGCAGCTGAAAAGTCTCTAATTCGACGCGCGAAATCGGCTTCGACGCGCTCGCAACTCGTCGAGAGGCACGGCGGTCCCGGGGAGGGCACAGGGCAACGGCTACATGGCCGATCTGAGATGGTCCTTGGTCATGGCCATGGGTCAACTATTGGATATGGTCACAATGAGTTTAGGAATAACAATTGCTTCTAAATCTCACGTCTTTCGCAACTTTCCAGCGCTAAGAGCTGGCCTCATCTTGGGAGCAACTGGCGAGCAGGCCTTCTTAGGTGAGAAGACTTCGCTGATAGCTAACCATGGGGGCTGGTGATTCAGGTGATGGTTGGAGTTGGGATGATGTTTGGTGCTCCGTATAGATGTTCGTTCAAAAAGAGACCATTCGCTGATGCGACAGAGGTACCTGGCAGGTAGAATGTTCGTTTTCACCAGTGTAAGGTGTAAGGGAAGACAATGATGGTCAGCTAGGAATGATGTAGTATAGCTGGATGTATACTTCCATCAATCCATTAGTTTTCCAAACATGAATCCTCCTTTATCACTATGAATCGCAGTATCTGGTGCTACATAAAGTTGGAGTAGAGCGATGGTGCATACCATGATCTAGGGGTGGTGCTACCATAAACTACATAGCTGAATCACGTTGATCTTTCAAAAGTTGAAGCTCAGCTCAGAATGACCGTTGCAGCGGTGACCTCACCCATAGTGGATGTTGATCCGGTTCCCAGCCATGATGACCCCAAACATGACGCGGTATGGTCAACGGCAAGCCCAACAGTTGGATAGTAATATTGACCCGACATATATTGCCTAAGGTTGGTGAATGGGTAGTGTATTGTATCCAAGGAAGAAATGGGTAGTGAAGCCTTCCCAACAGTTGGACGAACCGTGA
This sequence comes from Symbiodinium kawagutii, assembly GCA_009767595.1. Taxonomy (NCBI): domain Eukaryota; class Dinophyceae; order Suessiales; family Symbiodiniaceae; genus Symbiodinium; species Symbiodinium kawagutii. The sequence goes on from VSDK01021344.1 coordinate 152,963, forward strand.
CTGGTTCATGGCATGTTCACAGCCAGGGGTACAGAGGCTGACCCCACAGAATATACATCAACTCATCACAGGTTCATGATAATCGTTTCTTGCGTAGGATTTCCCAACACAGCTGGTTGTCTCAGCTTGATAAGAGCGATCCACCAACATACATACATGATGCATATCGATATACATGTTTGTTTTTCATTTCTTTGGTATGCGCAGAAGATACACAACCAGTAGATTTCAGAGTTCACACCTCCAGTCTCAACTCAATTTGGGGCTTGGATTCAACACGGGGCAGGTCAAAGTTGTGTGCGGGATCCACCCGCATTCTGTCCCTTGGCTCAGATGAGAGGTAGCTGGTGATATTTGTTGTGAGTTGATAGAGGGAATCACTTCCCCGCCTGGTGGGGTGTGGCTATGATGGTGACATCCTGATGGGTTTGGGTTTGATGGTGTGACCATTGACCCAGCACTTACCAATACAGGCGTAAATGATGGTTGATGATTGCTGATAAAGAAGGGCATGTGGCTATGGGTCATTACCAAGAACCAAAAGAACGTGTTGTGAACCCATCCCACCAGCTGAACTCCTTTGGTCGTGGTGATGTGAACAGCCAGGGGTACAGGAGCCGTTGGCCCACAGGCAGATCGGATGGATTTATGTAAAAACCAAGAGTATACAATAGTTATACATATGGTGGTTTCTCAAAATAGGGATACCCCCAAATCATCTATTTTTAACCATGTATAGTAATAAACCAACCATTTTTGGGGGTCCCCTATTTTGAGAAACCACCATACATATTTTTTTTGCATATGTACATGGACATGATGTTTTTCATCATTCGGCCAAGACTCATGATGTGACACATTCAATCATGGACCTTTGGTAGGGTGAATAATCATGGACCTTGGTAGTCCCAGAAGGATGCGACGATCTGGTTCTGCACACCTCAACTTGGTGACAAGCGAATGGTTGATGGGTGTTGGCCAGCTAGCTTCTCTACTCATGGCTGACGATCATTTCAAAGTTGATTCCACAGTATGAGTTCAATGCCATCATTGAGATTCTGTTCAGTCGTCACCCTACCAAACTGCTATGCAATAGATGGACTCCCATTTGAATACCATTTACATTCCATACATCCCGTTCAAAGAATATGTGCATATTCATCATATCCTATAGAGATATCTTTCCCACATCATATCCCACATCATATCCCACCATATCTACGCCCATGCATTCAGCACCATGCGAAAATCTTCCATCTCCCCACCCAACATCTGCTGCTGGGCGCCACATGGGCGACTCAGGTTTTCAACCACGTTTACGTTCGGGGCCTCGGACGTTTGACGTAAATCGGCTGTTGGGTCATCCTGAGCGCATGCACCTGTGGTGGGTTCGACTAATGGGTTTAAATGGGATCATTCAGGGATTGTTTATGGAAACCATGCGAATTTCCATGGAAGCCATGGGCATTTCTATGGAAACTATCGGGGATTTTTGAGGGTTTGTTGATGGAAACCATGGGAATTTCTGTGGAAACCATGCGAATTTCTATGGAAACAATGGCATTTTCTGGTGACTATACAGGGGTTATAGCGATTAATGGTGGTAATAGGGGACACTCACCAACAATATTGATTAAACAGCTACTAGTCCTTAAAAATGGGGCAGCCCTAAAGTGGCTGGTTAATTGCCAAAGATGGTGAATTAGCTTTGGGGGGGTTCCCTATTTTGAGAAACACCCACATAAAGCAAGAAGTGATTGATAGCATCTAATAGTGCTTCTTGCTGGTTGTTATCCACAACTTTTGGTGTCTTTAACCTTTATGAACTATTGGGAAGAAAGGTTATCAAACACTTTTGATCACCAGCCAGCAAGCAACATGAAACATCATCAGCCCTTATCAATCATCAACCATAGACTTTGCGGGTCAATCTCAAGTTAAACATCTGGGAAAAATTGTGACTTTGAAGTGAAGCTTTACGTATGTGAACAGAAACATGATAGTCAAATAGTACAGTACAGATCGTTTCATTCTCGCACAAGCCACCACCGATGATTCAACCATTCTTTAACCATCAATTAACCACCTATTGACCAGCGATTGACCATCAACTACAAACCATCAAGTAAGCATCATTAGCCACCAAGTGACCATTGGCCAACCATCATTTCACCATTAGTCAATCATCAACTCACCATTAATTAGCCATTATCTAGCCATCGATTATCAATCAACCAGTTAACAATTTATCAACCATTCATCAACCATTCATCAACCATTAACCAACCATCCAATCAACCATTACCCATGAGGCAACCATAATTTCACCATTAATCATTCACCAGTCCCTTGCAGCGCCTCAGGTGTTGCACTGGAGCTGGGGTCGAGGAGATCAGTTCTACGGATTGCCCATGATGTCCTCATCAGTTTCGTTGAGCGATAACCATGGTAGAATCACCGTAGCTATCAATGTTGGATCCATACTCATCAACAACTTTAATCAGTTGGAACCAATGTTGATCATGCTTGTAGTGATCACAACTTAGTTGACTATCAACCATAAAGTAGTTATAATAACAACAGTTGAACATGCTGTACCATGCTTGTAGTGATCGCAACTTTTGATAAGTGTAAACTACTCAAAGGTGAAATAACCACTAAAACCATTGGTATAACCATGGTTGTACAACCCTTCCATGACGTAGACACTAAAACCATCATGGGTGTAAGCATGGTCTAACCACTAAAGATCATGGCATAGCCATGGTTGTCTCGCCACTATCCCCATTGGAATAACCACCTTCCTTCATGGCACTATAAATAGCCAACTATAACCGTCTACAACCAACTACAACCATTTTTAACCACTAGGATCATAGCACAACCACTCGAATCAACTATAACCATGGTACTTCAACTAGAATCAACTAACCACTTGAATCAACCTACTACGACCACTAGAATCAACCTACTATAACCACTAGAATCAACTATAACCACTAGATAACCACTAGGTATCACCATGGTATGACCACTCTAACCACGGTCCAACCGTTGCTTCACCACGGCTTCACCACGGAAGGAGGACCCGCGCGAGGCCGACGCCGCGCCCTGCCGCGCCATGAGCGGCACGCCGGCCGCGCCCGTGCCGGAGGTGCGGCGAGGTGATGAAGATCTCGAAGAACTATTTGTTCTTGTCATTAATATGGTATGATGTCATTAATAGTTGTTTACAACTATGGTCAATAATGTTAAAAATGACAACAATGGTTATAACAACTATGGTTAATAATGTTATAACAACTATGGTTATTAATATGGTATGATACTAATCTGGCTGGTGGTTTGGAGGGAGCGATTCGGAGCCAGGGGTATCCCTATGGCCCTTTAAAGGAGGAGCTAAGGAGCTACAAGAAGTGGTGAAACCAGATGATACTAATAGTTGTTTACAACTATGTCATAACCATATTAATGTTACCATTATCATAACCATAGTAATGGTTAAACAACTATGGTAATAATAGTTGTTTACACTTGTGTCATTAATATGGTTATGATAATGGTAATAATAGTTCTCCTCATTAAACAACTATATTATAACTAATAGTGGTTAACAACCATATAATATATGGCTAGTAATATTATAACTATATGTCATTAGTAAACCATATGGTTGTAACAACTATTAGTGGTTGTCATTAATAATAGTTAATAAGCATGCGCATTATTACAACAACCTATTATAAACAACTATATGGTTTTTGACATGGTTATTGCCATGGTTATTGTTATAACCATCTATTGATTAATGGTCGTCATGGTTGACACTGTGGTTATATCATTTATCAATAGATGGTTGGCAACATTAGTGGTATGATTTATCTAACCATTATCGATGTTATGGTTAGTTATTAATGAATGGCTGAATGTTATGGTTGTTATTAATGTGAATACCATAGCTCAGTATTATGGTTGTTATTAATATCGATAATGATTTGTTATGGCTAGTTATTAATAAATCATAATGGCTCAATATCAACCATGTATGGCTCAATAAATCCATTTATCAAATCAGGTTAACTACAAGCCTTATTTTGATAAATGCATCTTCTTCGACTAGCTAGCCTGTAACCAAACAATATTTATAGCTAATTAATTGATTAATAAGGGTAAGGGGTAAAGCAATAAGCAGTTAGTTACCATTTTTAAGAGGCTGATAACGATGATGAGGATGATCTCGTTGTCACGTTTACTTCATGGATGCACTATGCGAATTTGTATATCTTGCTACTGTATGCCTAGACATTTACTTTGTGAACTATCATATATGTATAGGTGCGCCTCTTACTGTTTGATGTGTGTTCCTCGCCCTTCTATGTCCTTTGATCGCCAATGCACTGATAGTAGTGGCCAACGTACCTGACCCCAGGGCATCCGACGATTGCAGCTCAAGAGCGTTGATGACGAGGACATCTGCAGACGCGGCCGGCTCTATGCGGGTTCAACGGCTGTTCATTACTTGGGGGTGCCATGTCCACTTAGCAACTTGCAACGGTTATGGAGATCGAAGGTGGTGGCCATGTGTTTGTTCGGGGTTGATCCAGCCACCGTATAGGCTTTGCAGCAATGGTTCGTACTTAGATTCCCAGCTGCACGGCGGACCAACAAAAAAATGGGGGAGCAAAACACATGTTGTGCAAAGGCAAACCTGCAATGAGAAGCATAGGCTGTAATGTAACAAAGGTGAATCAACAAGAGTAGTAATACTCAAATGACCGTCAGGGATGGTCAGCAAGTATGTCGAAAAAAAGGGGATAAAGCATCACTACTCAGCACCAATTCGGGACACCAAATGCATATTGTTGGACGGAATTCTGCCCTTAGTAAGGATCTCCATCCCCCTATCATTTGCAGGGCCAGGTGTGCCAGACTTTGTCCATCAAATCACACCAGCTAAGTGAATTGAGATCCTTTGCTAAGTGAAATTCCTCGATTCGCCCTATCATCACACCATTTAGTGATATTTATAGGATAGGTATCCCATAGATAATTGATAATCATTCAAATTAAGCATAGGTATCCACAAAAAGGATCTCCCATTTATAGGATAGTAATATTTAAATTCCCCTATGCATCCCATTTAGCTAAGTAAGATCTGATTGATCTCCGCATTAGGCTTAGGGTGGAGGGTCCCCGATGCTTAGCGCCACAGGACATGACCTTGGTGGCTCACCGAACCTTGGAGGAAGAGCGACGGAAGGTGAGAACTTCAACGCGGCGCAGCTGGGGATGCTGAGGATGGTTACGGGTGGTTGAAAATGGTTCATAGTTATCAAGGTTAATAATAGTTAACAAATAGTTTGGATGGTTTATACTGAATTGTTGCTAGTAAGGTAGTGGTTGATAATGGTTAAAAGTGATGCGTAATGGTTGTCTTATCATGATAGATGGGTTTTAAGCATCATCAATGATAGTTAAGATCGGTTCATGATGTGCACCACAATGAATGGTCAATTATTAAGCATCATGAATGATGGTCGTCAACGCAGCCAATGAAGCTGGTTTTGCTCGTTGACCTTCACAACTTGACGGGTTCTTCTCGAGTAGCCACTACTGACACTGAAAAAGCCATTCTGAGCCATCCTCACTGGTTGTATACCATCATATATCATCAACCAACCAGCATTTGCGTAAAGCACCATTGCTGACCGTGGTTGACCATGGTTTTGAACCAGTGCAAATGGTCCACAGCCACTGATAAGCATCGGACACAGTTAAGAGCCAAGACGACTTCAACTCATCAACCAACCAATGCTAACCAGCATCAACCAGTTTAATCAACCAGGATCTTACATTATCAACCGTAGTTATAATTATCCATACAGGAACCGTCATTCACCATGAATTCATCATCACCTTATTAATCAACCAACCACAAATAATTGAATTTGCGAGTATAAACCATCAGTAAAACCATCAGTAAACCATACGCTCAGTGGAATCAACTATTATCAAACCATCACTTAGCCATCGATGAAAAATGAATCAACCATGAATGAAGTATCACCTAAACCATCACAAGTAGCCATCAGTTGACCATCATCAAACCATCAACTAGCCATCAGTTGACCATCATCAAACCATCAACTAGCCATCGGTTGACCATCATCAAACCATCAACTAGCCATCAGTTAATCATCAGTTAATCATCACCTAACCATCACTCAGTGATGGCTGTCACCCCGCCAGCCACACCACCTGTGTAGGTCATGTCTTCAAGCTTCCCTCAGCTGAGTGAGGGCAGCGTCTTTTGGCGATGTCGTGGTGCTGCGAGCCCACCTTGGTCAATGGATGGGTGATCTTGGATGGTTATAGTGGGTGCTTAATGACTGGTTGAGATGACTAATGATGCTTAATGATTCTCAATGATTCGGGATGGTTATAGTGGTTCGTCTTTACCTGTTGGTTGGAATGACCAATGATGCTTAATGATTCTTAATGATACTGCCAATGATGGTTGAATGATGAAGGGGTATTCATATACCTTTCATTTTTTCTAGAGGTGAAGCAAGGAGCTACCAGGATGGTTCATGGCTGATAAATCAACGCATGGGTTGATAAATGAATGGATGTTGACTAATGATGCTTACTGCTTAGATGGATGACTAAGATAATCTATGACAATTCACCATCAATGAACTAGGACTAGGAACCAATGACAAAGTAGTAAATGACTATCCTGGATTAATGATCATTTAATGATAATGGAATTTTGTTCAATGAACAATGGACCATTCCTCGGTTTATTGACAATCTTGGGTGATTCATGGACGCAACATGCCAGACCAACTCGTCATTGTCGAGCATTGAAATTTCTGAATTCAATGCTGCCCGGAACTTCCTCCAAATAGCGAACATGAAACGTTGCAATAGCTATTAGTTAATGGAACTTATGCTTATTGTGTGTGGTTCACACTGGTACGCCCCCAAACAACCATGTTTTTTCTTTCAACTGATATGATCCTCTTTTGTATATGTAAGTATCAAGGCATGCTTAGCCACTTTTTGCCATGAGTTCGCTTCTTGACTGCTGTCAACCGCGATCATTCTGAACCAGTTTGTTTGTTTATACCCATAATTATCAGCATCGCAAACGGTCCTCAACAATCACTAGCCATTATCACGAAGAATTCTCAGTAGCCAGTAGCCAACATTTTCACTCACTAATCATCACCAATCATCACTACCCATCATGAGCCATCATTATCCAGCACCAAGCCTGGGTTCAAACGCGCATTGTCCCTGGCCACCTGCGGCCAAAACTCAAGTCATGATGTCCTTGCCTTTGGTGTTTGCGCTGCTTCGATTGGCACATGGAGGCATCACGGTTCTGAAGGCAATAAACCTTGGCGAGGTGGAAAAGCCTGCCAAAATGGCAGATGGACAATCCAATGTTTGGAACCCATTGAAAGAGAAACCAGTGTGGAACACCCTTTGGAACAGCAGCTGGGTCAGAAATACTGTGAATCAGACAGAGGCCGACGCAACATATGCCTGGAAGGTGGCAGAGAACAATCCAGTCCTGAGACCGGTTGTGCAGGAGGTGGAAAACACGTACAGCCAGCTGACAAACGTTGCCAGTCAGAATGCTACGGTTCCATTTGAACACGTGGAAACCCATGGCTGGAATGTTGGAGCGCTCCTGTGCGCGGCGATCCTTCTGCTCTGCCCAGCGGGCTGCTGTGGATTATGTGCTTTGTTCAACTACATTCACTTCTCCAAGACCCGCAAGACGGAGTACGAGCTTTTCCTGGACCGCAAGAAGGAATATGAGCAGTTGGAAGAAAGTAGTGAAGCAACAAGTGACACCCAAGCGAACGTCTCTGCAATGCCCCACCCCAACTTGAATTGCTGCTATCCTTCGGTCTCAAAGTTCTGGAGCTTTGACAATCGGGAGCTGGATGAGGTTCTCCGACAGGAGGTCCTGCTGATGCTGATGTGCCCATTTCTTGCCCTTCTCGCTGCCCCGTGGACAACGTGTGAGAACGGATCACCTTCCTGGATATACCTTCTCTACTTCCCAGTGCTTGCAAGAAGTAAGTGGGCAGAACTCCAGCTGATGCTCAGCCGGCAAGTGAACAAACGTTTTCCTTTAGGCTAAAAACTCAGAGGCGCTTGGGTAATTGAATACTGAAAGGCAACATTTTTATACATTTTTCCCTTCTATCAGATTGCCCACCAAGGATGAAAGGTTTTGATCGTGAGTGGACGCGTTCTACTTGGCTCGCATTCGCTCTTTGGGGTCCTTTGGACCACCTGGATTGGTTCACAGATGGTTCGGCTCCTGTGTAGCTCACCTGTTCAATCGATAAGAATTTTGTTTCTTGGGGTGTCGCAAGTGTGGTAGGATGGTTGGTCAGAGCAGTTTTGGAAACAAATACCTCAAAGGTGTTTGAGCAACCCATTACGTGAGGCAGGCTCTGGCTTGCGACCTCAACGGCTTTCAGATCACAGACCGATGGGCTTCAGCGTGGGATGGCAGTTCTGCAGGATGGTTCGTTCCGGTGGTGCAGATGTTCCATGTTTCTGTGCTGAATTTGATTATTGGAAACATCATGGTTCTCAGGATGAAAAGGATTCCACCCAATTGATTTCAACAGCATGGGGGCAACTACGCTTGTTAATGTTCGATAATTTGATTTGATTTTGTCAGTCATGGTCATATTCGCGCAACAGGAAAATGTAGTAGAATGCTTTTCACTGGGTGACTCACATTGAGCCCTTTGCTGACGTGTTTGATCATTCAACTCTATTTTTCATTATCCGCAGATTGTTGAGGTTGTCCCTGGATTTTTCATCTCCTAGCATGGAACGGACCCTGGGTTTACTCAACGTAATGCACGGCAGCCCTTAGCTAAGGATGTAATTGCCCGAGCATTCACATGACAACAAGAAACCAGTCTCGGCCAAAGCAAGACGCATGTGAATCACAGGCAGTTTGACATAAAAAAGAAGGAAGACAACGCAATGTCCTGAAAGATGAGAAAAACAAAACAAATCAAGAGAGCAAATCTTCGACCTTTGAAACGCAGACGTTTGTTTGTGCACCTTTTGCGCCCTCCCTCAGCACTGCACCCCGGTCCCGCGCCCGAGGTGTCGGGCTTGGTGTTCCTGGTCTTCTGCCTGAGTGCAGCTGCCCAGCAGTTTCTGACAGCCTTTACCAGTCACTTTCGCGACGCCAGCTCCGACGCGGTCCGTGCGGATCTCTGCGCAATGCACGGCCTGGCCGAACTGTGCGGCAGCACCAGCATTGACCCCCACGAAGCCCAGCGCAACAAGCACATTTTCGTTGGCGTCTGCAAGGTGGCGCTGGAGAACATCCCACAGCTGCTACTGCAGACGTCGTTCCTGGCCCTGGTCTTTGATGAGTTGACTCCGCTGGGACGCGCCAAGATGCTCTTCAGCATCCTGCTGGGCTTGGCCAGCGCATCCCAAAAGATCTTTGAGGCGATCAGGGAGTTGGTAAGAGACACCTGTCGAAACCCTCCGAGGGATTGTGGTGGGTGGTGTTTTGCGTTCGCATTTTCTGCCCCATTCATGTTGGCCCTGGTGGCCGTCCTGTGGACGGTGGCCAAATTATATTTTATTTTCCACTGTGACACCCACATGTGGAACTTGGGCAGCGGCTGCGTGGAGTGGACTTGATGTGGTTTCAGTTTTCAACCATCAAGTCTCAAATTGGGTACCTTGCCATATCCGATCCTTATGTCAGTGCAAAGTTGTGATCGACTTCAAAGTGTGAAGTTGTTGTTCATTCGATGCTCTACTTAGTTTTTGAATGCACCCGCAGCCCTTTGCTTTGCATGACTGGTTTCACCGTGTCAGCCGTGGACGGTTGAGCAGCGACCAGTGACCAAAGAAGCTGTCACGATCGATGATGCTTGAACGGTGATCTCTCTCATTCTAGGCCTTAACAGTCAACATCAGTCAACCAAAGTGCCAACCAAAGTGCCAACCAAGGTGCCAACCATATCACCAACCAATATCATTAATCATCATGGATCAGCTGGGGTCAAGCCAAGCTGTAGTGCAAGCTGACGTGCAAGCTGGAATTCTACGGCTTCATGGGTCATCATCATGGTTCATCATGGATCAATGCTAAATGCTAAGAAACCAATATCACCAACCATATCACCAACCATATCACCAACCATACACCAACCATATCACCAACCATATCACCAACCATATCACCAACCATATCACCAAATGACCGCGCAAGGCTGTGGCGGAAGTTTCCAAAATATAGAGCCTATAGGAAGAGTGATGGTGTGGATGATGATGAAACTGATGATGATGGTGCTTTTTTTCTGGTGTTTTTTGTTTTTGATGTTTTTTGTGTCTGGTGATTTTGTGTCTCTGGTGTTTTTTGTCTCTGGTGTTTTTTGTCTCTGGTGATTTTGTGTTTGTGGTATTGATAATACAGGAACCCATGACGAAGCAATAAGTGACTATCTTGAATTAATGATCATCTAATGATAATGGAAATTTGTTCAATAAACAATGGAGCATTGCTCGGATGAACATGATCATTAATTGACAATTGCTTAGAACAAAAAATCGTCATTGATCATTAATGATCCATTTAACAGATCTACTTGTACCTCCAATCATCATTACTTGGTTTATTGACATCTTGGGTGATCCATGAACGCAATATGCCTGACCAACTTTCAATGGTGGAGCTTTTGTCAATTCTCAATGCTGACCGGAACTTCGTTCCCCCAAATAGCGAACATGAAACGTTGCAATAGCTATATTCGTTGGTGATTCTACACATGTTTTTTTCCTATAGTGATTATTAACAAATGGTTGGTGGTTGACAATTTTTTCATAAGGGTTGAAACCACCAACCAGTACATCATGCAATTGATGCTTGTTGTGTGTGGGTCATATCGATATGTCCCAAGAAACCTATAATTTTCTTTTCAGCTGACATGATCCTTTTTTTGATGATTTTGAGGGTCCTGCCTTTTCATGAATATAGAGGTACGCTTAGCCGCTTCTCGCCATGAGTCATTGTTTCCCTTCTTGACTACGATCAACTGTGATCATCCTCAACCAAATGCGCATGTCTAGCCATAACCATGAGCATCGCAAAGAGTCCTCAACAATCACTAGCCCTGGGCGCAAAGGATTCTCACCAAACATCACTTTCCCTCACTACCCATGACAAATCATCACTAACCATCACAGACCATAATGATGTGATAGCCATCGTAATCCGCTCCGCAGCCCGGGTTCAAACGCGCAGTGTCCCTAACCATTTGCCGCTGCAAATCAAGTCATGGTGTCCGTGCCTGTGATGTTTGCAGTGCTGGCATTGTCACTGGCAAACAAAGACATCAGGGTTCTGAAGGCAAGAAACCTCGGAGAGCTGGAAGAGCATCGCAAAAAGGCAGACAGACAGTCTCGTGTCTGGAACCTGTTGGAGGAGAATCCATCGGTGAACCGGGCAGAGGAGGAAACCTCCCGTGCGTGGAATGCCATTTGGAACAACAGCTGGGTCAGAAACGCTGTTAAGCAAAGTGAAACAGACACAACATACGCCTGGAAATTGGCAGAGAACAACACAATCATGAAACCCATCGCAGAGGAGGTGGAAAACACGTACAGCCAGCTGACAAATGTTACCAGTGGAAAGGCTACAGTTCCGGATGTTGAACACACGGAAACCCATGGCTGGAATGTTGGTGCGTTCCTGTGCACGGCGATCCTGTTGCTTTGCCCAGCGGGCTGCTGTGGATTATGTGCTTGGTTCAACTGCAAACACTTCTCCGAGGCCTGCAAGAAGGAGCACGAACAGCTAGAAGAAAGTAGTGAAGCTAGTGACACGGAAGGGGAAGTCTCTGCAACCTCCCATCCTGACTTCCATTGGTGCTACTCTTGGGTCTCAAGGTTCTGGAACTTTAATCATCGGGAGCTGGATGAGGTTCTCCACCAGGAGGTCCTGCTCATGCTGATTTGCCCATTCCTTGCTTTTCTGGCTGCTCCGTGGACAACGTGCGAGCAAGGATCTCCTTCCTGGCTATACCTTGTCTACTTACCGGTGCTTGCAAGAAGCAAGTGGGCAGAACTTCAGCTGATGCTCAGCCGGCAAGTGAACAGACGTTTTCCTTTAGGCTATAGACCCCAGAAGTGCTTGGGTAATTGAATACTGAAAGGCACCCTCTTGTTCCCTCCGTCAGATCGCCCAGCAAGGATGAAACGTTTTTATCGTGAGTGGACGCATTCTACTTGGCTTGCATTCGCTCTTTGGGGTCCTTTGGACCATCTGGATTGGTTCACAGATGGTTCGGCTCCCGTGTAGCTCACCTGTTCAATCGATAAGAATTTTGTTTCTTGGGGTGTCGCAAGTGTGGTAGGATGGTTGGTCAGAGCAGTTTTGGAAAAATACCTCAAAGGTGTTTGAGCAACCCATCACGTGAGGCAGGCTCTGGCTTGCGACCTCAACGGCTTTCAGATCACAGACCGATGGGCTTCAGCGTGGGATGGCAGTTCTGCAGGATGGTTCGTTCCGGTGGTGCAGATGTTCCATGTTTCTGTTCTGAATTTGATTATTGGAAACATCATGGTTCTCAGGATGAAAAGGATTCCAGTGTGTCACATTGAGCTCTTTGCTCGTGTGCTTCATCATTCCGCTCTCAATCTCAGCAGATTGTTGAGGTTGTCGTTGGATTTTTTATCTCCAAGCATGGTGCAGAACCGACCCTGGGTATATCCAATGCGAGTATATGCAAGCTTCATCCGAGATGGACGGGCAATGACTGTGACATCATAGACAGCCTCAGCTATCTAATGAGATTTTTGCCCAAGAATTCACATGGTAAATCATGGTAGCAAGACCAGTCTCGACCGAAGCAAGATGCGTGTGAATCAGATCAAGTTTTAGTCATAAGGCAACACCTTCCGATCACAGAAACTGAAAGAAAGAAAAAAACGCAATGTCCAGAAAGAAAGGACAAATTAAAACAAATTCAATCTTCCAAATGCAGATTTTTGTTCCACAGATTTTTTGACAAAACCTTTCCTGCCTCGTCCTGTGCCGAGGTGTCCGGCTTGACCTTCCTGGTCTTCTGCGTCGGAGCAGCCGCCCAGCAGGTCCTGGGAGCCAAAGCCGGCAACGACCCCGCGGACGATGAGATCCGTGCGGATCTCTGCAGCATGCTGGGCCTCCGGGAGCTGCGGGACCGTGCCAGCAACGACCCCGACAGCTCCAACCGTGCGAGGCTCCTCTTCGTGGGCGTCGCAAAAGTGGTCCTGGAGAACGTGCCGCAGCTGCTGCTGCAAAGCACCTTCTTTGCCCTGGTCTTTGATGAGTTGACTCCGCTGGGAAGGGCCAAGGTGCTGTTCAGCATCCTGCTGGGGCTGCTCAGCGCCTCACAGAAGATCTTGGAAGCGATGAAGGAATTGGTGAGGCTGAGCTGTCGAAAGGGAGCTGAGTGGAGTTGGGATGGCTGGTGTTTTGTATCTGTCGTTTCGGCCCTCTTCATGTTGGCCTCGCTGGCCGTCCTGTGGACAGTCGTGAAATTGTATTTCGTGTTCCACTGCCAGACTCATTTGTGGAACTTTGCGAGCGGCTGCGTGGAGTGGACGTGATGCTTTTAGTTTTCAAATCTCAAATTGGGGATAAATTGGGTACCTTGCCATATTTGAACCCTTGTGTCAGTGCAAAGGTGTGATCGACTTCAAACCGTGACGCTGTTGTTCCTTTGACGCTCTACTTGCTGGTTGGTGGTTTCAAACATTTTTTACTTTCCCTAGTAGTCATTAACAACTGGTTGGTTGACTAATCTTTTTCATAGGGGTTGAAACCACCAACCGGCTTAGTGTTTCTATGCAGCTGCAGCCCCTTGCAACCTGCATGGTGGCTCTCACCGCCGGGCCAAGCCGCGACCAGAAAGCTGACCGAGCTGTTGCCATTGGTGACCCCATGATGCACCTGGAACGGTGATCTCATTCTACACCTTAACAGTCAACATGGATATGGGTCAATATTAACCAACCAATCATAGGGAATGATACCAAACAATTTCATAGGGAAAACGAGCTGGTTAATGATGGGGAACCTGGGGTACGGGGTGAACTGACCCATAGCCACATGGTGGTTTCTCAAAATAGGGGGACTACCACAATGGCTGCTTTATGATTGTAAATGACTAATGGAAAAGATGATTTGGGGGTCCCCCTATTTTGAGAAACACCCACATCAGTCAACCAATATCACCGACCAATATCACCAACCAATATCATTGATCATCATGAATCAGCTGGGGTCGAGCACAAGCTGATGTGCAAGCTGGGATTCTATGGCTTCATCATGAGTCATCATGGTTTATCATGGATCAATGCTAAATGCTAAAAAACCAATATCACCACGCAAAATGCCAACCATGTCACCGACCAATCTCATTAATTAACCATCATAACTCCATGCAAAGCAATCAAAATCACCAGCCAACCAACCAACTAAGCAACAAAAATCAGTAGCCTTTCCGCTGACCAACCGTGATCATAACCCACCAATTCCAAGGCCACTGCCATCGTGGCCAAAGCGGCCAACGGCGATCAACGGGAGTTCGTGGCTACCGCAAAGGCACCCGTGGGACAGATGTTGACAGTTGTGGTCTTATGGTGGGTAGTGGTAATGTAGCAATAAGTAAGTTATTTATGTCAACATATAGGTTTGGTAATACTAAAATTGCAATGAAATATGAATATATCTTATATAGGTTGTGCTCTTATGGTGGTTAGTGTAACAATATCTAAATCACCTAGATACTGGTTAGTTGATAATGGTTATGTAGTGATGATTTAGATTTGGATATGGTCATGTAGTTGAGGTGGTTTTATTTTTACAGCTCGATGAATTTTAATTAGGTGAATACAATGATACAATGATACAAGAATGATTAAGTGTATGCAGATATAGTGGTGATTTAGGTGTATACAATGATGCAATGGTTATCATGGTTGATGGAGTGGAAGTCTAATAATGGTTGTAGAATTTGTGAAGAATGATGCTTTGGCATACCCGTTTTGAATTGTGGCAAGGTAGCGGTGACGGTACATAGTGGTTGTACTCCATGGTTTGGAATTCTTATACAGGCATATGAAAGTGTATGCACACATGCAACAATAAAATGGATAGACCACTGGTTCCAAACTGGTTGACGTTGGCTTTTGATGATTGTTATTCTAATTCTGGGCAGTAGTTTGATGGTTAGAATCCCTTGGGAACGGTACTTGATGGTTGTTAACGTTTCATAATTGTGAATCATGTATTAGCCCGATTGTTCGCTGGCTTGTTTATGTCCACATATTTACAGATGTATGATAGTGGTCAAATTTTGTTATGCAATGGCTAATGATGGTTAAACAATGCTTGGCAACAGAGGATGCAAGGACCAGAAATAGTAGGTGATCTGTTGATAGTCATGATCAGTGACTAAGCAGGCGATCGCTGAAGAATCCACCAGTTGTAGATGATGGATTGGCAGAAATAGGTTAATTGTAGATCCTTTGCCGCAGGTGAAACATGAGTTATATACCTCTGAAAATCAGCATTGTACTTTCATCTCAACCAAACATACGGTTTGAGGACGGTAACCCTTGAATCTTTGGCAATCAAATCATATCCCAATTGGAAGCTGCTGGAATCTTCATCAATCATGGGGGTTTCTCAAAATAGGTGGCCGAAAAAAAGGTCGCTTTATTACTATAGATGCTTAATCAACTGGATGAATGGCCTGGCAGTACCCCCAGCTATTGAGAAAGCACCAACATGGTGGTTTCTCAAAATCGGGGCACCCCCAAATCATCCAGGTTATTAAGCACTTATGGTAGTAAACCAACCATTTTGGGGTACCCCCAGCCATTAAGAAAGCCCCATATCCACCCTACAAGTTCCATCCCACCCCGTCGGAACCGGGTCGCCTCCCAGGGCGACGCCTATGAGTTGGTCATGGGCAGCTGTCAGATTACTTTCGAGGTGCGGTACAGATGGCTGTGCTGTGCAACAGATTGCCATGGGGGTTGATCTGGTGAACTAGTTGGTGGTTTATTCTATTAATCATTTGGTTGGTAGTTAAATAGTTGGTGGTTTTCATGATGAAGGAAGGGTTAATATGCGGTTAACGTATGGTTGATTTGGTTAAGTAGTGGGTGGTTTGTTATATGATGAAAAGAGGGGTAGTGAATGGGTAAAATTGCGGTTAATATATGATTAATCAGTTGGTTGGTGGTTTATCATGCTGAAAGATGGGTTTATATGTGGTTAACATGGTTGATGGATGGCCAATCATAGCGGTTACTGACCGTTCATGATGGTTGGTGGTTAATCATAGTGGTGATTGATGGTTAATGATGGTCAGCCTATGATAAACAACCGACTGGCTGGTGGTTGGGAGCTGGTTGGGAGCCGTGAAACAGGTATCCCGTGCTACCCTTCCAATGGGGGAGCGGTTTGGCTCTACCAGGAGCGGCCGCAAACCAAATTGGTAGATGAAAAGGTCTAGTAGCTAGCAATGCTGCAACGCGTTTGGTTCTTGAAATGCTCAATTGGTCACAACAAGGTTGATCATCGATGAAGTGAAAATTGCTGATGAATCTGAGAGAAGTAAGTCTCACAGAAAACCTGTCAGAACTGGCTTCGTGATTTGCAAGGGATAGGATACCCAACAAGGGTATTCATCTGCATGGTAGCGTGTATGTGGGGATTTTTGTTCATCATGTTGGGTGGAATGCAATTGCACGCTATGTGAGAGAAGAGGGTTCTACCAAAAGATTATGTCAATTGCAGCCCTTGCTCATTATCAACACCATCAATCAGAAATCAGATCATGTCAATTGCATCCCTTGCTCATTATCAACACCATCAATCTGAAATCGTATGCCAGTGATATTGCCATCAAGAACAGCAACCACTGCTGAAATAGTATGATTACCTTGGCTACTTATCCTTTGATGCGTTGGTCTCCCTGCTCAGTAACCGCACTACCCATCACCAGTTAACCATTACGATAGTTGATATAGATGTTTTTCTGTTGCTATTGCCAGTATCATCATCATTACACTACATAGTCACACCATTTTTCCATGCCATTTGCGGAACATAGTACACCACATTTGCACCACCCTTCTACCATGTTTATACCAATTAGAACAGTTACACCATAGTTACACCATAGTTACACCATAGTAACACCATAGTTACAGCATAGTTACACCAAACTCATACCACCCATAGGACCATAGTTTTATCACTTATGACATCACAAGTATACCACCACAGCGATACCTCACAGCAGCTCATCGCCAGGATCTGACCCCCTCGGACTGCATTGAGTATTGCTTCCCTGAGGTGCTGCCGGTACCGAACTTGACCGCTCAATAGCTTGTGATTCAGCATTAAGTTGGTATGGCTGTGGGTCAGTTCACCCTGTCCCCCTGGTTCCCCCATCAGTAGCCATTGTTTTCCCTATTATTGCTGGTGAATATCTCCCATTATTGGTTTGTTAATATTGACCCATAGCCGTTTGTTTATGTTAAGAACTATCGTCAAACATGCTTTAGCGAGAGGATTGTTGATATATCAGTGATTGACTGTTATCAACTATTTTACCAAGCGACGGGTAGTACCAGGTCCTTTGATTCTTCAACCATGAATTTACAAGTAATACTCACGTATGTACACGGGCATCATCATTCAAATCATTCCAGAGGTAGATTGGCCAACGCTGATTATGTTGAGGTTATATTGGTTGTCAATGTTGAGGTTAGATTGGTTATCAACATACAAGCTACCTATGTTTGATAGTGGACCCTACTCTGGTTAGGACTTTGCCTAAGCATGGCTGTTTCACAGAGTCTCCAGCTCACCATGGTGCTGGAGTCTTAGCCTCATGGCTACCTTTACCATCGCTAGTCGCTATCAACATTGACACCATCATTGGTCATAGTTGATCAATGATAAGCTGCAAACATTTACATACATTTACCATATCTATGCCAGCATTAGTTTTTAAACGTCATTAATCACCACATTAATCACACAATCAGCCATAAGATAAAGAAGAACATTCACCATCATTATTCACTCAACATCAACCATTATGAACCATCATCAACCATAACATCAACCATCATTATCAACCATTACCATCAACTGACATCTATTCTTATTGATCATTGCTGTTGTTGCTATCAACCGTCATGATTTATCATGGACCATAACATTGACCATTAGTTAGTATTGACTATAACATTCACAATTACTACCAACCATTATCGACCAATATCAACCGTCGTTAACCAGCCTCTTTATGCCCAAACTCGGGCCCTGGCTCCTCCCAGTGGTTGGCGGGCACTACCAAAGGCCAGGGGTTTTTGGAGTGTTCCAGCGCAATGGTGGTCGGTGCATCGTTGGTGCTGGAGATTTCATCCATTGGTTCGACGAGATGTGGTGTTTGTTCCCAGGGACATCCGGCCACGTTGGTGACATCTCCGAGCTGGATCAAGCAGCTCATGGTGGGGGACATCGTTTGCCTCTACAATCCCAGGGCTACCTGGGAAGACAATGAGATGATTTACCATGTGAATCAGGAAGAAGGTGCTCACATGATCATCAGGCACTCTCCGAAGAGGGGAAAGGTTGCTATGGCTGAACTCTTTTCAGGTCTTTCTGGATGGAATTTGGCATGTGGGATCATTGGTGAAAAGATTAGCTACTTCGTCGAGAAGAACCCTGCCACCGCACAGGCATGTGCAGAGCAGCATGGTTGCGGTGTCTTGACTGCGGCCCAATTCATTGAAGAAGCACTCACACAGGGGGTGCGTGAAAGATGCGTCATTTGTGGAGATTGCCGCGAACCAGAGACTTGGGTTGCACTGGGTCTGGCAAACGTGGGCACTGCTATGGCTTCACCGCCATGTCAACCGTGGTGCTCAGTGGGACGCTCAAGCGGCCTTAACACAGATGACGGAGAGTTACTTCCAGTTACTGGGAAGTGGGCAGGGCGACTTGGGGTTGCCTTACTGTTGCTGGAAAATGTTGCGGGGCTGCCCAAACACACTGATTTCCCGGAAGTCATCAAGGAGATTGAACAGTACGGCCTCACAATCAGGATCCATGGATGCCAGTCGATCAACAAGGTCATGCCGGTTCGAAGGGATCGTTGGCTCGCCACGTTTGTACAGGCTGCTGTAGATGTCGGTGTAGATAGAATTCAGCTGGCACAAAGCATCTCATTCGATAACAGATCATTCTCGTCTGTTGCTGTGTCTCCGTCGATGAAAGATGTGGATGCTATTCATGTCAACATGGCTGAATGGGAACGTAATCAGCTGTTGATTCCTGATGATGCTATGACGATGATGGGGAATGCTGCCTTTGCTCCTGGTTGGTTGAAAGCTAAGGTAGTTGAGCCTTCGCACGACCAGCTCATCCGAGGAAGGGTGGTCGGCCATGACCAACAGTGCACTGGCATCATGGCCAGTTACAGCCGGCAGCACAAGTTGCCAGAAGACCTGCTGCAGTCCAAAGGACTGCACACATCCATAGCTTGTGATGCACAGGGATACAGATACTTCTCACCATGGGAGTTCGTAAGTTTACTTGGCTACAATGACCAGATCGTTTTGTCGAGTGATCCAACGGATGCATGGCTTCAGGGAGGTAATGGACTTTCAGTTGCTCATGGATGGCTCTTGCTTCACAAGACGCATGTTTTGTTGGGGGACCTTTCGCCATTCAATCCACCGGGCAGTGTGACAGAGCAGGTCCAAGCTTTTCAGAAAGGGGCCATCCAACTGTCGAATTACAAAACCGTTGTTGAAGGTGGGTTTTGGAAATTGCAGAAGCTTGAATGTGACCACGTTCAAAAAAAGCAGAGAGTTGATGACATCCCACCCACAGTTCCTTTTGCAGTTGATGAAGGGGAGACACCAGATGCTCCATGTGCCACAATTGCATGGGATCATGAGCCGCAGTTTGAATCAGTTGCCGACCCCAGATGCACGGCCGTAGAAGGTGATGCCTATCAGGGACGTATGATTGTGATCATGCATGAACAGAAACACTGGGCCATGTTTGTCAATGTATCCTCACATGCCACGGTTGCTGCCATTATCACAAAAGGTCTTCCACATGCAGAAGAGAAGCACTTCCAGAAGTTCACGCTGGGGGGAAACGATTTGGCTTGGACCTTTGTGGTTGATTGTCAGAGGCTGCAGACCCTGGTATTTGTTCCGGTTTCCTTTCCCATCACATGTCGGGAAGAATCTCTGAACATTGTTCTTCAGTTGGTCATTGATGTCACATGGACGGGAAAAACGGCTGCTGCTTTTGGAGCTGTAAACTTGGGATGCAACCCCGACGTCTTGTGCTTGTGTGCTGGGAGTTCGGTTGTCAGCGATGATGATTTCCTTGCTGCATACCAGGTTGAAGAGTTTACAATCAAGTTCAAAGCTTGCATGCCACGCTATGTCGAATGGTCACCGGTCATGACACAGATCCAAGACGAAGGAATGAAACCAGTGAGAACTGGCCAGAATCGGTGGTTTGTTCGGCATCCGTGCAAGAAGGTTACCAGAACTGTGGTTGCTGACTATGATACTGATGTTCACACGTTGGTTCAGCGTCTCTTCCCAGATTTGCATGCCTCATCCACATGGAAGGTCTTTGATAGTGTCACGGAGGTCCCAGGTGATGCTTTTGCCAACGCTTGGAATCATTTGCAAATCCAGTGGGAAGGATTCCGGCCACTCCGTATCACAGACATGCACGTAGTTAGCATTGACATGGCAATTGACAACCCAGTGTTGCAAGCCCATTCATTTCCCAATGGCAGTACCAGATGGGTCAGATCTCCGTTTCACTCCAAGGCACAGCAGGTTCGTATTGATGAAGGGATGAGTTGGGGTGAGGTTGCTGCCAGTTTTCTCATGAACACCCAGATCGCTACCAATGTGCTATGCCTCAAGGGTCAAATCGTGTTGGATCCAAGTGGAACGGTTGGTGAATGCGAAGATGAGGGGGTGGTTTCCTTCAGGCTTTGTCCCATGCTCGGAGGGGCCAAGTTTGAAGCCATTCGTCAAAGGTTGAAAACCATGTTGGAAGACAAGGGAGTCCCCGCAGACAAGACCTTGGACCGGTTGAATGGTTTTGCCAGCAAAGCCTCCATGGAAAAGCTCAACCAATACAAGGATTGTGATGATGAGGGATTCTGGAACCACGTGAAGACACTGGCTACAGATGTGGACTTCAGGCTTATCACATCCCAAGAGTTGAAAGCGTTTCAGCAATTGCAGAGGAAATCCAAGAAAGATGAGAAACCCACCAAAGGCAACAAAGGAGTGGGGAAGGGCAAATCCAAAGCCAAGCAGGATAAGGTTACCCAACGGATTCCTACGGTGGCTGAATTGATCATTGACCCCAACCATTTCTCGGCTGATGGTGATGCGGTGACGTTGCTTGAGGTGGAAAGATTTGGGTCTGATCAGGCCGGGCTATGCATCGTTACACCGGAACAGGCTCAGCAATGTCGCAAGACGGCCACCAAGTCATGTGAACCACTTGCTTTACTGATAGTGGGGCAGCAGTTGCAGGAGTTTGGGGAATCTTTCTCACTTCCTGCGTACACCAGAGACAATACCCCAGTGCTGGTGAAAGCTTGCTTGATGCAATTTGGTGACACCGATATCCAGTTCAATTTGCAGATTCCAAGTGTTACGGTTGAACAGACAGCCACCACCACAATTGAGTTTGTGATCATGAGGGAACATGTAGGCAGGTGGAGCGACACCCACATTCCGCTCCACTACATTGGCGTTCACGTGAGTCCCCTTAGCCTGATGGCCAGCTGGGCCATACGTTCCTGCAACGAGCAGAAACAGCCGGTGGCGCACAAACAGGCGTCCCACTGGCACGGCTTCTTTCGCATTGATGACTGTATCCTGGACAGTGTATTGGATCGAAGCGGTGCTGCAGGGATATTCTTATCCCCAAAAACACCAGACAAACGACACGATGCACGATTTGTCACCATCCACTTGCCAGTCAGAACCCTGGAAGAGGTGCGATTGAAGGCAGACCAGTACAGTGAAGCATTGGGAATTGTTCGAGTCAAGGACAGTTTTGCCATTCGAACACGTAGAGAGAACGCAGTCAAGCTACGTAACCAACTCCTACCTGAATCTGCCTATGTTCCGACTGCAAGCTTCAACGAGGATGAGGAGTTGTACACAGTGAGCAACGTGCCCCAGATCTCCAGAGAGGAGCTCAATCATGCTTTGGGCCGAATGGGATGGGATGCGAATGTCATCAAACCCAATGGAAACAACCGGTGGCTGGTGGCGTCAAAGCAAGGTCCAAGAGCTGCACATGTGGCGATCAACGGAGTCATTGCAATGGTGGAGAAGCAGATCAAAAAGACCAATTCAGGAACTTCATTGGCCATGGTTGCACGTGAGGTCAAGATTGATGCGGTCATGGATGGAAACAATCAAGTTGTCCAAGTGTCTACCACCAGTCGTTTTGCTGAGATGAAAGCCCACATGGATGCTCAGATTTCACAGGTTGTTGAAGGCAAGTTGCAGCAAGCAAATGCACGCATCGAAGCGTTGACAGGTGCCTTGAGTGAAATGCAGCAGCAAACAACCAAGGCACATGAACAAGTCACCAGTGACATCACACAAATGAGGGATGAGCAGCAGTTCACTCGCCAAAAGTTGAGGGAGGTCGAAACATCGGTGGCTGCATCAGGCAAAGCCATTATCAACCAGATGCAGGAATTGTTCACTTCCATGCAGGCAAACTTGGAGCAAACCGTCATTCAGCGCATGACCCCAGAGGCAAATGGCAACACATCCAAAAGGCCATGCACTGAGGAGCTTCCTCGTACAGATCCATTTGCTGCCAAGTCATGATGTGGGGGGCGGAGATGGACCAGTCCATTCAAAGCCCTTTTGCTTGCGTTGACATGTATGTGTTATGTGATACATCCTGTTCAAGCAGATAGGCACCCTGGTTGCAATGGCTGGAGAGGTAAATTCATGCAAAGTGATGATAATTTAGTGGAGTCGGAAGGTTGCCGCAATGACGCGCCGCGCGCCGTGCGCGCGCGCGCGCCAAACGACCCCCTGTATGGAACCCATTTCGGCGCGCGCGCGCGCGGCGCGCAACAATGATGCCTATCATGACTCCGTGTGCAATTGCATTGTGCATCCGTGCATTCGAATCGACAATAGAAAAAATATGCATGCTAATTACACCGGGGATACTGATGGATTTCAAAGGTGCTCAGTTTCCTGCAGTTTTTTTTAGCTTGGTGCCATAATGCCTTTTGCCAGGAGGTTCGTCGTTTTGGTGAAGCCGACCATCCCGGCCCCATGAGCAATTCACGGAGCCTCACCATTAGCACATTCAATCCTGCTCAGTTGCTGGGGAATGAAGACCTCATATCACAATGGCCGCCAGGCCTTTATACGGCATCGGAAACTAGTCATACAGAGGCAGCGCTGGGTGTCATCAAAGCCAGATTTCGTGCAAGGGGGTTTCATGTTCAGGCATGTCCGCCAGTGGAGAAACTCACTTCTGACGCAGGGGTCTTTCGAGGACGGGCATTGGGAACCGCTAATATCACATGCCTCCCAATTCAACCCTATCCTTGCGAGTTGGATGATACAGTCAAGAAAATTGGTAGGTCCAGTGATGCCTTAATCCATTTGGGGCAAGGGATCACGCTCTATAGCGGAGTAGTGTATGGACCTACTAGTGCTAACTACTACTATGCCGACCCAGAGCGTATCTTTGATGAGGCCACCCGGCCATTGGTTGAACGGGCCAGTGCCTTCAGAGGGCCCGCAGTCCTATCCGGGGACTTCAATAGAGAACTGTCGGGGTGCCGGTTTTGGCAATTTCTTAGATCGAAAGGTTGGTGGGATGCAGCTGAGTTAGCATATGAAAGGTTCCAATGGCAACCCGAACCAACGTGTAGAGATAGGACACGTCGTAGCTTCATCCTGGTTAATCCCATGATGGCCCAACTGATGACCTCGTGCAAAACTGTGGAACATCATTGCTTTGATGCTCACCCTGTGTTGCAAGCTGTTTTCGATTTGCCCATGCATATGCCGATGAGAAACGTTTGGAACATTCCACGTAGTGCCGATGATATCCTTTTCGATGAAGACACCTTGAAGGGTAGATGCCATGATATTTGTAGCAAACACGAAGCCAAGTTTCAACAGGAGCTACATAACCAAGATTCTGAAGCTGCATTTTCTCGATTTGTTTACTGTTACGAGGAAGCATGTCGGGGGTCTGCAGTTACAGTTGATGGTAAACAGGCTAGTGTTCCGGCTGGATGCTTCAACAAGGGAAAAGCTAAGCTGGTCAAGCAGCGACCCTCGGTTCGACCTATGGTTAAGCAAGGCCGGCATGGAGACACAAAGTTTCCCCTCTGCCAGGCCAGTGTTTGGCTACGCCACCGAATTGCGCAAACTAGACGGCTTAAGAGTTTGGTCGACCAGGTTAGTGCTATTAGGGATGGCTCCTATACGGTTGCGAAATTTCAAGCTGCACAACTATGGAATAAAATTGTTCAAGCTCCAGGTTTTCATGGAGGGTTTTCGTCGTGGTCCCTGATAGAACTGAAGATGTTCGTGCCTCGTGACTTGCCTCACCTGCCTTACTATAGTGCCTGTTGAACTTGTGAGCTTATAACTTGAACTTATAAGTTACTTATGGCAACTAGAAAAATAGCGGTTATAAGTTCACTCGTAAGTAACTTATAAGTTCCCCACGTTGTGTTGTTTTTTGCGTTTGTTTTTTTTATATAGCTCGTAGCAAAGCAATTTTCTTGATTGCATGAATAGAATTTATTCGAAAACATGCTGGTTTGTTTGGAATAGCCGCTTTAAAATTCACATCAAAGAACTGTTTATGGCAAACCTTCGGCAGTGAATGCTTGATACAAAGTCAAAAAGTGAATCCAAATTTGAATAGTCGTATATATATAAATATATGTATATGTATATTGAATCATTGACCAATATACAAATAATTGGATAAGAATAGGATGTAAATAAAATAATCATACTTATATATTGGAATGTTGTCCATAGGAATTGTATAATCATATAATTATATAATATGCAAATGGTTGGATTGAAGGTTGAATTGTGTCTCCTGTCCAAGCCCCCTTGCAAGCCCTAAATAGCGCACACATTTTTTCGCACTTCAAAATTTGTGATCATCTTTGGCTGGCAATTTTGCCATCAAGCGCACTCATGAAAATCGCCGCCAGTATCATTTTCATCTGCTTTTTTTTCTTCTTGGCTCGTGGCAGCTGCTGCAGTTGTTTCTCCTTCATGTTTTTCTCCGCAACCCGTTTCATTTTCACTTGTGTTTTTTTCTTGATTTGTGGCAGCTGCATGTGCAGGTCTTGTTCTCACTGTTGTCTCGTGAATAGTCGTTCCACAGATTTCTCTTTGTAACCTGAGATGTTCCTTGTCCACGTGGTCGACGATTTTGTGCACCGCATCAGGCAATTCAAACAGCAGGTGATCCAAGTAAAAGTCACGCAACGTGTCCATCAGCTCCACATGTGCCTCCATCAAATGAAACACTTCATACATAATACGACACGAACCTCTAAAGTCGACCATCTTCTGCAAAAGCTGTTTTTTCTGGTCAGCGGTAAGTCCTTCTCGATGATCTCGATGCGCAGCATCCTCAGTGGCTGAACTTGGTCCTGGTGTCCCCGTTCCATTCGCCCCACTGCTGTCACCTCCATGCTCCATGGGTTGGTCGGGCTATACTTAGACCTATAGCCACTTGAATGGAAAAGCTCGACGAAACTCCCCAGTATGAATTCCAAACACTCTGAAGCACGAAACTCTCAAGTATGAATTCCAAACACTCTGAAGCACAAAACTCTTAAGCATGAATTGCTCTCAAGTATGAATTCCAAACACTCTGAAGCACGAAACTCTCAAGCATGAATCCCAAACACTCTGAAGCACGAAACTTTCAAGCATGAATCCCAAACACTCTGAAGCACGAAACTTTCAAGCATGAATTTCAAACACTCTTAGCCACGTTGAACTGACAAATAGCTGAGCTGTCATGAAACTAATTTTCAAAGTGCCCGTGCAAGGCCCGACCCGACAGAGATCGGGCCTCACAGGGCACTGCCAGCCCATGATTATCATATATTATATATTCTCCCAAAGCCCTGCACACAACTGCCGCACTAACCGCCCATTTTGTCCGATCCAAGGTCCTTCGGCCTGTCGGTTGCCGCTGCCACGGTGCTATCTTTAATAGCCCTGGAAAGTCGTTATGTCAAGATCTTTATCTTGAAATTTCAGTCAGGATTTTCCTAAAATTACGCTTGACTTCGTCATCTGTGGTCGCCATGGTCGTAGGTCCACACGGTCATTGCCATGGCAATGGCAAAGTTGGAGTGGTAGTCTTCGTCATCTGTGGTCGCCATGGTCGTAGGTCCACACGGTCATTGCCATGGCAATGGCAAAGTTGGAGTGGTAGTCTTCGTCATCTGTGGTCGCCATGGTCGTAGGTCCACACGGTCATTGCCATGGCAATGGCAAAGTTGGAGTGGTAGTCTTCGTCATCTGTGGTCGCCATGGTCGTAGGTCCACACGGTCATTGCCATGGCAATGGCAAAGTTGGAGTGGTAGTCTTCGTCATCTGTGGTCGCCATGGTCGTAGGTCCACACGGTCATTGCCATGGCAATGGCAAAGTTGGAGTGGTAGTCTTCGTCATCTGTGGTCGCCATGGTCGTAGGTCCACACGGTCATTGCCATGGCAATGGCAAAGTTGGAGTGGTAGTAGTGCGTCCATGGGCATTGGCGTTTGTGGCCAGGTAGAACAGCCACAACTTCTCGAAGTCTTCGAAGCTGGTGATCTTGTCCATGTAGCCCCACATATGTGGTTTGATAGCAATCTTGTTGATTTCCTGCAGATGCACGTCTGTAAAAAGAGAAGACCAAAAAACTTAAAACAACTTTGGAAAATTTAAAAAAAGAAGAACCATAAAATATGATTCATTAAGGTAAGTTACTTCAGCGATCACCCATATTCGGTGCAAGTACCAGCTAATGCAGCCATTCCGGTAGTGGAGGTCCACGTTGCAAACCCTGTACTGCTGAATGTTTTGCCAGGTCAACGCTGCGAACCTCAGGGAAACAAGTAACAAGTAACAAAAATCCAGAAACATTAAAACCAGAAACAAAACCAGAAACAAGTGACAAGTAACAAAAACTTTTAAACCAGAAACAAAAATCCAGAAACAAAATCCCAAACATTAATTAAACTTAACCAAGGGTCCCTTCGATCATCCTGCCGCAGGTGTCAGGGTTGGTCAGGTTGAACTGCTCGACGGAGCTCTGGGCTCCTATGCCCATAGCGTTTCTCAACGCTGTGTTTCCCACCTTAGGGAATTGCTGGGCAAAGGCTGGGTCGAGGTCGTAAATTTCCTTGTACTTGGCATGGAGCTGGTTTTGCTCCTGTTTGGTCCAGTGCGAGCCTTTGAATCTTTCGAATTCACACCGGAACCATGCACTCCAAGGCTGCAAACGCCTCTCCACCTTCCGTATGTTGTAGAAGGGCTCCGCATCCAACCAATTCACATTGGCCTCCGCTGTGGGTGGAAGGGCAGCTTCAACTGGGGCTGTGGGTGGACCTTCTGGGGCTCCACCAGTGCTTTCCGGGGCACTGGCGCTGGCACTGGCCGCTTCACCTCGTCCGCTTCCGGCGACTTCTGCAGCGCCACTTCTCCCTCTCCAGGCCGATGCTGACATGGCTTAGCCGGGCGTCTATCTAACCTTCGTCAAGCTAAAAATGCTGCAATGGGTTGCCGCACAGTTCAACAACCCGTGTCCCCCCACGTGTCCAAATCAAATGAACAAATCAAATCAAATGATGTCCAAATCAATTATATTTTAATAATGAATCAAATGAAAAACATGTTACATATCATATAATTTTCTTGGTGACCGCGAACTTTCGACAAAGCCCGGCAAGGCCCAGGTCATCTTGGTGACCGGGCCTTGCAGGGCGTTGCCTACTACGGATTATTATTGAATTGTTCTTGGCTGCAAGAACTTCCGGCAAAGCCCGGCAAGGCCCATGTCATCTTGTGACTGGGCCTTGCAGGGCAATGCCTGAGGAGCCCTGCAGCTGAGAACAAGGTCGTTGTCATGTGTCGTCCATTGGCATTCAATTCCATTGCGCACTGGCTGGTCAGCTGCATATATTTTTCCCCGGAGCCACGGTCTGATTGCATGGATGGAACTGATTCTTAATTAGCCAGTGACAGACTGTCATGGCACGTTTTCAAACGCTTTGATGCACGTCGTGGTCGGCCCATCGGTTCTGGGTCCGCTTCACAATTTAAAAGTTCTGACTGAAAAATGGAAGTGCGTCGTTCAGTGCCCACCGGTTGCCGATCTGTCCCCAAACTGATCTTTTCAAACCGTCGTGCCAATTGCTGGAAGACTCTGATCTCACATGCCTGCACGAGTGACAGTGAGCAAGGACGAAAATGCACTAAATGCTAACTTTGTAGGTCTCTAGAAATCGTTGAACATGAAATCTTTACACATCGGTCGTTCATCTTTTTGATGGCCTGCGGATTATATTTGAACATTGGCTGGAAAGTCTAGCAAATTGCGTTGACAATTAAAATATTTTGAAATCAATGTAGCTGGAATACATCAACTGCTCCTATCATGAGTTCATTTAGGACAAATGTCAAAACATGTTTTTTTAAATGCATTTTGATGTTTGCTCGATCAATGTTTTCCAAAGGTTCCAGTCCTGCTCATTCGCGGCATCACCGCTGAGGATGGCATCAATGGTCCGAGCTAAGTGCTTCATCTGGGGATTGTGCAGGTAATCCTCCATCGCTTCGCGGCCTCATCACGACAAGACGTCAAAATACCCAATTTGAATTTGGAAATATGACTTGATAAAGAAATTCAGATTGATTGCTTCTTCATTGCTTCGCGGACTCATCATGACTATGCGGTTCAAAATTCGACGGACGCAATCACAAAATCAACGATGCCCAAAATTATCCACAGCCCAGGCACGTTTTTTCAATTTATCCCTTGTCCAAATTTTCATGCCCCGAATTTCTTCAGGCAATTGTCTATAGGCTCTTCCCAAAGAAGCATCAGCTGGAGACAGATGATGCGGGGAGTGAATGTCAAAACTTCAAGGGGTGCATGTGGCTTTTCCATGAAGGATGTGTTACGTTTTCCGGATTGCTTATTGCAGTGGTTGTTTAGTTTCCTGCGGCAAATTGAGTCGGGAATGCCCTGGCCTCGGAGACTGAACATTGCAAGGGTCACTATGTTGGCTAAACCTGGTGAAAGCATTGGAAGTGCACTCACAGTGAGACCCATTACTATTTTGAGCGTTATATACAGACTTTGGAGCAGGATGCGTAGTCAACAGATTTTGGCATTTCTCGGACACAACATTCCACCTCAGATAGGAGGGGTTGCCTCCAAAGTTGCTTCTGACTGCATGGCTGCATTGGTATGTGATTACATCGATGAGCAAAGGTCAACGCAAAGTGGCGCCTGTGGACTTGTCATAGATTTAGTGAAATGTTTCAATATGATTCCTAGGAGGGCATTGCGCAAGATGATGCTGAAGTTGGGATTGCCACAAGGTTGCATTACGGCTCAACAGTCTATGCTGGCTGGCCTTGAGAGGTTAGTGGAAATTGCTGGAGAGGTGGGTGACTACAACAGATCATGTCGCGGAGTACCAGAAGGATGTGCTTTGTCGGTTGCGTCTATGACGGTGCTCACTATAGTAGCAGCCAATTTCATTGCGGGGGGAAACGACAGCATCCTCATGACCATGTTTGCGGACAACTGGGGGTTGGTCACTGATGATACTCAGCATTTGTTTGAAGCGGTGACCAGACTTCAACATTTCGTGGAATATTTGCAGATGAAAATCTCCATCCCCAAGTCGTGGACTTGGGCCACCACGGCCAAGATGCGTCGTGAGTTGAGGTCTCTTACTATTGCGGATACGGTCATTCCCTTGAAGCATTCTGCAAAGGATTTGGGTTGTGACATTGATTACACTATGAAGAAACGACGAAAAACCACCAAACAGAGATGGGAAAAGTCGATCAACATCTTGAGGCGAGTACAGAGGAAGAAGCTTCCACACACCTTCAAGAAACATATGTGCACTGTCATGGGGGTAGGTGTTGTGGGCTACGGATCCGAATTACACTGCCAATCCAAAACCGATTTGCATAGACTTCGAAGTGCTCAAGCGAAGGCACTGGGATACAACAAAGCAGGAGCAAATGTTCAGCTGGCGGGTACTGCTACTGGGGAATATCTGGATCCTCAGGTTGCGCTGCTTTTCAGGAAGATACAATTTTATCGACGATACTTCAAGTGCTTTCCTAAATGTAAGGACAAGTTTCTGGAGAGACTGCATTCCAAGAGGGGACATAAGATCGGGATCACTGCGCAATTAGCTTCTGCCTTCGCTGCTATGGGATGGTGTTGTGCTGACGATGGGTACATTAAACACACGACTGGCATTGAGTGCAATTGGGTACGTGAACCTTTCAAGCATGTCAAGAATGTGATTCACAAACTGTGGAGGGGTCAGGTTTGCACAAACATTACTCGGAAACAGTTTGACTTGACTCTTTTCTCCTCTGATGGTTTTAAGAGGATCACTCAGTATCGTAGTGCTCGAGAGAGTGGTCTTCTCCGGCACATTGCTTGCGGTAGACATGTCACGAATGATGCCCTGGCTAAATTTTCGTACAATGCAAAGAGTACACGGTGCCCTTTCTGCCATGAAGATGATAGTAAATCGCATAGACTGTGGGAATGTACCGGATTGACTACACTTCACAACAAACATCGACCCGTATTGCAATGGTTGCAATCACAGCCGGAGGCTGTGTGGTCCTTCGGGTTGGTACCAGATGATTTACAGGCCTTGACTCTCAAGCAGGGAATTCCTAAGTGGGTGAGGAGTTGGGCTCTACCCAGCATGGGGACCGATGCTTGTGTCTTCGTGGATGGATCTGCTTATTTTAACCCTTCATGGGAGTGTAGCTTGGCAGGTTCTGCGGTTATTAGCGTGAACACCACAACAGATACATGGACACTGGTCGCAAGACGGTTTCTTCCGGGTCTCAATCACAGCTCATACCGGGCGGAGGTGTTTGCAATTCTGCTTGCGCTTAAGCACTTTCATACATTGTGTATTTATTCAGATTGTAAATCTGTTGTCGATGAATTGAAACGGATGATTGCGGCACATACACTGGGTGTTGCGTGCGAGGCGGTCACACATGTGGATTTATGGGAGGAAATTTTATGGCATGTTCGGCAACGGCAACAAGATGAGTTGACGGTTCACTGGATTAAGTCACACCAATCCCAACAGGATGCAACTTCGGTTGAACATGCTATGATGATTAAGTACAACAACGTGGTTGACTTGGAGGCTAAGAAGTCTGTATGTGCAGATAATTTTCAACTTTGGCAGAAACTGGAGCGGTGTTTTGAGCGACAACTACACAATGAGAAGAATGTTGCAAAATACCACGATTTTCTTTTGGATGTTTTCGCCAAACAAACGGAAGTGCAGTCCTTGGAAGTTCAAACCTTCTCGGAAAAACCTGATTTCACTGATTGGATCCAGGTACGGGGTCCTTTGATCAGTTGGCAGCCAGTCGCAGAGGATATCTTGCAAACGGCACCTTTCGGGTTTGTTTTCATGAAACGGTTACAGGATTGGTGGTTGTCCTTACAATGGGGACAAGGTGAGGCCATTAGTCTGCATGAATTATATATCGCATTTTGTTTGCAAACACGGTCCATGGCCCCAGTAGCTCAGGCTCCCAGGGCATATATGTTGCGCGACCAGTCGGTTCAGGCCGACACGGCGCCACTTCGGTTACAGTTACAGGTAGTCACATGGCAACGAGCAGTGGACTGGTGGATGCGGCACTCCCACCAGCCACATGTGATTACTAAAGTACGTGGACTTCATAAATTTGGATATAGTTATCTGGTTAGGGGATTTGCCACTCGACCAGTGCTGTCTAATGCTGTTGAAGTTTGTGAACAATTATGGTCATACTTCCATCCTACGGGGGTCACTCGCACAGCGAGATCCTTTCAAAGACCATGGTGTGTCCATGGCAACCATCTCCATGTGGCATCCGGAGGTGGGTAGGTAAGGGGTGACCATCTACATGACATGGATGCCTGTTGTCTGTGTCCGGTCTTCATTCGTTCAAGGTCATCTTGGTGCTATTATGCTTTGTGCTGACTTGTACCATAGCTCCATGACTACGAGCTTACCGCAGCAAAGGCAAAAACCGTCGTTAACCACTATGTTGAACCACTACCAACCACCATTAACCATCATTAACCACGATGTGGCAATCAAAAACCATCATTGACCACTATTTTGAACCACTATCAACCACCATTAACCATCATTAATTAACCACGATGTGGCAATCAAAAACCATCATTGACCACTATTTTGAACCACTATCAACCACCATTAACCATCATTAACCACGATGTGGCAATCAAAAACCATCATTGACCACTATTTTGAACCACTATCAACCACCATTAACCATCATCAACTACGATGTGGCAATCAGAAACCATTATTAACCACTGTTAACCATTACCAACCACCATTAATCACTAGTAACCATTATTCAACCAAAAGGCATGTAAGCATTAGAACCATCAACCATAAACCACGATTAACCACCATCAACCGTTATGTCGCAACCATTCTTCACCACCAAAAAGCTCTTGGGTTGCCAGGCGCCCGGGGAATTCCACATGGCGCAAGTCTCCCGGGAAGCTTTGGAGACGTGGCTCGACCGCGCCAGTGGAGCTGCGGCTCACGGAGGATCAGCGATGAAGGGGGATATCCCACTGGAATAGGAGGATGCGTCAGCAACTCAACGGCATGAAAGTGGTTAATAGTGGCTAATAATGGTTGATGATAACCATAATAGTAGTAATAACAAAAATAGTAATAATGATAACAATAGTAATAATAACGAATGATAGTCTACAGTATTAACTTGTTGGTGGTTTCAACCCATGGCAAAAATCGGATTTCCGTAAAAATACGTGAGTTCGTTTTTGTTGATGAAGATTGACTGACGGCGATATCTCCAATTCATCCCCTGGTTAAGTTGAAACCAAAACGGAAGCGTACTAGGACCAACCATCAGGACAAGTGCCATCTCAGGCAATAGTCTTTCTCAGCCGTGTCGGATGGCTTCAGCTCCGTGAACTACCGGTTGTTTGAGTGGCGTTAAGGACATGATATTCACTGTTCGTGTAGGTTGGTACCCCAAGCTTGTTGTCTTTGATGCGTGTATATATAACATAACTGGGCCCAACTAGCTTCTCAAGTCAAATCGTTGATGTCATCATAGATCAACAAGTCTCACGGCAGATGCCACTATGAGTACATGGTCCAGTCTCCCGATATACCGGGGGAATTGCTGATGGAGTCACCCCAACTCCTGGATTGAAAATCACCACGGGCAAAAGACCGAAGCACGGGTAGACCATTTTGCAACGACAGTACAGGGTCATGTGGTCCTACATCTCCTGTCACGCACAACCCATGGTATGGCCGCCATATCTCCACAGAACGGATTGGACATCGATACTTGCCGTGTATGGGTTACAATATGATCATTGTTTATTCATATTAAACACGTTGATGGATTTTCTCTTTATGGTTTACTTTTTCCAGTGACATCCCTACTAGTCTTGCTAAATCCATGCTTGATTATTGCCGGTGGTATCCCCACTAGTGTTGCAAAATCTCTGCGATATTTGGTTTGCAGCCCGTTCAACACCGCTGGTTTTTTGGATGGATATTAGCTCCACAACTCATGGCCCGCCCATTCGCTGCCTTCCTTTCAAGGTATCGAGGGATGAAGTTTGAGTGGAAGCCCAAGATGAAGCAATCCAGGGGATAGGTTGGTTGGTTGGCTGGCTGGGAATGATTGCTAATGATAGTAATAGTAATAATGTCATAATATTGTTTAGTAGTAGATGGTCATTCTCAATAATTGTTGAATAGTAGATGATATGGCTACTATTGATAGTCAATAATGTTTAGTAGTGCATGGCAATGACTTATAAGCAACAACAGAATAATTGGTTGGTCAATTTATGAACCTTGATTGGTTGAGAATGATGAACTTCTTCTTTCTTTCTGGCATCAAAGGATCAACCCTTGTAGCCCAAGAATGATGAACCATAACCATAATAGTAATACATGTTGTGGGCAAATTTGTTTACTGTATTGTTTATATAGTGTCTAACTAATGAACATTATTGACACCATTTACTGACCATGTATTGTTATCATGTTATGGTCATAATTCATAATGTTGTGGTCAATAATGTTTATTAGTGGATCGTAATGGCTGATCATGTTTTATACAGTGATCAAGTTGAATGGTCAATGTCAACAAACCTTGATTTGCCAACTTTTATTGACAATGCATTGCCATCGTGGATGCTGTAAGAGTCAACATTGGTTGCTTAGGGAAGGTAAAGACTAGTCATGGTTGCTAATTGGTATCATCAACAAAGGGAAGAATGTAAAGTCGCTACACCATTGGGACATTCGGTCCTTCAGCATATGGTACGGCAGTGGGTCAAAACCTTGTACCCCTGGTTCCCCATCATTAACCATTGTTTTCCCACTACAATTGTTGGTCATTATCCACCATGAAATTGGTTGGTTAACTGCTTGACCCATCGCCATATCTAGCTGGTATATCTCCTATTGTTGTTGCTTATTATCCCCTATTATTCACCATTAACCAGCTAGTTATGGAAAATACATGGAAATTACTGATTTATCAGTCATATGTTGATAGAAAATACATGGAAATTACTGATTTATCCTAACATGTTTGGTGCTGAAGAGCTTGGAAAGCACAACATAGTTCTCAGCCTGGGCTCAAGATCGTGTCAGAAGCCACCTCCGCAAGGAACCCATGGTGTTCCTGCCCCTGGTGCTTGCATCTCTGGCGTTGGCCCGTGTCGAAACTGCCTCGTTGGAGGCAACAAGCAGCAGCAGGATGCAAACATCAGCAGATGGACCGCCAGAGTTCTGGAACAGCCAGAATCCGAAGGTGAAGCAGGTGGAGGAAACCTCCGGTGCCTGGAACGCGGGCAGAAACAGCAGCATGATCCAACGGCTGTTGCGAGATGCGCAGATCAGCACGCTCACCACAGCGGTGAACAGGTCGGTGAAGCTGCCAGTTGAAGGCACTCAAAGCCATGGCTGGAACTTCGGAGCGTTCGTTTGTGCAGCTCTACTGGTGATTTGCCCGGCAGTGATGTGTGGAGGCTGCGCTTACCGCAACTACCAGCACTTCTGCCAGGGCCAGCGCGACTACGCTGTGTTGAGCCTTCCGGACACAACGAACTTGAGAGAAGTCCTACGTCGAGAGCTGCTGCTGATGTTGGTGTGTCCACTCCTGACATTGCTGGCAGCCCCTTGGACAAGCTGTGAGAACGGATCGCCATCATGGATCTATCTTGTCTACTTACCAGTTTTTGCTCGAAGCAAGTGGGTGGAACTGCAGCTGATGCTTGGCCAGCCGGTGAAGGGATGTTTTTCTCAAGGCATATGGGGACTTAGAAGGAGCAGGGTAGCAGCGAAGCACATCACCACGCCCTTCGACCACTAAGGATGACCCGCCTGGATGGTGAGTGGACAATTTCCACGTGGCTCGCCTTGGCTCTTTGGGGACCTTTGGACCATCTGGACTGGTTCACAGATGGTTCGGCTCCCGTGCAGCTCACCTGGTCAATCGATAAGACTTTTGTTTTTTTTGGGTAGTCTCACTGTGAACAGCTGGTTGGCTCGTGCAATTCTTAGTCCACATGTTCATTGGCCTAACAACTGAGGCAGGCACTGGCTTGCGACCTGAATGGTTTCCAGATCACGGAACGATGGGCCTCAGCGTGGGACAGCAGCAGTTCTGCAGGATGGTTCGTTCCGGTGGTGCGATTTTTCCACGTTTCTCCTCTGCATTATTGGAAACTCTTAGCCCTGAATGGATTCCATCCAAGAGAATTCAACAAGATGCCAGCCGTCCAAGGACGCGGGTAACAGGGTATCCATGTATATAGTTTCTTCACCCTGATTGCGTATCAAGTAAAGATGTTTCGACCAAAGAACCATGCATGCAAATGAGGTGCTCTTTTAGCTCAAAGACTTATAAGATATATTTCAAGGATTTGCAAGGCAACATCATTACATCACCAACAAATGAAAAAAGAACGATCCTGTTGTTTTGTTACATCTCCCAAAAATGAAAGACAATGACTGAAGTATCCAACAAAACATGCTAAAACCAACATCTTCCCTCTGGAAATCAGAAAAAAACTCTACACCTTCGCCTTTGAATTCCACCACTTCCATCAACTTCTGCCAAGTTCCACCAAGTCTCCCACCAGGTTTCAGCCAAGGTCCACCAGCCATGCCACCACTGCCAAGTTCCACTGCCCCCAGCTGCCCCTCCCAGGTCTCGGGTTTGGTTTTGCTGGTTTTCTGCCTGGGCAGCGGCGCTCAGCAGTGGCTGGGCGCGTTTCCTTCGCGCGCGGACACCGCGGGCGAAGCCACGGCGGCGGAGCTCTGCGCGATGCACGGCCTGGCGGAGCTGCGCAGCGGCGCGGCGCGGGATCCCAACGGCGCCCGGAACCAGAGGCTGCTGCGCGTTGGGGGCTCCAAGGTGGGAAGGGATGGGTGGTGAGGCCAGGGAATGGTGGTAGGAATGGTGGTTAGATGTGATTAGTGGTTGATGATTTTGGGCAGTTGATGGTTGATAGTGGATGGTTGATGGTTGATGAGGCCAAGCAATGGTTCATGTGTAGGGTTAGAGTAGTTGATCATTAACATAGCAATGAAACCAAGTTATAATCATCTTGATATCCCTTACTATTCACTGGATGGTTAGTGGTTGATAGTAGGGGATATGTTGGCTGGTTAGTCAGGTCAAGGGTTGAACTAAGGAATGGCTATAACCAACTGGCTGGTTGATGGTTGAGAATTTTTGGGTGGTTGATGTGCTGAGTGGTTGATATATAGTGACTGGCAAGGTTCAGAGTTGAACCAAGCAATGCTTGTAGAAATGGTAGGGTTGGACTGCATAAGTGGCTGGTTGGTTGATACCTTTGGGTGGTAGAAATGGCTTGTTAGTAGTTGAAGCAACTAATGATTATAACCAACTGGCTGAGGCTTGAACCAACAAATGATTATGTAATTGGCTGGTTAGTCAATAACTTTTAGGTAGTTAATGCTTGATAATGAGTGGTTGATGGTTGATCATGGGGAGAATCAGCAACAAGATATATAGGGGATATACCGTACCACCTATCTATGGTTGCAGGTCAATTTTCACCAGCCAACAAAACGGTAGAAGTTCACATCCCACCGGGTTTCAACCCCCAGCCCCAGGTGGTCCTGGAGAATGTGCCTCAACTGGTGCTTCAGAGCTCTTTCTTCGCCCTGGTCTTTGACGAGTTAACTCCGCTGGGCCAAGCCAAGATGCTGCTCAGTGTGGGGCTGGGACTGTTCTGTGCCTCGCAGAAGATTTTGAAGGGGATGAAGATCGTCTTGAAAGAGATACAAAACGGGGCTCATCTGAGTTGCATTGGTGCGTGTGTTGTATCTGTATCTATGGCCGCATTCGTGTTGGCCTTGCTGTTCGTTCTGATGACCTTGGCCAAATTGTACTATGTGTTCCACTGCGATTCTCATTTGTGGAACTGGGGCACCGGATGCGTGGAATGGCAATGAACCCGTTCAAACAAAGGTCTCAACATCTCCCAGTCAATGAGCTTGTTCAAACATGGACCTCAACACCTCCCAGCTCTACCAGTGCGAAGTTTCGATCGACTCAACATGGTGCCACTACAGCTGTGAATTTCTGGCGCCCAGCTCATCGACACAGTGGCAGACTGCTTTGCATGATTGGTTCCACCAAGCCTGGACGCTGAAGCACCAGAAAGGTTGTCGGTGAGGAAGAGTATCCAACATGTGAGAGAATGAAACATTGAAAACCGTGGGATTGATGACGCCATCATTCTTACACAAGAGTTTCTTGATTGGTTTGATGGGACGAGCTTGCTCTTTGGAAAACAGAGTTGGCTTAGCAGGTTGCATTCTTAAGCATGTCCCAAGTGAGCCCAGTCGTTGAATCAGGTGTTCCAGACCACACGTGTAATCGAGCTTGCTATGATATGTTACTAGTGG
This sequence comes from Symbiodinium kawagutii, assembly GCA_009767595.1. Classification (NCBI taxonomy): domain Eukaryota; class Dinophyceae; order Suessiales; family Symbiodiniaceae; genus Symbiodinium; species Symbiodinium kawagutii. The sequence continues at coordinate 191,383 of VSDK01021344.1, forward strand.
GGATCGTAGCAAATCATATCTCAACATATCATTAGCTTTGCTCTTGACTTTTGCCAGTTATGATATCAACCATTGGTAGCAGTCTCAAAAGATCATGGAGCGTTCAATGACAATCCCAAGCCACCACAAAATCAGTACAACAATCTCACCTACCATCATCAACCATGCTTCGCAAACATCCTTCACCATTATATTCCCCATAGTTGCGTGGCATCAACCAAAAATTCAAAGCAACATCCACCGTTAGCAGGTTCCATTTGGTTTCAATGTTTCACCAGCACGCGAGTGGCCACTATGGGTCATTTAACCTTCACTGAACCACTATTTAGCCGTCAACCACCATGTAACGTAGCTGATCAACCAGCATGTAACCACCATTAGCCACCATTCAACCACCATTTACCCACCATTTTGCCCTCACGATCAGCCGCACCACTGGGGGCCCCAGTGCACCACCAGCAGGGGCACCAGCACCGCCCAGGGCCTGGAAGCAGATGCTTCAAAAACCCACCTGCGAAGCGCAGTTCAGGTGGGCGGTTCAGGGCCTGCAACACAGCGAGGGGGGTCCCTGGGATCCACGGTGCTCCCTGGGTCCGGTAGGGGAACTCACCAGGTATAAGCAGTTGTATCCCCAGTGATTTGTGGGATTAGTTCCTGAGATATACAAGGATAGGTTAGCAGTTAATCATGGCTTATAATCCACCAGTTACTGGATAAAATGTTCACCTAGGTCATTGTCAATAATACCAGGACCAGTTACTCGACAAAATGTTGATTGTTAATCAAGGTGTGGTTGTCATCTACAGGGTTGTAACCCAAGAAAAGCATGGTAAATGTTACCAGTTACGATCCATGGGGATGCACTCAAACAGGATAGTTCTACGTAGTATTGGTTCTACCCTGAAACATTCCTAAAGTATAACCACTTAAGGTTCGATGTTGGGAAAACCCCAATGAAGTGATGATGCATTGAAGTGGTGAACTGCACGAATTATAGCTACTTATGGTTGGATGTTGGGATATGTTGGCAGATCCTGAACTCCCTCTGAGCCGCTGACTTGAGCCGGAGAGTGGCAACGCACAGCTACTCCTCACCGCAGCTTCATGGAGTTGCGTTGTTGTGGCAGTTCCCTGTTTCATTACTCATGAACGTTGACAAAATCAATATGCCCTGAATTTACCAGCAGCTTTGACATTTGCATGTCAACATATTGAGTGAAATGGTCACGTTCACATATGCTGATACCAATACTTTTGAATGAACCCTGGGTAATAGTGAATGCTAGTTAGCCAATCTTCCACAGTTTTACTGTCCTCCCAGGTTAATATCGTGCAGCATTATCAGCAACCATGATTTGTTAATGATGCCCACTTCTGAAGGATCCAAAAAAGAATCTGATAAATCAATTGTTGTTCATTGTGGCTGACGAGCCAACCAGCCATAAACTACTTGGTTGCCATTTACCCTTTGACTAACCTTAAGAATTCTCAGCAATTAACCAACCAACCCAACCCTTAACTAATTGTCATCAAAGCCAATTTCATCGTGAATTGTTCATTCCAATGACTATGACTGATAAACCAACCAATCCATGACTATGGCTAATCAATTAAGTGACCCAATAACCATCAACCAATGAATCAACTTTTTCTTTCTGAAACTGTGGCAAACGAACCAACAAACCATAGGTAATTCACCAACCAACCAATGACTAATAAGCTAGTCAGCCACTGTTTCATTCCCTATTGGTTGGTTGCTTGGTTGGAAGCTCCGAGACTGGCGTTTCATTCAATAATTAAAACCATTGTTAACAATTAATGTCAATAATGGGAATGTCGATAATGGGAGCTGTTAACCATATTTAATCAATGTCAATAATTGGTTTATTCCCAATAATATGGTCAATGTTGATAAACCAATTATTGACATATGTTAATAAACCATTAATATGGTTGACATTGACCATTTAACAATAATATGGTCAATAATATGGTTAATTTTGACCATAGGTTCACTCCCTATTGTTTCATTAACCAACCAGCCAAGTCATTGGAGCTCCCTGCTCGTCCACCCTGAAAGCACGATTTGCGCACGCCCTTGGCGTAAGGCGAATGTTGCAGCTGGGCTGTGTGTCGGAGCTCTATGACGCTTGGTGCACAAGGGATGAGCATGGGGAAAGCGTTGGGGTTGAGGGGTATGACAACGTACAACTGCCATAGTGATGATGTTTGGTTTCTAGAGATCATATTGCTGATTGTGGGTCAGGTGTTTGTTGATGAAGGGATTCCAATAGAAGCCATAGATCAAGCCATATAGCCTCTGGTAGCCCCAACCTGGCTACAATCCACCGTAGAAATAGCTGGTGCAACCCAAGGTTCCCCTATGGAGTGTGATGCCGATGCATGTCCAGGTTAGTTTACCAGTGGTGTAACAACCATAAAGATGACGTTTGATTTTGAAGTATAAGTTGAATGGTTCCCAGAAATGGTATGGCTTTGTGTTGGTCACATTTTTCTTAGTGGATTGACTGTTGATATGGTTTACTATTGTTAACAAATGCCATTGATACAGCACATGATAGGTGTAACAACTGATTTTGGTTATCCGATGGTTCTTGGGTTACATCTGGTCATCTGGTTTATATTTGTTGTCAACATTTGGTGAGAAGTAGAAACAAAACTTGGACGCACATTAGATGCCTAGAACTATTGGATAATATTGTTATTTATCTATGTTGTCAATAGCTATAGCCGTAGTCATTATATGCATTTATAATATCTATCTGAGTATACCCACGAACCATGGTGAATTCTGTAAAACCATAGTTCCTGACAATGAAGACAGACTATTTCAGCGATTCCAAGTGCGCAGTGATTGATGGTTGCAACTGCAGTTGATCCAGCCTTCTTCAGCCATGAGCACCATCCATCCACGCCTGAACCAGCCCCCAACCACAGACGTCGACCGAGGATCCACAGCTCTTTCCAACCCCCAAGGCCTTCCAGGCTCAATACCAGGCACCACTGTCGTATCTGTTGGAGTTGATGGGGGAAGCTCCCAAGAGATCTTGGAGAATCGATGGCATGCCCTGCCACCCTTGGATTGTTTCATGGGCTGCCAATCTATGGATGATAGGCCATTGATGAGGACAAAATCTATGGAGAGGATATGGCAGCTGCCAATTTATGGATGGTAGAGCAAGATGGCTGGGTTCAAAGGTCTATGCCTGCATTCGATCACAGCACAGACAGAGGTGCAGCTGTCTTAGCAGAAACTTCACAGTTTTCCTGTTTATGTTGTTTAAACCACATTGGCTTTTCAACTTGAAAAGTAAATATTACACCGTCATTTGTGTTGGTTGAAATTCTGAACTTATGGATTTGAAACATACTGGTGTCACTCGTGAAAAGGATCGCAGAGCTTGTGGCACCAAAAGTAATGACGATGATGCTTCAGATGATGCTGTTGATGGTCACCCATCGTGAAGTTGCTGATGTTACTGCTGCTGATGATGATCATCGTCATCATCATCATCATCATCATCATCATCAGATGCATTGTCTTGATGATGGTCTACATTTGCAAACAAATGCATGGCCTATGCCATCTTTCTGCTGCCCCCGGCAGGTCACGGACGATCGCACGGGCAAGTTGATCCAGTTGCCCCATCCCGTGAAGGAGCTGAGAGTCCCTCGATGACGAAGGGCTGTTGGGAACTCCTGGGATGGCTATCATGGCTATGACTCATCGGTCATTCGCGACCAATGGTGGCTATTTCGGCATTACATCATAGTGAATCAACCACCCTCCTCCAGCTTTTTTTTGGTCCACCACTTTTTCAATATGTTTCCACCATGTGTGTAAAATCTTCCCACCATTTCCACAGCAGTTTTCCATCAGTTTCCAGCCTGTCCCCACAATTTGTCCCATCATTTTCCTCCATTTTCCACATTTGTTCCACCATTTTTCGCCATGTCTCCACCGTATTTCCAGGTGTTTCCACCACCAGCCCCACCAGCACCCCGCTGTTTGACGAGCCGACCCCCAGGTCTGGAGTCCGGGCAAGTTGAGCTACGAGGTGATCGACACCCAGCTGACGGGGGCACCCAAACAGGCACGGAACAACCACAGGGGATGGGATGGGTTGGTGGATGGGTTGGCGCTGGAGCACCATGGGTTGGTGTTGAGGTTAGTTGATGCTATCACCATGGGTTAGTTGATGTTTGATGGGTTAGTTGATGCAAATGATTGATGATGATGGTGAATGATGGGTAAATGATAAATGATGGTAATGGTTAATAGCTGATTAGTTAAGCTAAACTAAATAGCTAAACTATCAATTTTTAAATGTTGGTTAAATGACAGTTGATTGGTTAGTTGATGGTTGATGTAGCTGGTTTAGCTGGTTGATAATAGGGTATGATGCGCAACATGGCGAGTTGGGTCAATATGAATTAACCAATGAGTTAATTGATAAAATGGTGGGTTAGTTGATGCTAATGGTTGATGATCATGGTAAATGATGATGATGGTTAGTGAGTGGTAGTAGTTGATGGTGAATGATGGTGTTGGTAGTTGGTAAGGATGGTTCATGATTGATGCTGGTTGATGATGGTTGAGACTCATGGTGATTGGTGATGATGGTCAATTGTCGCAAAATGACGGCGAAGTGATGGGTGAATGATGGTTAAATGGTCGGCGTTTGATGATGGTTGAACGATGCACTGACATCGGTTATTTGTTAGTTTTGTTGATGGTTTCTTGATATATCAGATAGCTACTTGTTGCTGTACTGAGTAAACCAGTTCTTCTTGGATAGTTGGTGATGCGAGTAGCACCATACGGTTCGGCATCAAATTACATATCATCACGATCATCAACATCAGGATAAAAGGGCTGAAACATAGCAAACCCTACAGTAAACAGCTGCAATGGTTTCCTTTACACCTTGCTTTGGGATTTAGTTTTGATCGTAGCGTTTTTATCACCATCAGCATCATGTTCGAAGGTATTCCGACAGGAGTCTGGCTCACCTGTCCAAATCATCAGCACAGAACTCTCGAGAGGTTTGATTCATTTACAGACCCACTCAGCATCTCTAGCGCAGCAAACATAAGTTTCCTATTGAAATCATGCAAACAAAAAAACAACAGTTTGTGCTACTTCCAATAATTGCCGCCAGCACGGTAACTGCAAGAAACTCAAGAAGTCCTCCAAGAATTTATTGCAAGTATCTATGCAAGGTACCACAAAATACAAATCTTGAGTTACCAAAACAAGTTATTTGGTACCCAAGGTGCCACAAAAAATCTTGCCGCTAAGCGCTTGCACCACCGTTTCCAGGCTGAGAAAGACGCTTGGTGGAAAAGCTTCGTCGAGCAGTTGCGAGGGGAGCATGGCGATGAGTTCCTTGGTCGCGCTTTGCTGCGCCCTGGATGTGCACCCCCACGGCGAAGGTCAGTGGTCACAATTCCCATGGTTTCTAGGGGCTATAAGCTACCTCATAGCTACCTTATAGCTACCTTATAGCTACCTTATAGCTACCTTATAGCTACCTTATAGGGCTTATAACAATGGTTATAGCCCCGGATGCACATACAAGTGGTGACATCTGGTGACCATGGGTGCGTAAGAACCCACGGTAGTGGGTAGAGTGGTTGATGGTTCATTGATGCTTACTAAGGATGGTTAATTGATGGCACTTAATGAGTGGTCGATGGCTCATGATTAGTGACTATACTGGTTGATCAATTGATGGCTTCTATAATGGTGAATCGATGCTTACTAATGCTCAACTGATGCTTAAAAGAAACTAATTTGGGATCAATACAATGGTTGATGGTGCCTGGAAATGATACTTTCTGAATCATTGCATGAATAAAGCTATCAACCATCACCATTATTCAAGCCACCAACCATTATCAAAGCCATCAACCATCATTAAGCATAACATGACGCTTTCTGGGTTTGACGATTGATTGGACTGATACTGATTCATATCATGCTGAAGACCTACGCGCTTCAGGTACATCTCTGGCCTACTCTCCGGCAAGTGAAATCGCAGCAGCGACGTTTCACCACCGCGGCGCAAGCCGTGGCGATAGGGCACGATCGTCAAGCACAGACGATCGTGGAACGTTTGAAATCGATTGGTCGGAAGTGCCTGCGTAAACCAAGAAGTTGTAACTGTGTTTGTTGGTTGTAATTATTTGTATCTCTTATATCGTTGTTATTTTTTGGTAAAACTAGTGGTCGTGCCTGGTTCTGTATGACACAAAGGTCAAAGTTGTGCAGGTTTGCCTTGAGTTCCTTGAACCAGTGACAACATATTTTGATATGGAAGAAAACCATCAACCCGGCAATTGACTCCATGTGGAATGTGCTGATGTGCAAACTCAGGGTAGTGCGAGGCCGAAGATCCAGCGCAGCATCGACATCTCAGATGTAAAAAGGTGCAGCTGAAGATGCGCAGGCGGATTGAACATCAGGGGGTAAAACTGAATGGTCATCATTGATCATGATATAGCATGATTAACTGCTATGAATGATGATTCATCATGGATGATCATGCCGCAGTTGGGTTCACCCACGCTGATGTTACGGTGGTGAGCCATCAAGTACTGCTGTGGTAAATCCCTGAAGGGACGAGCATTCTGAGCAGATAACAAGTTCACTATGCTAAAACCTAATGATACCTATACAGATTATATAGCTATATATAGATATGGCTCAAACCAAATGAAACCCACTATATAGCTATAGTAACGGGACAGCTATAATGGCTTCGTAGGAGATGATATGTATGAATTGCTACAACCCAAAGATACCCCATCGGGATCGAGTCTTGACTCTGGGAGATCGAGCTGCTCATCAATTCGCCATGTTTGCCGATAGATAACAACAGTTAAGCTCAGCAACTGGGCGAACTAGTTAACTTCAGGCACCAGCCAGTTGAACCTAACCAACTGTTACAGTTGTTGAGCAGCACCAATTTAACCTAAGTGTTTAACCTAACCCACTAGTTAAGTGCAATGTTTAAGCTAGTGAGCTGCTCACCAACTCATGTTCAACATGGTCGCCAGTTCACCTGGTCACCAGTGAACACTCAACATCATCTAACCAACTGTGACCTAACCAACTGTTCCACTCAACAAACTGGTCACCCGTGAGTCACCGTGTTTCGACGTGCGGATCGCAGGTGCTTCGCGAGCTCCCGGACCTGCGTGGACTTGGGCCAAAGGCCACCTAGCGCTGCGGGTGTAGCGGTGATGCTGGAGCTGCCAAGGGGGGGAACCGTTACGGGGAACCATGGGCGAAGCATCACTTGTAACCATGGTCAGTGGTAAGCACTGATTATGTTGGTGAATGGTTGATGATTGGTTGATATTTGATGATGGTTGATGATGAGTTGTTGTTTGCTTGGGTGATGATTGGTTGATATTGATGGTTGATGATATTTGTAGATTTCTGGTCGGTGTTTGGCTAAATGATTGGTGGTTGGAATGATGGCTGAACTGATGGCTGAGGATGGTTAGAATTTTAATTAGTTGTTGGATGTTGTTGGTTAAGGAGAGATATTGGGAAGCAGCGTTCTCGCCAATAATGTTCTTGCGCCGGCAATTGTGAGTCAATCACTGCTTTTCTCCCGTTTCTATCAGCCAATTGTGCCCTTGAGGTGATGCCAATAGAAGTTTAATCAGGGGTATAGCTGGTGATTCAATTAGCTGTCCATTGACCGCTCTTATGCACTGTGCCAGTATGAACACAGATAGTTTGTCAAGGATGAAGCCGTCTTTTTGGTTGCTGCCAGCTGGTATCCTCTGTTGCTGTGTCAATCCCATCTGGTTCGCGACTGTAAAAGAAAATGTCATCGACCGGTACTATATCAATAATCAGACCCTCTTGACCAGGCTGAAACAAGCATTGACCCGCAATATCCTTCAATCAACCATCATCCACCATTCTCTACCTTCAACAAAACCGTGAACCGTTCATAATCGAGTACTAAACAGGGCTTATAGCCAACCATAGCTTCATTACCATCATCATCATCATCATCATCATCATCATCATCATCATCATCATCATCATCACCAAGCCTTGCTAACCATCGCAAATGTCCAGCCATTTCATCATTATCCCAGATCCCCGTGTGGATCCACATCGATTTCCGTCGTTGCCCCTGGTTGACCGATCCCCTACCACGTTGCTGCCGCAGGATGTTCCGCCTGTCACTCTGAAGCACTTCGAATCTGCCATGGACGTCCTTTGGCGGCATGAGTAATAATGGCAGTGGTAGCAGCCGTGGATGGCGGTGGTGGATGGATGGTTGGTTGAGGGTGGTTCATGAGCAAGGAAGACACATAGAAGTGTTGGTTGGTTGGTAAATGAATCACTGATTGATGTTGGTTGATGGTGGTTGGTTGAGGTTGAGGTTGATGTGAAAGTTCATGTTGGTTGGTTGATGTTGGTTTAAAATCAGCAAGGATGGTAAACAAGTCACGCTGGCGGGCGATATGGGGGGTAACAGCAACAAGAGAGGCTAGGCGTCAGTTGGAGGGTAGATCATCAGAATCACCAGAAATCGCGCATTAATCATGATCGGCCATCAACAGTAAATTGTAAAACCATCCTGTGCTCTGATGATTTAATCATCATGTGGCCATCATTTCACCACCAATCATTACCCACTACTTAAGGATCTTTGAACCATCTAATACAGCGCTCCCCACCGCTTCACTGCCCATGGCTTCCCTGTGAGGCCTCCAGCGGCACGTCGGCCTTACGCGAGATGCTGCGACGACGGGTGCGGGACAGCGATGACGTGTGGGGCAGGTCCTGCAAAGATCGGACGGTTGAGATAGCTATTGGTGGAGGTCACCGGATGGTTAGTGATGGTAAGCCGTCTAAGCGTTAATGAAGCTCAACTCGCGGTTCACTAGTGGTTCATAGTGGTGAATGATGGTTAATTGATGGTTTATCGATGGTTTATTGACGATTGTTTTGATGATTAATTGATGGTTAATCGATGATGAAAGGTTAATGATGGCTAATGATGGTTTGTGATGGTCTACACTTGTTGATGATGGTCCATACTGGTTTGTTGTCAGCATGATAACTTTGTTATCGTTTCTTATTATGTTATTGTGTCTTATTTGTGATGGTTGATCTTGAGAACAGATGGTTGATCTTGAGAACGCTATCCATGGTGGCTAACGCTGACGTTTATTGATACACGCTTTAAAACAGTATGGAGAATTGATCGATTTTTTATTGCTACGCCTTGGGTGGTTGACTCGCCACTTCATTCATGGTTTTACCTGCTTCGTACAAGGAGCTTTATAAACTGGAACTGTTCAGTACGGAGAAATCGGCCTCTTGGGTGAACCACAGAAAACAAATGGCTTGTGGCGGTTAATAGCCATCAGGAAGCGGCAATAGTGGGTTTGGGAAAAGATAGAAAAAGCAAAGGTAGCATGGCGGTAGAAGTACTGTAATCGTTAACATCCGATTGGTCACCAATCATGCTGTAGTCGTTGGTTCAGAAACTTGACACTTATTTGCTGGTGCAACATTGGTAGCCATCTTGTGAACTGTTGACCATGTACTGGTTCAATGCATGTGTGAAGCAAGTAGATGATTATACATCACAAACAGCCACTATAGTGGTTTGATCCACAACCATATCACCACTCTCATTTGATGGTGATTTGGTCAAATCATGAAATAGACAGCCACATCCAGATGATAGTGGGCTACCCACCATTGACTTGGCAAGCTTGCGATTATAGCTGATGACTATCAAGCATAATCACTATGACCATTATTGCTATGATCATATCCCCTATTATCAACCATCATCACCAACAACCGAACCCCTGTCCTTTGCCTCCACCTGCCTCAGGCAGATACCCGGTCCTCCCTGTGAAGCGTGGTGCGCAAGTGGTGCTACCAACAACACCAGGCCCCAACGAGGTGGGTAAGTTGGTGGATGGGCACCTGAGGACGCCATGGAATGAGCCTAGTAGACATGGGCGAGGGACTAGCCCTGGAAGTTTGCAGGACATTGATGGGTTCATTCATAAGCGAAATAGCCCCAAAGCATCCGGTTGCGTTGCAGAGTGCACTGTAGTTCTGGGTCGTTTGATGGAAAGAAATTATTGATCAACCATCATTGATCACCATATTCACTATCAAAAGCCATAAGTTGTTTGCCATCATCGAAGATCATTAACCATGAGCTTTGGCGTTTGATTGAAACACAGTGATCCGGACTGATATCGCCGTGCCCGCGGGTAACATCATGGCAAGACAGCACCATTTGCGAGAACTGTTGGCATCGGCAGCGGTGCTCCTGATTTTTACCCAGAGGATGAAACATAGAACCAGCATGTGCTTTTTGTTTGCTGGTAATGCGCAAATCTCAAGCAACCAGCTTGTAGGTGATCCACACATGATCAATCCCATTTTTTTTTTGTTGTCCACTTGGTGAGTGATCTTTTGAAACTCAGATTTTTGCAGGGTTCTATGTTGAATTCACTGGATGTAGCAGCGCTGAGTCAGACAATTTTCGGCGCGAGAGCAGCCACGGTGGGTACAGATCTTTGTTCGGAAAAAGTGCTGGACCATGCCGCCTCACAAGTGCCAACCATGGATGGTTCCATCGAATTCGGGGCTCACGTGGGTTGCACAATGATCACGAAATAACAAATGTCTACACAATTTAAGTCACAAAATGATTGAACAAAAACATATGACATAAATTGTGTAGACATGACATATGGGAGGCCAATGGTGTACACTGCCAAATATGCATTGCTTCCCTGGCAGTTGGGGGGTACCATCCTCCCAACACCAAGGGTTACAGCCGCCATGTAGCACGACCCTACAAGGGTAGCCAGCATTTGACTTGACCCAGAATCGCTAAAGGTTTACAGCTGAGAAAGCCAGGAGAACCAATGGATGTGAGGGTTTGATGGATATCAACTGCAGAACAGTTGCTATTCCTCCTATATGGTGGTTTCTCAAAATAGGGGTACCCCAAATCATCCTTGTTTAACCACTTATAGTAATAAACCATAATAAACCAACCATTTTTTGGGTTCCCTATTTTGAGAAACCACCATATATGATCCAGTCCCCAGGCCTCCTGACCTGTGAATGTTTCGATAAGGAATGTTCACGGGCGGCGTGCCGTGGCCTGGTGCCCCGGGTCTCCCAGCATGGTGGCATGAATCCATAACCACGACAACACCGCATGGCGAAGATTCGAAGGTTTTGGTGGTTGAATCATGGTTAACTAATGGTGATAATGATTATAACTATAACTAGTCATGATTCATAATGGTTGATAATGATTTGGTGGGTAGCTAATGTATAATGATTCATGATGATGCAGGTTGGTTGACAGTGGTGGCCATAATGATTCATAATCGTTTTTTTTACCCCCGGTTTTGGGGAAACCCCATTTGAACACTGGTGCTGCTGGTGACTCTTGGTGGTGATTGGTTATGGCTGTGCCAGTGGTGCCACTGTTGGATACCAAATTGGTAAATGCTCTGACGGCTCTGGATATGCTATTGGTGATTATTCTTGGCCATGCCACCGCTAGAATTTGTTGGACATGTGAGTGATTGCTGTTGCCCATGAATCTCACCGCAGAATGAGTTTCTAACCAGCCGCTGCTGTGGCTCTTCGCAATATCAGTGGCTCGAGTAGCAGACAGCTGACAGCTCTTGCAATGTGAGGCACGTGGGTTTTCTCAATGGAAACTCGCTGGACACGTGGCGATTTAATGATGTGACGTAGGAGCTACGTTCCTTCGTTGTTTCATGATCCAAATGTGAAATTTGGTGGGTAGTTGAAAGCTGTATTACCAAATGGTTGAAATTTGATCCTTCACAGTTTCATGATCGGTGGTTGATTGACATTTTTTCTTTTCCCAGCTGTATTACCAAATGGTTGGTTCATAGGGGTGGCTCAACCATCAGCCAGATATTTTATGAAGGGCCCCTGGGCTGGATGGATGAAACTATGTGAAGAGCAATCTTTCACCTGACTGGTGCTGGTTGCACTCAAGTGGATCATATTTGCCTGCTGAATCAACTGATTTTGGGGGTTTCATGTGGGGTGCACTATTCTTGTAAGAAGTGACCTAGCCACATCGTTTGCAAACAACCAGCCCCAAAACAAATCATTGCAAGTTCAATGTTCATCATCCTAGAGTAGAGAGAATATCCTCAGTGTTCAACATGATGATCAGAATAGATCAGTTTATCCACTCCTGGATGTTCGTGTTCTGTTCAAGTGGTGATGAAGCTCGAACGGTACACGACATGTGCACAATCCCAAATTTGGTGAATCATTAACCAACTGTCAATCCCAAACCAAATGCTTCGTGCAAGAAGGTGACGGAATTTTCAGCCAAAGTTTGGTGATCATTTAGGGCTTTAAGAACAAGCTGTTCATCCCAAATGGGTGTTTCTCAAAATAGAGCTACCCGCAAACCATAATTCACATTAACCTTTTTAGTAATAAACCAACAATTATACTTGGCATATCCCCTGATATTGGTTTCTATCCTCTTTCTAATGGCCATTGCTACCCATCAATTTGTAAGAAAAAACGATCATAACTTGCGGGGGTCAGCAATAAATGATCGGTTTATGAAGTGATGGTCAGCAATGGCTACTTATTATTGGATGAACCCCCCAATCATCCAGTTTATTTCACAATTCATAGTAATAAACAAACATTTTGTTAACACAATTTAACACAAGTAACAAACAATTCATAGTTGATTGAACAAACCATTTTTGGGTCCCCTACGGCCTGAGAAACCACCAGCCGTATGCTCCTTAAGTCATGGCCCCGAGTTCCCAGCCGCGCTGAACCGATCTCCGCCTGGTTTATCAGCTAGTCCCATGGTTGCCCAGGGTACCCAACGTTGGGTCAGTCTGGTTGATCATCATTGCTTAAGCAGCTTAGTTGTTACTGAAGTTGGCTACCAACATGATTACTAAGCTGGTGAAGCAATGATCATTGATAATCTTAGGAAACGATACAACCGGGTTGGCACACCATCATTGATCAATGATCAAGCACCCATGATCCTCAACTTCCGTATCCTTAAGGGTGAACTGATCAAGCCCAATGATTCATGATTCTGAGCGACATTGATCCTTAACTGATCAACCCTTAATGATCAACCACTTGATCAATGATCAATCCCAATGATTCTGCGATCATATTCTGAGTTGAACTATTCCAGTTGATTAACCAGAATCATGGGATCATCAACTGGATTAACCACTTGCTACAACCAGAATCATTCAATGATCATTCCCACTGGTTATATCAAGTTGGTTGACTCATTCCCATGGGGATCCATCGCTGATCCCAAGCTTGAAGGTCGCAGGCCTGGGCAGTCGCTGGTTTGCTGGCGACCAAGCGCAGGCTGGGATATCCAGAGAATCGGATGGTGACGTGATGACATGGTGATGATGGGGCAATATGGGGGTTTCTTAACCATAGGGGGCCCCTAAAAACGGTTGGCTTATGGCTATAAATGGCTATTAGTGGATGATTTGCCGGTACCGTGGGGTACCTCTATTTTGAGAAACCGCCATATGGGGAATATTGGGCTATGACCATAGCACTCCGTGACAATAGACCCTGTTTGTTTCAATCATTCGGCGATTGTCATGAGCCCAGCACAAGTGGCAGATTCTAGGGCCATTTATTGCTCACGGATCTCGACATGTGATGGTGCTTCCTGGGGTTTGGTGTTTGAACTTTTTCCTCATGTTGTTTTACTATGGTGGTTTTATTGGGGTTAGCTATGTTAATGGTAATGGTTAATGATAAGGGTTAACAATGGCTTTTACAGGTTTATTACGGTCAATTGTCCCTAGTATTAGCAAATGCTTGGTTGGCTGACTTGCAATATGTTTCATGACGGGGTGGTTCAACCACCAACCAGATCAATGATAGTCAATAAAAGGTGATCAAAACCAACAATAGTGGCAGAACTACTAGTCATGGGTTTGTCCACTTAGCCATGGTGGTACCCCTTAACCAACCAGCTAAATGATCATCCATATGATGAAACATGGCATGGGACTGCCTTCGCCAACACAAACAATCCGGAATAAATTGATTATATTTTGCTTGTTATCTCACCGAAGCAGTTTTACTTAGCGGCCATCATTTTTCGCATGTGTTTCAAGGGATCACCATTGTTCAGCTGCTAGCCAGCAGTTATTTGGAGGTTGATGGTTGATAGGCAGCACATAAGTTGAGCAACAAAGCACCGCATTGTCCTCAGCCCGGGTTCAGAAGGTTTTCAACATGTTAGAGATTTCCTGCCACAAGTCATGTTGTCAGTGCCTTTGCTGTTTGCCTTGCTGACATTGTCAGTGGCACATGGAGACATATCCGATCTGAAGGGAAAAAACCTCAGTGAGGTGACAAAACCTGCGAAGACAGGTGGGCCTTCTGATGTTTGGAGCAGATTAAACAAGAATCCGCTTGTGAAGCAGGCAGAGGAGGAAACCTCCCGTGCATGGAATGCCGTTGCACAGGACGTCCTACATATGTTCTCAGAGCTGACCAACAGCACCCCTGCGAACGCGATTGGAGATGGCGGCCACCCAGAGATCGCATGGAACATCGGAGCAGTTGTAGTCGCAGCTCTGGCGGTGCTGCTCCCAGTGGGCTGCTGCGGATTCTGTCTTTGGGCGCATGCGAACCAGACCTTAGACGTCCTCCAGCAGAGGCCTGGCTACAGCCTGCTGCTGCCTGAAGTCAGCGACTTGAAGAAAGTCCTCCGCTTGGAACTGCCTTTGATGCTCGCATGTCCAATCCTTGCCTTGATGGCAGGCCCCTGGACTACCTGCGCAACTGGCTGCCCAACATGGATCTATGTCCTTTACTTGCCCATTCTCTTGAGAAGCAAGTGGGTGGAGTACCAATTGATGCTTAACTATGCTTAGCTGGCAAGTGAAAAGGTGTATTTGTTTGAGAGTGTTGACTGAAAAATGGCAGGTAATTAACGTAACGTGACTAAACACACTTTTTTGCACAGACGGACAGCCAAGGATGAAAAGCCTCGATGGGGAATGGACAAGGTCCACATGGCTTGCCTTTTTGGTCTGGGGCCCCCTGGACCACATGGATTGGTTCAGTGATGGAATCGCCCCTGTGTAGCTCGCCTGCTAATAGATAAGACTTGTGTTTTTTTTGGTAGTTGCCCTGCTCAAGGCTGGTTGGCTAGCCTGGTTTTAGTCAGAGTTTGGGCGGCCCAGCAAGTGAGGCAGGCTTTGGCTTGCGATCTGCAGGGGGCGGACATCAGCAATCGCTTTGCGGGGGCCTGGGCCAACAGTTCGGCCGCATGGTTGGCGCCAGTGGTGCAATCCTTCCACGTTTCTCGGCTGAATTTTGGCAACTCAAAGCGTTGAAATGTGCTGCAGGTTTCTCACATGTCGCCACAGGCATCCACAAATATCACATGAGTTCGCGACAGATTCGGGAAAGTAACACATTTAGAAACTACAAACCTTCCACCTTCGAAACGCAGACATGTAAAGTTCCACCAATTTTTGTGGCACCAGATTTCCCACCACAGACTGCGATGCTGCCAAGGTCTCAGGGTTGATCTTCCTGGCCTTCTGCGTGGGTGCCGCCGCGCAGCAGTGGATCGGCACCCTGCTCCCGGGCGACGCGTTGCTGGCGGATCTCTGTGGAATGCACGGCCTGGCGCAGCTGCGTGGACGCATGAGCGACAAGCTCCTCCTGGTCGCCATCTCCAAGGTGGCGATGGGTGAAGTGGTTTGAACGGTGGTTAAGAATGGCTATTAATAGGGGATAATGGTCAATAATGGTTTAAACAACTCCTGGTTGTGGTTATATAATAATTATCCCGGCAAGAGACCCCAAACAGTGAGATGGGGGGAAGTGGGAAAAGGACACAGCAAGAGCATTTATTTGAGAGCACAGATATGAGAGCACACATGTGAGAGCACACATATGAGAGCACACATATGAGAGCACACATGTGAGAACACACATATGAGAGCACA